>CAUYUJ010019315.1:708713-794004 GCA_963575745.1 Prorocentrum cordatum | reverse complement strand
CGTAAAACCAATACGGAAAACAAACAACAATTTTAAACCAATACGTAAACAATACGTAAGCACACTACGAAACCACAGCATGCAAACGCAATACGTAAAGCATACGTTCACACAGCGCGTGATCACAATGCGTAAACACTACGTAAGCACAACGCATAATCCAGGTGAGATGTCTCTCAATCCTCGTAAAATCAATGACATCACATACAACGCAACACATGAAACAGCACGTACAAACCGACACATCAAACAACACGTAGCAACGCGCATGAGCACCACGTAAATCAACAGGTACATGCAACGAGGGTTATAATTAACAGTGCTGGAAACAATATGCAACACACTATGCAAAACAACATGTCAATAATGAGGGCGAGGGTTGGGCTGGGAGGAGTTTTTTATTTTCCCAACCATCCTGTGGTGTTGGGTCGTCGTTTTGAAGAGACGGTGGCCCGCGTCTCCTCACCTCTCCTCCTCCTCCTCCCCCTCCTCCTCCCTCCTCCCCCTCTTCCCTGCGTTTCACCCACCCAGTACACCGTTTCGTGGCCCCATAGGGAGCTCTAGCGAAGGCCCCAGTGGCTGCGCTCCCATGCGCCCACCGCGCAGATTTCGGCACACCCCTCACACGTTTCGTGGCCCCATAGGGAGCTCCAGCGAAGGCCCCAGTGGCTGCGCCCCCATGCGCCCACCGCACCCATTTCGGCACACCCCTCATACGTTTCGTGGCCCCATAGGGAGCTCCAGCGAAGGCCCCAGTGGCTGCGCTCCCATGCGCCCACCGCACAGATTTCGGCACACCCCTCACCACGTTTCGTGGCCCCATAGGGAGCTCCACCGAAGGCCCCAGTGCTGCCGCCCGCATGCGTCACCACACCCAATTCGGCACACCCCTCACACGTTTCGTGGCCCCATAGGGAGCTCCACCGAAGGCCCCAGTGCTGCCGCTCCCATGCGCCCACGCAACCCAATTCGGCACACCCCTCACACGTTTCGTGGCCCCATAGGGAGCCCCACGAAGGCCCCAGTGCTGCGCCCCATGCGTCCCGCACACCCAATTCGGCACACCCCTCACACGTTCGTGGACCATAGGGAGCTCCACCGAAAGCTCCAGTGGCTGCGCTCCGCCCACCTCACGATTTCGGCACACCCCTCCCACGTTTCGTGCCCCATTAGGAGCTCCACCGAGGCCCCAGCGGATGCGCTCCCATGCGCCCACCGCACCCATTTCTGCACACCCCTCACACGTTTCGTGGCCCCATAGGGAGCTCCAGCGAAGGCCCCAGTGGCTGCGCTCCCATGCGCCCACCGCACCCATTTCGGCACACCCATCACACGTTTCCGTGGTCCCATGGGGAACTCCAGCGAAGGCCCCAGTGGCTGCGCTCCCATGCGCCCACCGCACCCATTTCGGCACACCCTCACACGTTTCGTGGCCCCATAAGGAGCTCCAGCGAAGGCCCCAGTGGCTGCGCTCCCATGCGCCCGCCGCGCAGATTTCGGCACACCCCTCACACGTTTCGTGGCCCCATAGGGAGCTCCACCGAAGGCCCCCGTGGCTGCGCTCCCATGCGCCCACCGCACTACTACCACTACTACCACTACTACTACCACTACTACCTGCATATGGTTGGGGCCTTCGCCAAGCTATTTTTTTTTTGGAGTGGAGGGGGGGGGGGGGGGGGGGGGGGGGGGGGGCAAACGGCGTGGACATGGGAAAAGGGACATGGTGGACGGGGGAAGGAGGGGGCAGGGGGAGAGGGCAACGAGGGTCGGGGGGGCAGAGGTGGGGGCAGGAGGCAGGGGAGAGGCAACGGGGAATGGTGGATGGGGGCAGGGGGTTGGGGCAGAAGGGAGCGGGACAGCCGACATTTCCCCGCCTGCTCCTGCGGCCGCGGAACGACGGGGCGGGGGGATGGAGGGGGGGGGGGGGGGAGAGGGGGGCAAGCGGGGAGGGGGGGGCGAAAGGGTGGCAGCGGAGCGGGGCAAGGACGAGGGCAAGGGAGGCCGGCGACGGCGGCGACGACGAGGAGGGCAATGAGCAGGGGGTGATCTAACATGACGATGGCGGCTGTGAATAACAGGGCGGAAGCGGAGCGGGGCAAGGGCAAGAGCAAGGAAGGTCGACGGCGACGGCGACGACGAGGAGGGCAATGAGGGGGCGATCTGGTATGATGATGGCGGTGGTGAATGTGACGACAATGATGAGGATGATGATGATACGGGCGTTTCGCTCGAGACCGCCTGCGCAATTATGGCCGCCCACGACGGCGCAGGCCCCGCCTGGCAGGCAAAACCACGCTTACCCTTGCGAAAATTTGCAACCCCAGTCCTGGTCTATCATCTGCAGGTCGGCATCTGTGACCTGATCGTCGCCCTCGGCGCGCGGCTTCTGCGGCTTGCTCCCGGCGGGGTCCGCGTCTGCAGCGCCCGCGCCTGCTGGGCGCGCCTCGCCCCCTGGGCGGGTCTTGAACGCCGTCAAGCTCCAATGCGCTCGCAACCCAGCCTCCGCGAACTGCAATTGCTGCAGCGCGGGCGCCCGCGACCCGAATCTCCATTCCCTGGGTTTCGTGCACGCCCCTCCCAAAGCCTGGTGGTGGCAGGAGGCTTCGGGCGCCTTGAAGCAGCGCTCAATCAAACGCTCCTTCGTGAACGTGTCGCAGAGCAAGAGGATCAATGGCTTGGCACGCTTCAAGTACCAGTCCATGTGCTGAAAGGAGTTGAGTACATCCTGCAAGGCGTTGTTGACAATGCGCAGCACCCCCGCCACGGGCAGCGCCCCTCGGAAGAATGCGTGCGAAGTCGTCGTTGCCGCGTCCAGCGCGCCCCCCGACGGGTCGACCATCTCGGGCGCGTGCATCAGGGCGTCTTCAGGCGGAGCCGCGGCGCCGCCGTCGTCGGGCACAACATCGACATGGATAGGCGCCTCACCTCCAGCTGCAGCGTGGGCCTCGCGGTCGCCCTCCGCGGCGTCGGCCTCCAGGATGCCGCCGCCCGGCTCGACGTCGAGCAACGCGCCGCCGACGTCCATGCCAGCGAGCTCGCGGGGCACGTCCCCGTCGTCGCGCGCGACGTCGAACGCTGCACCATCTGCCCCCGCTTCCTGGGGCGCCTGGGGGCCGCCGTCCATCGAGACATCGAAATGGCAAGCGGCTGGTGGGTGAGCCTCTCGGTCAACGTCCATGGCGCTAGGGCGCCCGTCATCAGGGACCACGTTAAAGTCAATCCAGTGCGGGAAAACCTTTCTCATGTCGACGGCTCGGGCGCTCACGAGTTTCGATTCCGTCCCCATATCAGTAGTCATCGAGAAGATGCGTGGGGATCGCTGCCGGCATGCAAGCATGGAGCTGGAACTCAAGCGAAAGGAGTGAACGATCACGCGCAGTTTGTCCATCACGTTCGTCGCCTGGGAGCCTAGGCCGACGGCCGTCAACATGTTGCGGCCCCAAAGCGAAGACAGCTCCTGCGACAGAATCCGAAGCCTGCGCGCCGCCTCCTCGTAGTGATGGAGGTCATCCTCGTTCATCTCGTCTGGCGGCAACTCCCCGCTTAACCACCGCCTCGCGTCCTGCCGAAGATACATCAGTTGGCGCGTGATATCCCATGAGCGCCCAGGGTCGTGGCACTCGAAGGTCCCAGTCAGCAGCCAGTCGGCGCCCAACAGGGGCGATGAATCCGTGAGTGCGTACTCCGCGGGTGGTAAGGTTGAGAGCCGCCTCTGGCCTTCCATAAGCATTGCAGCGTCAAATACAATGAAGTAGCGCTGCGCTGTGGATGATGAAACCAAGCCTCCCGAGTCACGGGGGGGCTCCAATATAGGTTCGGCAAATGAGCTGTGTAGGCAATACCTGATGGAATATGATAACACGCCCTCTAAGTGCCGAGAGCCGTGCAGCCGTGTTGTCATCAGCAGCGCGCTGAGTATCTTGGACGCGGCGTGGATCCTAGCGCCATCCAGCTGGTTCCCCCCCTGGCTCCGAAGCACGTCAGAAGCATGTCCCAGGAAGCGCAGCGACGCGAGCGCGCCCTCTGCGTGCTGCCGCTGCCTATCCCCTGGGAGAGCGTCGTGGCAGGCGCGCACCGTGGCGGCCACCCTGTCCATATTGGCAGCTCGCATATCCAAGTCTGGCGAGCCCGCCCAATCAAAAGCAGACGGGCCAGCTGGTGGCGCGACAGCAGGGGCCGCCGCAAGCCCGAACGTGTCTCTGATGATGGTTGCATCTGCTGCTCTGCACGCGCCCTCCCACGCGTAGACCGACCGAAAGGCGCCTCGCATGATCAAGGGGCTCATGGGCCACTGGGGCACGCGCGCCCACATGCAATCGGGACTGGCATCGAACTGGAACCTATCGGCTCGCAACTCCTGGATGGCAGTGGCCACGCAGTCCAAGCCGAGGAGGTCCTGCGCGCTGCCTGCGCTGAGAAGGACCCACGGCTTCCGCGCTGAGGCGCCCCTGAACTGCAGAACTCCTGCTGCAGGGGTGTACTCGAGGGCCTTGGTGGCCAGTGCCGCGCCCGCCCATAGCGGCGCGCCCTCCTGGCCGAAGCTGCGCACCGCGCACCGCGCCCCGGGATCGCCGGCCCCGGGCCCCACGCTGACTGGCGAAAACGGGGCCCGCGTCAAGACCAGGCCAGCCACAGCAGCGGGCCCCGCCCGACCTCTGATAGCTGCGAGGCCGCCGCCTGGGGGGTCCACACAACTGGGGGTCCGATCGGCCGTGTGAGGACAGTGGTATGTCGACCTATCGCGGTGGCTTACGCGGATCCTCGAACCTTACGCGCGCGCTCCCTCCCCTGCCCCGACCTCTGGACCTTTCGCGGTGGCCTGCGGGCAACTCGGAACCAGTGCTCGGTGGCTCACGCGAATCTCGGCACTTGCCTTCGACCAGGGGGCGATGGGGCGATGCCTAGACGTTCGAACACCGCGGTCCTACTTCTTCTGCAATCCAGGCCGAGTCCGCAGGACTCGTGATGAATGCGTCGCAGGCTTGCCACGCGGGCGTCGCCCGTGAAATGACGAAAACAAGCGCGACCCTGTCCATCCTTCGAGGGGGCGCTGGCGACGGCGTGCACGACAACTACTCCAGATGTCGCAATAAAGGGAGGGGGGTCTCATTTCGGGGGGAGCCTCGTCCAGGCTATCTTGGAGGCCCTGGGGGGGTCTGGGGGCGATGTTTTGGAAGGTTCTCCCTCGGGGGGGAGGGGGGGTCTGAAATCGCCTGTCCTGGAGGGTCCAGACCCCTCCCTTTTTATTGCGAAATCTGGAGTAGTCGTCTGAGCGTCGGCGTCGTCGGACGTCGTTGCCGTCGTCGCCCGTCGCCCCCGCCATCGTCGTCGTCGCCCCCGCAATCGTCGTCGCGTCGTCGCGATCGTCGTCGCGTCCTCGCCGACGTCGTCGTCGCGTCGTCGCGCCGCCGCCGTCGTTGTCGCCGTCATCTCCGCGGACGTCGTCGCCGTCGTCCGTCGTCGTCGTCTTCCCTCGCCGTCGCTGCCGACGCCGTCGTCGGCGACGTCGTCGTTCGCGCCGCCGTCGTCGACGACGGGCAGGCGCGGCCCGCGGCGAATTGCGGCGCCCTGGTCAAAGATCAGCCTGAAAGGGAAGAAGTAGACGTGAGGGAAGAAGTAGACGATGGGGAAGATCAGGAGGGCGCCTGGCACACGGGGCGCTGGCGGGGGAAGGGCATCGGGCACGGGCACAGGCACCCTGCTTGAGGGGAAGGGCAGGGGGGGGGGCGAGGAAGGCGAGGACGAGAAGGGACAAGGAGGGGGCGCCGAGGAAGACGAGGGCGAGGATGTGGAGGTGGCGAGGGGCAAGTTGGCGAAGACGAGGACGCTGATGGAATGATTGAGGACGTTCGGGGATGGACCGACCCCTCTGTAGTAAAACGTGGTTTAGTGAAACCGACCTGAGGCCCAAACCTGGCGGGCGCAAGCCTGGAACATAGTGGTCGCGGCGCCATCTCGAGAACCGAAAACGGACAATTCACTAATCGACGTGTCGCTGTTGGGGGTTCTGTCCACCCCCGAGGCGCATGGGGTGGGAGTGGGGGATCAGGAAGATCGTGGCGAGGTGGTGCTGATAGAGGATGGCGAGGATAGCGATGGTGCGGGTGACGAGAAAAAGGGCGACGGTGATGCAACTCTCTCGGGCGCCCGATGGACGGGCCTCAGAGGCAAGGATGCAGAGGGGCCCGTGCATCTAGGATGAGGGGTGGGGTGGGGTAAGGAGGATGGGAAGTACGACCATTGCCATAGAGCGAACGTCGACCCTCAGCCTCCCAATCCAGACGAGGCACGGGCCGAGGGAGGCGAGGGGCGCGGCGCCGCGAGGCTCGCGGAGGCTCCAGGCTGGAGCAGGCCGCGGCCGCCCCTGGAGGCCCCAGGCTGGAGCAGGCCGCGGCCGACCCTGGAGGTCCCAGCAGCACGCGGCCGGCCGCTGGAGGCCGGAGGAGCCGCGGCCGACCCTGGAGGAGCCTGGAGCTCCAGGCTGGAGCAGCACGCGGCCGACTGCTGGAGGCTGGAAAAGCACGCGGCCGACCGCTGGGGGCTGGAGGAGCCGTGGGACCTCAGCCCGACGCCAGGCTGCAGCTCAGGTCCAGGCCAGGGGAACCGGAAGCGATGCGGTGCCTCTCGATGTCGGACTCCTCCGAACTGTCCAGCTCCGGTGAGTCGGGGCCACGTTGGAGCAACATCGGGCTGTCGGAGTCGATGTCGTCGATCATCGGGCTGTCGGAGTCAAAGTCGTCGACGTCCACGGCGATGGGCAGGACTGGCAAGACAGCAGGAGTCCAGGCGTCCTGCCGAGGTTCCCGAGGGTCTAAGTCGATGAGCATGTCATCGTCTGGCAGGGCGACCGAGAAGTGGACGGCGACGGGCGCGCCGTCGGACTCGCAGTCCGCGTCAGCCTCGTCGCTGTCGGGCTTGCCGTCGGGCTTGTCGTCGGACTCGCAGTCCGCGTCGCTGTGGGGCTTGCTGTCGGGCTTGCCGTCGGGCGCGTCGTCGGACTCGCAGTCCGCGTCGGACTCGTCGCTGTCGGGCTTGCCGTCGGGCTTGTCGTCGGACTCGCAGTCCGCGTCGCTGTGGGGCTTGCTGTCGGGCTTGCCGTCGGGCTTGCCGTCGTACTCGTCGTCGCAGTCCGCGTCGGCGTCGCTGTCGGGCTGGCCGTCGGGCTCGACGTCGAAAGACGCGGGTTTGCCGTCGGGCTGGCCGTCGGGCTCGACGTCAAATTCGGCGTCGGGGATGCCCTCGGCGACGGGCTCGGCGACGGGCTCGGCGTCGGCGGCGGCGCCCTCGGGGCGGACCCGAAACCCGCTGCCCCCACCCCGCCCCCGCGAGCAGCTTCGCGCCCCCGCGCCGCCCCTCAAGAGGGGGAAGAAGAAGATGGGAGAAGGAGGGATGAGGACCGCGAGCCGCGAAGCGCGAATACTTCCGCGCTCTCGTGGGGGCCCCCTCGACTCACCCCCCCTTCCCTCCTCCTCCCTCCTCCTCCTCCTCCTCCTCCTCCTCCTCCTCCTCCTCCTCCTCCCCACTCCTCCTCCTCCTCCTCCTCCTCCTCCTCCTCCTCCTCCTCCTCCTCCACCTCCCATCGTTCCTCCCTCCTGCCCTCCACTCATCCTCCCTCCTCGCCCTCGCCCGCTGGCGGCGCCGGCGGCGGCGCGCGCCGCGGCCGCCGCGGGCCACTGCGGCTGCGCGACGCCATGGGCGTCGCGCGTCGCAGCCCGCTGGCGGCGCGGCGCGGAGCGGGAGCGGCGCTTGGGCCGAAATGGCCACGGACACTGGGGGATAGCGGGGGATAAGAGGGGATAGAGGGGGATAGAGAGGGGGGTGGAGGGGGAGAGGGGGATTGTCAGGGATAGAGGGGGATAAGGGGGGATAGGGGGATAGAGGGGGGCAGGGGGGGGGGTAGAGGGGGATAGAGGGGGAATGGATGATGGAGGGGGATAGAGGGGGATAGGGGGTAGAGGGGAGGATGAGGGAGGGGGGGGGGAGGAGGGAGGATCCGCACTCAGCCAGGGAGGAATCACGTCGTCGTCGTCCTCCCAACCATCGAAAAGAACGGTTTTCCAAGGGGGGGGGAAGAGGGCGCGGAGGAGGCGGAGGGCGCATGATCCTCATCCCGATCCTCATCCTCATCCTCGTCCTGATCCTCATCCTGGACATCCTCATCCTGCGCCCTCTTCTGGTCCTGATCGTCATCCTTATCGTGATCCTCATCCTGATCCCCATCATCATCCTCATCCTGATCATTATCCTCATTCTGCGCCCTCTTCCTCATCCGAACTCGCCTGCGCCCTCTTCCTCATCCTCATCCTGCGCCCTCTCCTCATCTTCACCCTGCGCCCTCTTCCGCATCCTCGCCCGAACTCTCCTCTTCCTGATCCTGCGCCCCCTGCCCCTCGTCCTCCTCCTCCCCCTCCTCCTTAGCCTTATCCTTCTCCTCCTCCTTCTCCCCCCTCATGAAGCCGTCCTCCTCCTCCTCCTCCCCCCCATCACCTTTTTCCTGCTCCTCCTCCGCCCCTGCGGGCCCCCGCGGCGGCGCCTCGGGTCGCCGCCGAGGTCGCCGCGATGGCGGCGCGGCGGGGGGGCGCCACCCCCGACCGCGCTGCTCGAACGCTCGAACCGCCGCGGCCGCCGCGGGGCATGCACGGCCGCGCGCCTGCCTCCCTCCTCAGGCCCTCCCCCCTCCCCCTTTCCTCCTTGGCCCCTCGTTTTCTTCCCTCCTCCTCCTCCTTCCCTCGCTCCCTATCCTCCATAGGTCCTCCTTTTCCTGCCTCCCGTCGGTCCCCACCTGCCCTAGCTTTGCCCTCCTCGCCTCCCGTCGGTTCCCCTTTTGCCCCTCTCCTGTCTTTCCTCTCCTCGCCGCCTCCCCCCTCCTTCCTTTCCTTCGCCTACCCCCCACCCCCCCTGGCTCTGGAGGGGGGTGAGGAGACGAGGGGGAGGAGGGGAGGGGAGAGGGGGAGAAACCAGTTTTCCAATGGCAATGACAAAAAATAGTGAGGAACGCGGGTTCTAACACCCACCAGGGATAATGGAGGGGGGCGAGGGGGGGAAGAGAACGAGGAAAAAAAGAAGGAGGAGGAAACAGGAGGAAGACGATGTGGGGGTTGGGAAGGCGGGGAGGACGAGGTAAAGGCGCTGCAAAGCAACGCAATACAGCACAATGCAACGCAGTGCAAAACAATCCAACGATCCTGACGAACCCGAGAAACCCCAGGAACCCAAAGAACCCAGGGATGGGCGGCCGAAGGAGAGATCCCGGGGAACCTGGGCTGGGGGTCGAAAGTGCCACCAGGTCTTTGCCTCAACGGAAGGGAGAAAGGAAGAAAGCAAGAAGGATGAGGAGAGAGGAAGCGAGAAGCGGGAGTACGGGCGGAAGGACGGATGAGCGACGACTCAAGCAGGGGTGGGCGGAGGGAGCACGAATGGAACAAGGGAAATTAGGCAGGCTGGGGCGGAGAACTCGATTTTTCAGTTCGCGGTTCCTCTTGTGGGCCCATCTTGAGGCTCTCCTGGGCCGCCCCGGGCGTCTCTTGGGCCGTCTCGGCGCCCCCCTGGGTCGTCTTGGGGCTCTCCAGGGGGGATATTGGGCCGTCTTGGGGCAGTCTTCCAGGCCTCTTGGGCCGTCATGGAGCGTCGGAAAGCCGAATAAACGATGAAACAGAAAACCTTAAAAACAATGAAAATCAACAAAATGTTTGGCCTCCCTCCTCCTTCCTTCCTTCCTCCTCCTCCTCCTCCACAGGTGAGTCCAGGGGGGCGCCGTCCAGATCGTTATGCACGCCCGGCCGCCAGCCCAAAAAATTCGGGAGCATGGTTAATGATCCCACTGGCGTGCTCGCCCCGCGAGCCACTTTGTGCTCCGACACAATGAAGACGATGCTGACGATGACAATGACCAAAGATAATTCAAAACGGCTCTAGAGACACCGAGTACGCCCAGGCTGCCTGGACGCGGCCTCCAAGAGGCTCCAACAATTTCGCCCGAATCGCCCAATATGGTTCAAAGAGCCCCACAGAGAGTTCCAAGGAGCCCTCAAGGTGGGCCCAAAAATTTACCAAATGCGGTCCAAAACCGGCTCCAGATTGTCGAATATGCTTCCGAAATGCCGCATCATTGCGCCAAAGCTGCTTCCCAAATGGTCGGTGCGTGGGTCGGCCTCGGGGGCTGGCGGTGCAGGGCGCAACCCTCCGGATATTGAGCCCAACGGTGAGCGCGCGCAACTAAATGTTCCAAGAAAATGCGCCAGCGTTTTTTTTTTTTTTTTTTTTTTTTTTTTTTTTTTTTTTTTTTTTTTTTTTTTTTTTTTTTTTTCCGTCAGCGTTCTCGGCAAGTCGGCCCAGGGCAGTCGCAGCGAACAAATCTGAGGCCGGGAGAAACGACGCGCCATGCGTTTCACCACGGTCGCGCTGCCGTAGCCAACTTCGCCGAATCACGCATGGCAAGGGCTTCTGTTAGATAAATTACAAATGTGCTCCTCGGTGCAAGCCACGCGCGAATGGCATAGTGCTGCCACGACGCGCGCTTTCCTGTATACTTTGGCGCGCGTCGCCTGCCGACCAGGAAACAGGAGCCCGTCGGCCCTGAGACGTTGAAGAGCGTGCGCGCGAACAGGTGCATGAGACGACTGTTCAGAACAGCTGCTCAAGCGCGGAAGCTCTGAAATCCTGTGCCCGCATGCGCGCGTCAGCGTCGCAGCAAGGTCGTTCGGCGTCGAAAACGCAGAAGTGGCGCACTAACGCTTCGGCAGGACTGTCTGGCAGAATGCTGGTAGCTACTGGGCAGGAGTAGACACGCAGCTTTCATTGTGGTGGCAGCAGCAGGCTTCATCATTTCTTCTACAGTGCGCGATGTGATGCTTAACTGCCAGACTGGGCATAATGCGCGGGAACGCCGATCAAGAAACACTGCCACTGTCGAGATGCGGCCCGCGAGGCTTCGAAGGCGCAGATCGCCAAAATCTGTTCCACATCCTGAAGTTGTGCGTCGTGAGGGGAAGCGTGCAAGGAATCACACAGCAACGCTGTTGCAGACGCAGTCTCGAATCCGTGGACGCGCGCGATCGGCAGCAATGCTATCTAATGACCTCCTGCAGAAGGTGTGCGAATCAGGAAAGCGGCAGTAGTAAATACGCCTTCTACCGTGCAGTGCGGAGCGTACGGATGGCCCAAGCGTTCTTGGATGTCTTCTGCCGTTGAAGGAAAAGTCGCAACGTTCTGGCGGGTTAAATTGCATGTAAGAATTGCGATATCATAGTTGCTTCCGCCGGGTTCGAGGAGGTTCGCACGAGCGTCCCCGAGGCGTGCTGTGAGAGCTGCGTGTTCGAACTGTGCTTTGGCAAGCGTGGGCTGCGGCTACGATCGAGTTTTGCTCACAGGAACCATGCAGTGATTGAATGCACGGAGGCTGCAAGTTGCGCCAACTTGGACTCGCCTCGTCGAAACAGCAGCGCTTGAGGGTGAGTTGAACCAAGAAAGTGCAGTTTGGACTGGCGGCAGATGTTGGGGGGAGGGCGTGACAGCGTGTTGCGGACTGCTGCGTGTCACTAAATTCATACTGCGGGCCATGGAGTTCCCGGGCATCCGCAGGCACATGAGTTTTGCATTTTTGCGGCACTACGGCAGTGGGGGAGGCGGCGGCGGCATGACAGGCCGTTGCATCGGAAGTGTGTTGTGGCGTGATGCCGCGAAGAACACATGAGGCATGAATGCGCAGAAGCTTCGGGGCATCCTCTCGGTCTCGCATGTCGCCCAGAGTGCGATCGGAGTCACCACCAGGAGCCATGAGGGTTGTTGCAGGAGTGGAAACTGCAGGAACATTGTCAGCGGCTGATGGACAACGTGGCGGAGCGCCGGAGAGGCTGACCACTGAGTGCAAAGATTTCGCTTGGCGCGCTGCGGCGTCGCGAGTGGCAATGTCGCCGGGGCGATCCAGCGGTCGAGCGAATTCGTAATCCACTGCGTCACCAGCTAATGGGCAAACTGGCGGATAGCCGGTGAGGCTGACCACTGAGTGCGACGACTTCGCACGGCAATCTACGGCGTCCTCATTGACAAAGGCGCCGGGACACTGGGGCGGGCCAGTAGGTTCGCAATCGGTGATGTGGGTCATGTCTGACGGTGCGCACGGCCACTTCATCGGACATCGGAGCGTTGTCTGGAAGAACCGACGCGGTTTGCGCAGTAGCCGCCGGAGCGTGCCGTTTCGAGTGCATGTGTCGGGCGTAGGGCCCCTCGGGTTGATGGAAGCGTCAGGCGATGGCGCGGCAGCATTTTCAAAAGAAATGCGAAGCGCATCTGATGACCTGCCAGGGGCGACAACTTTGAAGAATGCCATGCTTGAAGCGACATGTGGAGGATGCGGAGAAAGGTTCGAATCGCCATGGTTGCACGCGGGCTTGACGACGTCGGCAGCAGCGCGCGAACTCACAAGTAAGCCACTCGTCGACATGATGCGGGCGATCAATCAACGCCGTTCGTAACGCAAGCTCTTGCTGTTAAAAATCGGTGGAATCAGGCGCTGGATCCTGTATCACGTCTGCGTCGTCTTCGCATTCCATTGGCAAAGGCGCGCTGGCATCGGCTGTTGTCGGCACCATGCGTGACAGCTTTGAGGGGCGAGGCAGTGAGTGTAGTCCAGGAGAAGACGCTCTTGCAGGAGTCGCGTCTGTGTGTTGCGGCATGGAATGGGCCAGCAGTCCCTTGTCGACAATGTTCAACGTGTACTGGTACGATGTTTTGGTACTCATCTCCGTTATCTTCGATTTATTCCCTGACATTTTGCGATGCGACACCGCGCGAGAAGGCTGCGTACAGCTGTCCGTGTGAAAATGCGGGTGTGGGAAGGTATATGCCAAGCCTGCCAGGCAAGGATTGACCTTGGCTTTTGTGGATCGTTATGGCCCAAGCGAGTCGCACTTGGAATTGGGGGCGGCGTAGCACAAAGGAAGATCGGCGTCCCCACTGCTGTCGCAACAGATGCGCGGTATGAGTTCTAATTCTCCGCGGAACGGCCCAGTGACAATGCGGACGAGCATGGATTATTTCATGAGTTTTTCAATGACAAGCCTGGTGCCATTGCACAATCCCTTGCGCGGCGCATAACTGCGTAGCAGAATGACTAAAGACCCGCTTCGCACGCGCAGGTCGTGCGGGGACATGCCTCCAGGTTGCAATGCGTGGAGAGATTCATCTGAATATATGTCAGCCCGATGCATTCTGAGGCGACGGAATCAATGCTCAAGGATCGGATTTCGGTATCGGGATTCAGGGATGCTTGCATTGCGTCGTTGAGGGCGTCAGCGGCGTCGTTGGTTGGTGTCGCGACGGCTCGATCGGAGTAGAATGACGCCCACTACGCAGGTCGTACTGTTTCGAATCCGTCGTAGACCCAATTCATGAAATCTGCACTGGTAGCGTCCGGGCCCAAGGAGAGGCGCGGCGGAACCTCCACGACAGCCGGTTGCCAGTCTGGTCCGTCACTCGCGCAATTTGGACGGGGCAGACATCCGTCACCAATATTAAGACAGAAGGAAGCGTATTCAGCATCTAAGCGCGCCCGCATGTTCTGGGTTAGCTTGCGTCGGACAACTGATCCGTCTTGCCACCAAGGCAATGCTGCGATTGCGTGGGCGGCCACCTGCTCGCGATCGATGTATCGCAGGACCGGCGGGATTTGTTTGAAATCGCCGCCAAGGAGGACAGGCTTGCCTCCGAAAGGGCGGACCCAGCACATCAATTGGCGATAGCAATGGTCGACGGCTTCGAGCATACTACGGCGCGCGGTAGGCGCTTCATCCTACGCGATTACGGCGGCATCACGGATGAGGCGAGCGGCAACTGATTGACCTTTGACATTGTTTTTGCAACCCTCGAGCGGCACTGGAACCGGCAGCTTGAATCGTGAGTGTGCTGCGCGCCCTCCGGGCAGTAGCAGGGAGGCGATTCCCGACATGGCGACGGCAAGAGCAATCCTCCCGCTCATGCGCACGTAATGCAAAACTTTTCGGTATAAATGTGTTTTACCCGTGCCTGCAGGACCGTCGACAAAGTGCACTGTGGGATCCGTGGTTGGAGCAGTACCGTCGACCTAACGAACGATTGCATCGAATACAGCCTTTTGATCGGCATTCAGTTCCAATTTATCATAGGCAGCCTTTCCCCAGTTCATCTGTTCTTGGTTTCGCAGTTCGGCATTGTACTCATTAGCATGTCGTTGTTGCGGTGTGAGATCGGCTGTTGGGCTGGGAGGCGGTGCGCCCAGGTCGACCATCGATAAGCCGTATCTGGCGAGAGCTTCCTGTGTATGGCGGTACAAATCGCAGGCCAAGTCTGGGGTCATTATGTGGTGATCAAATAATAGGAGAAGGAACTGATGCCAGAGCGAGGGAAGATCATTCACGTCAAGCCACACAACAGATTCTGCAAGAAGCTCTCCGAGACGTTTAGTGCTCCGGATGACCGTGGCACCCTCGCGTAACATGTTGACGGTTTCAGCATCATCGTGCAACGGCCGCAGCTCTCGCGCTCGGTTCTGACATGTGGGCTTGGCGTCTGAAGAAGTAGATGCTTGCAGACTGTCCCAGCTGACAGCGTCCATTCCAGTCACGTGCAGGAGCAGGAGGCGCAGATAGTACAGTTCTCCAGATCCAGGCTTCACGTGTGAGATCCCTTCCTGCCCGCGTCGGCCTGCGGACCGATGAGGTTCGACCAGGCCTTGCTTGCTTGCGTCCATATCAAGATAGAGATCTGTCTGCTTACATGAATGTATGCTTGCAGTTGTACCGCCTCCCACCCTGACCATGTCCGCGTCCAAAATCGCGTCTTCAGCAACGAACGCGTTGGCCTCGAAACCCGCGGTTTCCGTGTATTGGGGCCTCATGGATTGGGGCGCTTGGGAGGGCCCCGGGCGCCTCCCAAGCCAGACCCCAGGACGACTCTGCCGCGAGCCCCTCGCCCGTTGGGCCTCAAGGCAACGGAAACCCCAGGTGGCCGTCCGAGGAAGTGGTCGACCCTGAGGCTTCCCGTGGGAAACGCATTCGGGGCCGCCATGGGATCTCACTGGCTCGCGGAGCCCTGTTCGGGGCACCCTGAGACCCGCGCGGCGCATCACAGAGAGGCCGAGGGAATGCGATGCCACCCCCGCGGCGCGGAACGGAAGGCCTCCCATCGACTTTCCGCTCCAAGAGGGTCCGTAAACTTCCCAAGTCGTCGGTCTTCCCTCTCCAGGCGGCTCCAAGATGGTGTCCAAGACGGCCAAGATGGCCCAAGATAGTCCCAAGATGTTTCCAAGATGGGCCGAGACGCCCCCAAGACGGCCTACGAAGGCCTCACTATCGCCCAACCACGGCCAAAGAGGCCTTCCAGACGGTCCAAGAGGCCTCCAAGAGGACCTCCATGACGGCTCGAAGAGGCCAGCGATATTGTTTGACCGGAGGTTTTCGGATGATCTTGGCGATTGCTCGTTGTCGTCTCTCCGACGGCCCACGACGGCCCTGGAGACAACCAAGATGGCCCCAGACGCGAGCCCAAGAGGCCCCCCATGACGGCCCAAGAGGCCCCCAGAGAGGCCCCAGGAGGGCCCCGATGCGGCCCAAGATGCCTCCAAGATGGCCTCCAAGACGGCCCTGAGGCGCCCCGAGAGGACCCCAAGCCAGCACCGAGAAGCCACCAAGACGGCTTCCGACGGCGTCAGACGGGCCAGGAACACCTTCAGACGGCCCAGGAGCCTCCCAAGGAACCTCCAAGAGGCCCCCAAGAGGCCCAAGGGCGCTCCCAGGAGGTCCCATAGGGGCGCACAGGAAGCTCACAGGAGGCCCCAAGGGTGCCCCAAGAAGCCTCCTCCTCCTCCACCTCCTCCTCCTCCTCCTCCTCTTCCTTCTCATGTTTCATCCCTCTCCTCCTGTTATCCCCCGCGGGTTCCCCGAATGGTTTCCACAACGGCTGGGGGAACACGTAGTCCGATAGATTGGCCGAGCTCTGGCCGCAACATTCGGACACACAGGTGCTTCATCCGCCGCCCCCAAGTTGCTTGCAGCGCAGAAGGTAGGAGGTAAAGTCCCAAACGCCTCCAATGCGGCCGAGATGGTCCAACATTGCCTCCAAGATTGTTAAATCAGAGAGGCCCAGATGGCCGCACGATTTCTCCAAGACGACTCCACATGCCGCCAAGATGGTACACGACGGCCCAGTAGGCCTCCAAGAGGGCCCGAGAAGCCCCCAAGAGGACCTCCATGAGGTCCTCCAGGAGACCATCATTCTGAACTTAGGTTTTAAACTGATTTTAGCGTTTTGGCCTTTTCAAGCTTCCGACGCTCCAAGACGGTCCCATTGGTCGCCGATATCACCCCGAGAAGCCCCAAAGAGGCCCGCAAGACGGCTCAAGAGACCCAGGCCCCTCAAAAGGCTCCATCGACCTCCAAGACGACCCTAAACCCCCAAATGGGGACGCACGACTGCCCAGAGAGGGCCACAAGCCGGCCTCCCAAGGCTAAGAGTCCCCCAGAGACCCCCAAAGGCTTCAAGGGACCACCAAAACGCCCAAGGAGGCTTCCAAGAGGCCCCAGGAGGCCCTTCAGAGGCCATTCAGAGGCATCCCCCCCCGAGAGGCTCCCAGGAAGCCCCCAAGAGGCCTCAAGAGGCCCTCAAGAGACCTCCTCTTCTTCCTCCTCCTCCTCCACGTCTTCCTCGTCCTCTTTCTCTTTCTCTTTCTCTACCCGAGGGGTTCCACAACGGCCGGGGGGACACACGATCTGATTTTGGCCAGACTTCGGCACAACGTTTGGCCGCATGGGCGTTTCCAATATGCAGAGGGCGACGGGATTCGCCGTAGGCGTCTGCGATATAGTTCGCGCTTATTGTGCTATGTTCGTGTCCACGCGTCCTGCTGTCATGTGTTCCCTCACTGCCAGGACGCCTTGGGATGATATATATATATATATATATAGAGATATATATGCATAAATGTATATATATGTATGCATACATATATATATATATGTATGCGCACCAAGTCTCGCCACTACCGAATATCCGACGCAACAACAGAAACTGAATGGAAACAGTGGACGTAACAAAAGTAAATGCGATGCTCACTGGAACAGGCACTGGCTCGTGCACTCACCTTCCAGAGTATCCAGTACGGCCGCGTGCCATCGCACGAGCAGGTACGTTGCCTGAGCGCGCGTGACTCCCACCGAAGACCGGGCTTAGCCCTTGCGATTGCCCGGCTCTACGCAGGCCGGCAACCATCCAGCGACTTCGTCAGCACACACCCTGGCGCTGCAAGGCACTCATCCTTGCCGAGTGTGGCGCAGTCCGCTCCCAGGTGGGTCTGCCCCGCCGTCTCCAGAGCGCGGCAACCGAGGGCCAGCAGCGTGAAGAGCGCGCTGCGGAGGAACGGCATGGGGAATCGTCAAGATGCGCGAGATATCGACGCGCAAGGTTACGGTACGCGTACGGGATCCAAGTGTCAAATATCTCGACCCAAAACGGCGTTAGAGGACCGTGACGAGAGCTCTGGAGTGAATCCTCGGCTTCCCTCGAGCTCTTGGATGAACCTGCCTATGCAAGAAAGGTGGATCAACACTTCCCCGCAAACAACGAACAAAACACGTGTAAAAGGCGCGCGGGAATGCCAGCTGCAATCCCCATGTTCACCCCCATGTACACCCTGCTGTATTCATTCAGCCCATCATTGTGTCTGGTGGGTCTGCGCACAGCAGGCCACGCGCCACCACCCCCACCGTCCTTGTCAAAGAACACTTAACAGTGATCGCGGGATGGCCGCACATGATCCAGATTCAGCAACGAGGTGCATGTTGTATTGTTTTTGTGTAGCCCTGTGCGCAGCAGGGAATATGCTGACACCCCCGCCGTCCTTGACAAAACCAATACAAAGTGCTCGCGGGCCTCACGAACGTGACCCAAGACTTTGCCCCAAAGGTTCACATGGTTTTTTACAGGGATGGTGGGGAAACGCATCGGGTTGGCCGCGCATGCTCCAAATGTGGAGGCTGAGTGCGGCTTCTATTTGTTTGACAGGGATGGTATGGGGCGGGCCCTCATGGAGTCGGCATGGTTTCGTGTTGGCCGCCGGCCTGGTGGGCGAGGGGGTGTGTATTAATAAGGAACTGTCACAGACCCATTGACAGACCCATCCCCGAAGGGGAAAAAGGAGGTTGGAAGAGGAAGCTCCCTAGACCACCGACGCCCAGAGGGGCTGGTGGGATTGGGGGCGCGGGGGGTGCTCACCAGCATCCATGCATGACGTGCGTGCCGCCGCAAGGCTATGAACTTTCCAGCCGCTCCGGGGCAGGCGTCCCCGACAGCGGAACAGTTTATCAGGGCTGGACCTAAACGGTGTTTTTGGTGATTTCGGGGGCCGTTTTCGTTTCGACTTCGTGTTGCGGTAAAGGCGGATTCGAGCCAAAAGCGAGGGGAAACGAACACAACACGAAGACAAAAACACCGTTTGGGTTCGGCCCTGCAGTTTATGATGTACAGTTGTTCGTTCCCCGACCCCAAGACCTCCGTCCCTTCACGCCAGCGTTCGGTGGCGCCTCTCTCAGGGCTCGTTTCGATTCCTCCGATTCGATTCGATTCGATTTCGATGGTTTCCGATTCCGATTCGATTCGATCCTGGGCTCTCCTGCTCTCTTGCCTTCTCGGCTCGAAAGGCGTTCCGCCTGTGGCTCTAGGAGTCGCCGGGGCAGGCCGTGCCGCCCCGCCGCACGAAGCTGCCCCGGGCGCCAGAGGCCCAGGTGCTCGCCCCCACGGCGGCCTCGCCCTCCTCGTCCTCCTCGTCCTCCTCCTCCGCCTCCTCCTCCTCCTCCTCTTCCTCTTCCTCCTCCTCCTCCTCGTCCTCCTCGTCCTCGTCCTCGTCCTCGTCCTCCTAGTCTTCCTCGTCCTACTCCTCCTGCTCCTCCTCCTCCTCCTCCTCGTCCTCGTCCTCGTCCTCCTCCTCCTCTCCTCGTCTTCCTCGTCGTCGTCCTCCTCCTCAATCCCTTTTCTTACACATATTGTTCTCTGTCGCAGCCCTAGGCAGGTCGAAAGGGCGGGCAGGGCGTTTCGTCTGAGACTTCCTCATCATTCATGACCCTGAAGCTTAAACATGGGCAACAGCTTCACTGATTGAGGGTGGGTCGTTTTCAACATGTGGCTCTCAGCTCAGCGCCGCGCACATTCGTTTTAAGCAATTGCGAGAACTTCACATAGTGAGGGCGTTTTTTTTAATGCGGTTCTCGCCTTAGCGCCGCGCACATTCGTTGTACACATTTGCGAGAGCTTCACGGATTAAGGGCGGTGCCTCATACCACGCCCTCTAAGTGCCGAGAGCCGTGCAGCCGTGTTGTTATCAGCAACGCGCGGAGTTGGGCCTCAAGGCAACGGAAACCCCAGGTGGCCGTCCGAGGAAGTGGTCGACCCTGAGGCTTCACGTGGGAAACGCATTCGGGGCCGCCATGGGACCTCACTGGCTCGCGGAGCCCTGTTCGGGGCACCCTGAGACCCGCGCGGCGCATCACAGAGAGGCCGAGGGGAGTGCGATGCCACCCCCGCGGCGCGGAACGGAAGGCCTCCCATCGACTTTCCGCTCCAAAAGGATCCGTAAACTTCCCAAGTCGTCGGTCTTCCCTCTCCAGGCGGCTCCAAGATGGTCTCCAAGACGGCCAAGATGGCCCAAGATAGTCCCAAGATGTTTCCAAGACGGGCCGAGACGCCCCCAAGACGGCCTACGAAGGCCTCACTATCGCCAAACCACGGCCAAAGAGGCCTTCCAGACGGTCCAAGAGGCCTCCAAGAGGACCTCCATGACGGCTCGAAGAGGCCAGCGATATTGTTTGACCGGAGGTTTTCGGATGATCTTGGCGATTGCTCGTTATCGTCTCTCCGACGGCCCACGACGGCCCTGGAGACAACCAAGATGGCCCCAGACGCGAGCCCAAGAGGCCCCCCATGACGGCCCAAGAGGCCCCCAGAGAGGCCCCAGGAGGGCCCCGATGCGGCCCAAGATGCCTCCAAGATGGCCTCCAAGACGGCCCTGAGGCGCCCCGAGAGGACCCCAAGCCAGCACCGAGAAGCCACCAAGACGGCTTCCGACGGCGTCAGACGGGCCAGGAACACCTTCAGACGGCCCAGGAGCCTCCCAAGGAACCTCCAAGAGGCCCCCAAGAGGCCCAAGGGCGCTCCCAGGAGGTCCCATAGGTGCGCACAGGAAGCTCACAGGAGGCCCCAAGGGCCAAGGGTGCCCCAAGAAGCCTCCTCCTCCTCCACCTCCTCCTCCTCCTCCTCCTCCTCCTCCTTCTCATGTTTCATCCCTCTCCTCCTGTTATCCCCCGCGGGTTCCCCGAATGGTTTCCACAACGGCTGGGGGAACACGTAGTCCGATAGATTGGCCGAGCTCTGGCCGCAACATTCGGACACACAGGTGCTTCATCCGCCGCCCCCAAGTTGCTTGCAGCGCAGAAGGTAGGAGGTAAAGCCCCAAACGCCTCCAATGCGGCCAAGATGGTCCAACATTGCCTCCAAGATGGTTAAATCAGAGAGGCCCAGATGGCCGCACGATTTCTCCAAGACGACTCCACATGCCGCCAAGATGGTACACGACGGCCCAGTAGGCCTCCAAGAGGGCCCGAGAGGCCCCCAAGAGGACCTCCATGAGGTCCTCCAAGAGACCATCATTCTGAACTTAGGTTTTAAACTGATTTTAGCGTTTTGGCCTTTTCAAGCTTCCGACGCTCCAAGACGGTCCCATTGGTCGCCGATATCACCCCGAGAAGCCCCAAAGAGGCCCGCAAGACGGCTCAAGAGGGCCCAGGCCCCTCAAAAGGCTCCATCGACCTCCAAGACGACCCTAAACCCCCAAATGGGGACGCACGACTGCCCAGAGAGGGCCACAAGCCGGCCTCCCAAGGCTAAGAGTCCCCTAGAGACCCCCAAAGGCTTCAAGGGACCACCAAAACGCCCAAGGAGGCTTCCAAGAGGCCCCAGGAGGCCCTTGAGAGGCCATTCAGAGGCATCCCCCCCCGAGAGGCTCCCAGGAAGCCCCCAAGAGGCCTCAAGAGGGCCTCAAGAGGCCTCCTATTCTTCCTCCTCCTCCTCCTCCTCCTCCACCTCTTCCTCGTCCTCGTTCTCTTTCTCTTTCTCTACCCGAGGGGTTCCACAACGGCTGGGGGGACACACGATCCGATTTTGGCCAGTCTTCGGCACAACGTTTGGCCGCATGGGCGTTTCCAATATGCAGAGGGCGACGGGATTCGCCGTAGGCGTCTGCGATATAGTTCGCGCTTATTGTGCTATGTTCGTGTCCACGCGTCCTGCTGTCATGTGTTCCCTCACTGCCAGGACGCCTTGGGATGATATATATATGTATATATGCATAAATGTGTATATATATGTATGCATACACATATATATATATATATATGTATGCGCACCAAGTCTCACCACTACCGAATATCCGACGCAACAACAGAAACTGAATGGAAACAATGGACGTAACAAAAGTAAATGCGATGCTCACTGGAACAGGCACTGGCTCGTGCACTCACCTTCCAGAGTATCCAGTACGGCCGCGTGCCATCGCACGAGCAGGTACGTTGCCTGAGCGCGCGTGACTCCCACCGAAGACCGGGCTTAGCCCTTGCGATTGCCCGGCTCTACGCAGGCCGGCAACCATCCAGCGACTTCGTCAGCACACACCCTGGCGCTGCAAGGCACTCATCCTTGCCGAGTGTGGCGCAGTCCGCTCCCAGGTGGGTCTGCCCCGCCGTCTCCAGAGCGCGGCAACCGAGGGCCAGCAGCGTGAAGAGCGCGCTGCGGAGGAACGGCATGGGGAATCGTCAAGATGCGCGAGATATCGACGCGCAAGGTTACGGTACGCGTACGGGATCCAAGTGTCAAATATCTCGACCCAAAACGGCGTTAGAGGACCGTGACGAGAGCTCTGGAGTGAATCCTCGGCTTCCCTCGAGCTCTTGGATGAACCTGCCTATGCAAGAAAGGTGGATCAACACTTCCCCGCAAACAACGAACAAAACACGTGTAAAAGGCGCGCGGGAATGCCAGCTGCAATCCCCATGTTCACCCCCATGTACACCCTGCTGTATTCATTCAGCCCATCATTGTGTCTGGTGGGTCTGCGCACAGCAGGCCACGCGCCACCACCCCCACCGTCCTTGTCAAAGAACACTTAACAGTGATCGCGGGATGGCCGCACATGATCCAGATTCAGCAACGAGGTGCATGTTGTATTGTTTTTGTGTAGCCCTGTGCGCAGCAGGGAATATGCTGACACCCCCGCCGTCCTTGACAAAACCAATACAAAGTGCTCGCGGGCCTCACGAACGTGACCCAAGACTTTGCCCCAAAGGTTCACATGGTTTTTTACAGGGATGGTGGGGAAACGCATCGGGTTGGCCGCGCATGCTCCAAATGTGGAGGCTGAGTGCGGCTTCTATTTGTTTGACAGGGATGGTATGGGGCGGGCCCTCATGGAGTCGGCATGGTTTCGTGTTGGCCGCCGGCCTGGTGGGCGAGGGGGTGTGTATTAATAAGGAACTGTCACAGACCCATTGACAGACCCATCCCCGACGGGGAAAAAGGAGGTTGGAAGAGGAAGCTCCCTAGACCACCGACGCCCAGAGGGGCTGGTGGGATTGGGGGCGCGGGGGGTGCTCACCAGCATCCATGCATGACGTGCGTGCCGCCGCAAGGTTATGAACTTTCCAGCCGCTCCGGGGCAGGCGTCCCCGACAGCGGAACAGTTTATCAGGGCTGGACCTAAACGGTGTTTTTGGTGATTTCGGGGGCCGTTTTCGTTTCGACTTCGTTTTGCGGTAAAGGCGGATTCGAGCCAAAAGCGAGGGGAAACGAACACAACACGAAGACGAAAAACACCGTTTGGGTTCGGCCCTGCAGTTTATGATGTACAGTTGTTCGTTCCCCGACCCCAAGACCTCCGTCCCTTCACGCCAGCGTTCGGTGGCGCCTCTCTCAGGGCTCGTTTCGATTCCTCCGATTCGATTCGATTCGATTTCGATGGTTTCCGATTCCGATTCGATTCGATCCTGGGCTCTCCTGCTCTCTTGCCTTCTCGGCTCGAGAGGCGTTCCGCCTGTGGCTCTAGGAGTCGCCGGGGCAGGCCGTGCCGCCCCGCCGCACGGAGCTGCCCCGGGCGCCAGAGGCCCAGGTGCTCGCCCCCACGGCGGCCTCGCCCTCCTCGTCCTCCTCGTCCTCCTCCTCCGCCTCCTCCTCCTCCTCCTCTTCCTCTTCCTCCTCCTCGTCCTCGTCCTCCTCGTCCTCGTCCTCCTCCTCCTCCTCCTAGTCTTCCTCGTCCTACTCCTCCTGCTCCTCCTCCTCCTCCTCCTCGTCCTCGTCCTCCTCCTCCTCCTCCTCTCCTCGTCTTCCTCGTCGTCGTCCTCCTCCTCAATCCCTTTTCTTACACATATTGTTCTCTGTCGCAGCCCTAGGCAGGTCGAAAGGGCGGGCAGGGCGTTTCGTCTGATACTTCCTCATCACTCATGACCCTGAAGCTTAAACATGGGCAACAGTTTCACTGATTGAGGGTGGGTCGTTTTCAACATGTGGCTCTCAGCTCAGCGCCGCGCACATTCGTTTTAAACAATTGCGAGAGCTTCACATAGTGAGGACGTTTTTTTAATGCGGTTCTCGCCTTAGCGCCGCGCACATTCGTTGTACACATTTGCGAGAGCTTCACGGATTAAGGGCGGTGCCTCATATCACGCCCTCTAAGTGCCGAGAGCCGTGCAGCCGTGTTAGTTTTCAGCAACGCGCGGCAGTTGGGGCCTCAAGGGCAACGGAAACCCCAGGTTGGTCCGTGCGAGGGAAGCGGTGTCGACCTCTAAGGCTTCCGTGGGAAACGCATTCGGGGCCGCCATGGGCCCTCACGGCTCGCGGAGCCTGTTTCGGGGCACCCTGAGACCCGCGCGGCGCCTCTCAGAGAGGCGAGAGGGAGTGCGATTGCACCCCGCGGGCGGAACGGAAGGCCTCCCATCGACTTTCCGCTCCAAGAGGGTCCGTAAACTTCCCAAGTCGTCGGTCTTCCCTCTCCAGGCGGCTCCAAGATGGTCTCCAAGACGGCCAAGATGGCCCAAGATAGTCCCAATATGTTTCCAAGACGGGCCGAGACGCCCCGAAGACGGCCTACGAAGGCCTCACTATCGCCAAACCACTGCCAAAGAGGCCTTCCAGACGGTCCAAGAGGCCTCCAAGAGGACCTCCATGACGGCTCGAAGAGGCCAGCGATATTGTTTGACCGGAGGTTTTCGGATGATCTTGGCGATTGCTCGTTATCGTCTCTCCGACGGCCCACGACGGCCCTGGAGACAACCAAGATGGCCCCAGACGCGAGCCCAAGAGGCCCCCCATGACGGCCCAAGAGGCCCCCAGAGAGGCCCCAGGAGGGCCCCGATGCGGCCCAAGATGCCTCCAAGATGGCCTCCAAGACGGCCCTGAGGCGCCCCGAGAGGACCCCAAGCCAGCACCGAGAAGCCACCAAGACGGCTTCCGACGGCGTCAGACGGGCCAGGAACACCTTCAGACGGCCCAGGAGCCTCCCAAGGAACCTCCAAGAGGCCCCCAAGAGGCCCAAGGGCGCTCCCAGGAGGTCCCATAGGTGCGCACAGGAAGCTCACAGGAGGCCCCAAGGGCCAAGGGTGCCCCAAGAAGCCTCCTCCTCCTCCACCTCCTCCTCCTCCTCCTCCTCCTCCTCCTTCTCATGTTTCATCCCTCTCCTCCTGTTATCCCCCGCGGGTTCCCCGAATGGTTTCCACAACGGCTGGGGGAACACGTAGTCCGATAGATTGGCCGAGCTCTGGCCGCAACATTCGGACACACAGGTGCTTCATCCGCCGCCCCCAAGTTGCTTGCAGCGCAGAAGGTAGGAGGTAAAGTCCCAAACGCCTCCAATGCGGCCAAGATGGTCCAACATTGCCTCCAAGATGTTTAAATCAGAGAGGCCCAGATGGCCGCACGATTTCTCCAAGACGACTCCACATGCCGCCAAGATGGTACACGACGGCCCAGTAGGCCTCCAAGAGGGCCCGAGAGGCCCCCAAGAGGACCTCCATGAGGTCCTCCAAGAGACCATCATTCTGAACTTAGGTTTTAAACTGATTTTAGCGTTTTGGCCTTTTCAATTCAGGCTTCCGACGCTCCAAGACGGTCCCATTGGTCGCCGATATCACCCCGAGAAGCCCCAAAGAGGCCCGCAAGACGGCTCAAGAGGGCCCAGGCCCCTCAAAAGGCTCCATCGACCTCCAAGACGACCCTAAACCCCCAAATGGGGACGCACGACTGCCCAGAGAGGGCCACAAGCCGGCCTCCCAAGGCTAAGAGTCCCCTAGAGACCCCCAAAGGCTTCAAGGGACCACCAAAACGCCCAAGGAGGCTTCCAAGAGGCCCCAGGAGGCCCTTCAGAGGCCATTCAGAGGCATCCCCCCCCGAGAGGCTCCCAGGAAGCCCCCAAGAGGCCTCAAGAGGGCCTCAAGAGGCCTCCTCTTCTTCCTCCTCCTCCTCCTCCACCTCTTCCTCGTCCTCGTTCTCGTTCTCTTTCTCTACCCGAGGGGTTCCACAACGGCTGGGGGGACACACGATCCGATGTTGGCCAGACTTCGGCACAACGTTTGGCCGCATGGGCGTTTCCAATATGCAGAGGGCGACGGGATTCGCCGTAGGCGTCTGCGATATAGTTCGCGCTTATTGTGATATGTTCGTGTCCACGCGTCCTGCTGTCATGTGTTCCCTCACTGCCAGGACGCCTTGGGATGATATATATATATATACATATATATATGCATAATTGTGTATATATATGTATGCATACATATAAATATATATGTATATGTATGCGCACCAAGTCTCACCACTACCGAATATCCGACGCAACAACAGAAACTGAATGGAAACAGTGGACGTAACAGTAAATGCGATGCTCACTGGAACAGGCACTGGCTCGTGCACTCACCTTCCAGAGTATCCAGTACGGCCGCGTGCCATCGCACGAGCAGGTACGTTGCCTGAGCGCGCGTGACTCCCACCGAAGACCGGGCTTAGCCCTTGCGATTGCCCGGCTCTACGCAGGCCGGCAACCATCCAGCGACTTCGTCAGCACACACCCTGGCGCTGCAAGGCACTCATCCTTGCCGAGTGTGGCGCAGTCCGCTCCCAGGTGGGTCTGCCCCGCCGTCTCCAGAGCGCGGCAACCGAGGGCCAGCAGCGTGAAGAGCGCGCTGCGGAGGAACGGCATGGGGAATCGTCAAGATGCGCGAGATATCGACGCGCAAGGTTACGGTACGCGTACGGGATCCAAGTGTCAAATATCTCGACCCAAAACGGCGTTAGAGGACCGTGACGAGAGCTCTGGAGTGAATCCTCGGCTTCCCTCGAGCTCTTGGATGAACCTGCCTATGCAAGAAAGGTGGATCAACACTTCCCCGCAAACAACGAACAAAACACGTGTAAAAGGCGCGCGGGAATGCCAGCTGCAATCCCCATGTTCACCCCCATGTACACCCTGCTGTATCCCATGTACACCCTGCTGCATTCATTCAAAGCCCATCATTGTGTCTTGGGGCCTGCGTCCACAGCAAGGCCACGCGCCACCACCCCCACCGTCCTGTCAAAGGACACTTCACAGTGATCGCGGGATGGCGCACATGATCCAGATTCAGCAAACGAGGCTGCATGTTGTACTGTTTTTGTGAGGGTTTGAGCTGTGCGCAGCAGTGAATATGCTGACAACCCCCGCCGTCCTTGACAAAAACAATACAAAGTGCTCGCGGCCTCACGAACATGACCAAGACTTTGCCCAAAGGTTTCAACATGTTTTTTTTTACAGCCGTTGTGGGAAACGCATCGGGTTGGCGCGCATGCTCCAAATGTGGAGGCTGAGTGCGGCTTCTATTTGTTTGACAGTGATGGTTAGGGCGGCCCCTCATGGAGTGTCGGCCCATGGTTTCGTGTTGTGGCCCGCCGGCCTGTGGGGACGGGGGTGTGTATTATAATAGCAACTGTCACAGACCCATTGACAGACCAATCCCGACGGGGGAAAAAGGGGGTTGGAAGCGGAAGCTCCCTATAGCCACGACGCCCAGAGGGGCTGGTGGGCATTTGGGTGGGGGGGCCGGGCCCCGGGGGTGCTCACCAATCCATGCATGACGTGCGTGCCGCCGCCAAGGTTATAACTTTCCAGCCGCCCCGGGCAGGGCGTTTCCCCGACAGCGGAAACAGTTATCAGGGATGGACCTAAACGGTTGTTTTTGGTGTGATTTCGACGGCCGTTTGCGTTTCGACTTCGTTTTGCGGTAAAGGCGGATTCGAGCCAAAAGCGAGGGGAAACGAACACAACACGAAGACGAAAAACACCGTTTGGGTTCGGCCCTGCAGTTTATGATGTACAGTTGTTCGTTCCCCGACCCCAAGACCTCCGTCCCTTCACGCCAGCGTTCGGTGGCGCCTCTCTCAGGGCTCGTTTCGATTCCTCCGATTCGATTCGATTCGATTTCGATGGTTTCCGATTCCGATTCGATTCGATCCTGGGCTCTCCTGCTCTCTTGCCTTCTCGGCTCGAGAGGCGTTCCGCCTGTGGCTCTAGGAGTCGCCGGGGCAGGCCGTGCCGCCCCGCCGCACGGAGCTGCCCCGGGCGCCAGAGGCCCAGGTGCTCGCCCCCACGGCGGCCTCGCCCTCCTCGTCCTCCTCGTCCTCCTCCTCCGCCTCCTCCTCCTCCTCCTCTTCCTCTTCCTCCTCCTCGTCCTCGTCCTCCTCGTCCTCGTCCTCCTCCTCCTCCTCCTAGTCTTCCTCGTCCTACTCCTCCTGCTCCTCCTCCTCCTCCTCCTCGTCCTCGTCCTCCTCCTCCTCCTCCTCTCCTCGTCTTCCTCGTCGTCGTCCTCCTCCTCAATCCCTTTTCTTACACATATTGTTCTCTGTCGCAGCCCTAGGCAGGTCGAAAGGGCGGGCAGGGCGTTTCGTCTGATACTTCCTCATCACTCATGACCCTGAAGCTTAAACATGGGCAACAGTTTCACTGATTGAGGGTGGGTCGTTTTCAACATGTGGCTCTCAGCTCAGCGCCGCGCACATTCGTTTTAAACAATTGCGAGAGCTTCACATAGTGAGGACGTTTTTTTAATGCGGTTCTCGCCTTAGCGCCGCGCACATTCGTTGTACACATTTGCGAGAGCTTCACGGATTAAGGGCGGTGCCTCATATCACGCCCTCTAAGTGCCGAGAGCCGTGCAGCCGTGTTGTTATCAGCAACGCGCGGAGTTGGGCCTCAAGGCAACGGAAACCCCAGGTGGCCGTCCGAGGAAGCGGTCGACCCTGAGGCTTCCCGTGGGAATTCCTCGTGATTCCTATGGGACCTTCACTGGCACGCGGAGACCCTGTCGTGGTACACCCTGAGACTCCGCCGCGGGCGCATCACAGAAGAGGCGAGGGGTGTGCGATGCACCCCCGCGGCGCCGAACGTAAGGCTCGCCCATCGACTTTCCGCTCTCAAGAGGGTCCTAAACTTCCCAAAGTCGTCGGTCTATTTTGTTTCTCCTCTCCAGGGCGGCTCCAAGATGGTCTCCAACGGCCAAGATGGCCCAAGAATAGACCCATATGTTTCCAAGACGGCCGATGACGCCCCACAAAGACGAGCCTAACGAGGCCTCACTATCGCCCAACCACGGCCAAAGAGGCCTTCCAGACGGTCCAAGAGGCCTCCAAGAGGACCTCCATGACGGCTCGAAGAGGCCAGCGATATTGTTTGACCGGAGGTTTTCGGATGATCTTGGCGATTGCTCGTTATCGTCTCTCCGACGGCCCACGACGGCCCTGGAGACAACCAAGATGGCCCCAGACGCGAGCCCAAGAGGCCCCCCATGACGGCCCAAGAGGCCCCCAGAGAGGCCCCAGGAGGGCCCCGATGCGGCCCAAGATGCCTCCAAGATGGCCTCCAAGACGGCCCTGAGGCGCCCCGAGAGGACCCCAAGCCAGCACCGAGAAGCCACCAAGACGGCTTCCGACGGCGTCAGACGGGCCAGGAACACCTTCAGACGGCCCAGGAGCCTCCCAAGGAACCTCCAAGAGGCCCCCAAGAGGCCCAAGGGCGCTCCCAGGAGGTCCCATAGGTGCGCACAGGAAGCTCACAGGAGGCCCCAAGGGTGCCCCAAGAAGCCTCCTCCTCCTCCTCCTCCTCCTCCTTCTCATGTTTCATCCCTCTCCTCCTGTTATCCCCCGCGGGTTCCCCGAATGGTTTCCACAACGGCTGGGGGAACACGTAGTCCGATAGATTGGCCGAGCTCTGGCCGCAACATTCGGACACACAGGTGCTTCATCCGCCGCCCCCAAGTTGCTTGCAGCGCAGAAGGTAGGAGGTAAAGCCCCAAACGCCTCCAATGCGGCCAAGATGGTCCAACATTGCCTCCAAGATGGTTAAATCAGAGAGGCCCAGATGGCCGCACGATTTCTCCAAGACGACTCCACATGCCGCCAAGATGGTACACGACGGCCCAGTAGGCCTCCAAGAGGGCCCGAGAGGCCCCCAAAGAGGACCTCCAGGAGGACCTCCAAGAGACCATCATTCTGACTTAGGTATAAAACTGATATTAGCGAGTTTGGCCTATTCAAGCTTCCGACGCTCAAGAACGGACCCATTGGTCGCCGATATCCCCCCGAGAAGCCCTCCAAAAGGGCCCGCAAACGGCTCAAGAGGGCCCAGGCCCCACAAAAGGCTCCATCGACAAGGGTAGACGACCATAAACCCCCAAATGGGGACCACGACTGCCCCAGAGAGGCCACAAGCCGGCCTCCCAATGCTAGGGTCCCCTAGAGACCCCCCAAAGGCTTCAAGGGACCACCAAAACTGCCAAGGATGCTTTTCCAAGAGGCCCCAGGAGGCCCTTCAGAGGCCATTCAGAGGCATCCCCCCCCGAGAGGCTCCCAGGAAGCCCCCAAGAGGCCTCAAGAGGGCCTCAAGAGGCCTCCTCTTCTTCCTCCTCCTCCTCCTCCACCTCTTCCTCGTCCTCGTTCTCGTTCTCTTTCTCTACCCGAGGGGTTCCACAACGGCTGGGGGGACACACGATCCGATGTTGGCCAGACTTCGGCACAACGTTTGGCCGCATGGGCGTTTCCAATATGCAGAGGGCGACGGGATTCGCCGTAGGCGTCTGCGATATAGTTCGCGCTTATTGTGATATGTTCGTGTCCACGCGTCCTGCTGTCATGTGTTCCCTCACTGCCAGGACGCCTTGGGATGATATATATATATATACATATATATATGCATAATTGTGTATATATATGTATGCATACATATAAATATATATGTATATGTATGCGCACCAAGTCTCACCACTACCGAATATCCGACGCAACAACAGAAACTGAATGGAAACAGTGGACGTAACAGAAGTAAATGCGATGCTCACTGGAACAGGCACTGGCTCGTGCACTCACCTTCCAGAGTATCCAGTACGGCCGCGTGCCATCGCACGAGCAGGTACGTTGCCTGAGCGCGCGTGACTCCCACCGAAGACCGGGCTTAGCCCTTGCGATTGCCCGGCTCTACGCAGGCCGGCAACCATCCAGCGACTTCGTCAGCACACACCCTGGCGCTGCAAGGCACTCATCCTTGCCGAGTGTGGCGCAGTCCGCTCCCAGGTGGGTCTGCCCCGCCGTCTCCAGAGCGCGGCAACCGAGGGCCAGCAGCGTGAAGAGCGCGCTGCGGAGGAACGGCATGGGGAATCGTCAAGATGCGCGAGATATCGACGCGCAAGGTTACGGTACGCGTACGGGATCCAAGTGTCAAATATCTCGACCCAAAACGGCGTTAGAGGACCGTGACGAGAGCTCTGGAGTGAATCCTCGGCTTCCCTCGAGCTCTTGGATGAACCTGCCTATGCAAGAAAGGTGGATCAACACTTCCCCGCAAACAACGAACAAAACACGTGTAAAAGGCGCGCGGGAATGCCAGCTGCAATCCCCATGTTCACCCCCATGTACACCCTGCTGTATTCATTCAGCCCATCATTGTGTCTGGTGGGTCTGCGCACAGCAGGCCACGCGCCACCACCCCCACCGTCCTTGTCAAAGAACACTTGACAGTGATCGCGGGATGGCCGCGCATGATCCAGATTCAGCAACGAGGTGCATGTTGTATTGTTTTTGTGTAGCCCTGTGCGCAGCAGGGAATATGCTGACACCCCCGCCGTCCTTGACAAAACCAATACAAAGTGCTCGCGGGCCTCACGAACGTGACCCAAGACTTTGCCCCAAAGGTTCACATGGTTTTTTACAGGGATGGTGGGGAAACGCATCGGGTTGGCCGCGCATGCTCCAAATGTGGAGGCTGAGTGCGGCTTCTATTTGTTTGACAGGGATGGTATGGGGCGGGCCCTCATGGAGTCGGCATGGTTTCGTGTTGGCCGCCGGCCTGGTGGGCGAGGGGGTGTGTATTAATAAGGAACTGTCACAGACCCATTGACAGACCCATCCCCGAAGGGAAAAAAGGAGGTTGGAAGAGGAAGCTCCCTAGACCACCGACGCCCAGAGGGGCTGGTGGGATTGGGGGCGCGGGGGGTGCTCACCAGCATCCATGCATGACGTGCGTGCCGCCGCAAGGTTATGAACTTTCCAGCCGCTCCGGGGCAGGCGTCCCCGACAGCGGAACAGTTTATCAGGGCTGGACCTAAACGGTGTTTTTGGTGATTTCGGGGGCCGTTTTCGTTTCGACTTCGTTTTGCGGTAAAGGCGGATTCGAGCCAAAAGCGAAGGGAAACGAACACAACACGAAGACGAAAAACACCGTTTGGGTTCGGCCCTGCAGTTTATGATGTACAGTTGTTCGTTCCCCGACCCCAAGACCTCCGTCCCTTCACGCCAGCGTTCGGTGGCGCCTCTCTCAGGGCTCGTTTCGATTCCTCCGATTCGATTCGATTCGATTTCGATGGTTTCCGATTCCGATTCGATTCGATCCTGGGCTCTCCTGCTCTCTTGCCTTCTCGGCTCGAGAGGCGTTCCGCCTGTGGCTCTAGGAGTCGCCGGGGCAGGCCGTGCCGCCCCGCCGCACGGAGCTGCCCCGGGCGCCAGAGGCCCAGGTGCTCGCCCCCACGGCGGCCTCGCCCTCCTCGTCCTCCTCGTCCTCCTCCTCCGCCTCCTCCTCCTCCTCCTCTTCCTCTTCCTCCTCCTCCTCCTCGTCCTCCTCGTCCTCGTCCTCCTCCTCCTCCTCCTCCTAGTCTTCCTCGTCCTACTCCTCCTGCTCCTCCTCCTCCTCCTCCTCCTCGTCCTCGTCCTCCTCCTCCTCCTCCTCCTCCTCTCCTCGTCTTCCTCGTCGTCGTCCTCCTCCTCAATCCCTTTTATTACACATATTGTTCTCTGTCGCAGCCCTAGGCAGGTCGAAAGGGCGGGCAGGGCGTTTCGTCTGAGACTTCCTCATCACTCATGACCCTGAAGCTTAAACATGGGCAACAGCTTCACTGATTGAGGGTGGGTCGTTTTCAACATGTGGCTCTCAGCTCAGCGCCGCGCACATTCGTTTTAAGCAATTGCGAGAACTTCACATAGTGAGGGCGTTTTTTTTAATGCGGTTCTCGCCTTAGCGCCGCGCACATTCGTTGTACACATTTGCGAGAGCTTCACGGATTAAGGGCGGTGCCTCATACCACGCCCTCTAAGTGCCGAGAGCCGTGCAGCCGTGTTGTTATCAGCAACGCGCGGAGTTGGGCCTCAAGGCAACGGAAACCCCAGGTGGCCGTCCGAGGAAGTGGTCGACCCTGAGGCTTCACGTGGGAAACGCATTCGGGGCCGCCATGGGACCTCACTGGCTCGCGGAGCCCTGTTCGGGGCACCCTGAGACCCGCGCGGCGCATCACAGAGAGGCCGAGGGGAGTGCGATGCCACCCCCGCGGCGCGGAACGGAAGGCCTCCCATCGACTTTCCGCTCCAAAAGGATCCGTAAACTTCCCAAGTCGTCGGTCTTCCCTCTCCAGGCGGCTCCAAGATGGTCTCCAAGACGGCCAAGATGGCCCAAGATAGTCCCAAGATGTTTCCAAGACGGGCCGAGACGCCCCCAAGACGGCCTACGAAGGCCTCACTATCGCCAAACCACGGCCAAAGAGGCCTTCCAGACGGTCCAAGAGGCCTCCAAGAGGACCTCCATGACGGCTCGAAGAGGCCAGCGATATTGTTTGACCGGAGGTTTTCGGATGATCTTGGCGATTGCTCGTTATCGTCTCTCCGACGGCCCACGACGGCCCTGGAGACAACCAAGATGGCCCCAGACGCGAGCCCAAGAGGCCCCCCATGACGGCCCAAGAGGCCCCCAGAGAGGCCCCAGGAGGGCCCCGATGCGGCCCAAGATGCCTCCAAGATGGCCTCCAAGACGGCCCTGAGGCGCCCCGAGAGGACCCCAAGCCAGCACCGAGAAGCCACCAAGACGGCTTCCGACGGCGTCAGACGGGCCAGGAACACCTTCAGACGGCCCAGGAGCCTCCCAAGGAACCTCCAAGAGGCCCCCAAGAGGCCCAAGGGCGCTCCCAGGAGGTCCCATAGGTGCGCACAGGAAGCTCACAGGAGGCCCCAAGGGCCAAGGGTGCCCCAAGAAGCCTCCTCCTCCTCCACCTCCTCCTCCTCCTCCTCCTCCTCCTCCTTCTCATGTTTCATCCCTCTCCTCCTGTTATCCCCCGCGGGTTCCCCGAATGGTTTCCACAACGGCTGGGGGAACACGTAGTCCGATAGATTGGCCGAGCTCTGGCCGCAACATTCGGACACACAGGTGCTTCATCCGCCGCCCCCAAGTTGCTTGCAGCGCAGAAGGTAGGAGGTAAAGCCCCAAACGCCTCCAATGCGGCCAAGATGGTCCAACATTGCCTCCAAGATGGTTAAATCAGAGAGGCCCAGATGGCCGCACGATTTCTCCAAGACGACTCCACATGCCGCCAAGATGGTACACGACGGCCCAGTAGGCCTCCAAGAGGGCCCGAGAGGCCCCCAAGAGGACCTCCATGAGGTCCTCCAAGAGACCATCATTCTGAACTTAGGTTTTAAACTGATTTTAGCGTTTTGGCATTTTCAAGCTTCCGACGCTCCAAGACGGTCCCATTGGTCGCCGATATCACCCCGAGAAGCCCCAAAGAGGCCCGCAAGACGGCTCAAGAGGGCCCAGGCCCCTCAAAAGGCTCCATCGACCTCCAAGACGACCCTAAACCCCCAAATGGGGACGCACGACTGCCCAGAGAGGGCCACAAGCCCGCCTCTCAAGGCTAAGAGTCCCCTAGAGACCCCCAAAGGCCTCAAGGGGCCACCAAAACGCCCAAGGAGGCTTCCAAGAGGCCCCAGGAGGCCCTTCAGAGGCCCTTCAGAGGCCATTCAGAGGCATCTCCCCCCGAGAGGCTCCCAGGAAGCCCCCAAGAGGCCTCAAGAGGGCCTCAAGAGGCCTCCTCTTCTTCCTCCTCCTCCTCCACCTCTTCCTCGTCCTCTTTCTCTTTCTCTACCCGAGGGGTTCCACAACGACTGGGGGGACACACGATCCGATTTTGGCCAGACTTCGGCACAACGTTTGGCCGCATGGGCGTTTCCAATAGGCAGAGGGCGACGGGATTCGCCGTAGGCGTCTGCGATATAGTTCGCGCTTATTGTGCTATGTTCGTGTCCACGCGTCCTGCTGTCATGTGTTCCCTCACTGCCAGGACGCCTTGGGATTATATATATAAATTTATATATATATATATATGCGCACCAAGTCTCACCACTACCGAATATCCGACGCAAAAACAGAAACTGAATGGAAACAGTAGACGTAACAGAAGTAAATGCGATGCTCACTGGAACAGGCACTGGCTCGTGCACTCACCCTCCAGAGTATCCAGTACGGCCGCGTGCCATCGCACGAGCATGCACGTTGCCTGAGCGCGCGTGACTCCCACCGAAGACCGGGCTTAGCCCTTGCGATTGCCCGGCTCTACGCAGGCCGGCAACCATCCAGCGATTTCGTCACCACACACATTGGCGCTGCAAGGCACTCATCCTTGCCGAGTGTGGCGCAGACCGCTCCCAGGTGGGTCTGCCCCGCCGTCTCCAGAGCGCGGCAACCGAGGGCCAGCAGCGTGAAGAGCGCGCTGCGGAGGAACGGCATCGGGAATCGTCAAGATGCGAGAGATATCGACGCGCAAGGCTACGGTACGCGTACGGGATCCAAGTGTCAAATATCTCGACCCAAATTGGCGTTAGAGGACCGTGACGAGAGCTCTGGAGTGAATCCTCGGCTTCCCTCGAGCTCTTGGATGAACCTGCCTATGCAAGAAAGGTGGATCAACACTTCCCCGCAAACAACGAACAAAACACGTGTAAAAGGCGCGCGGGAATGCCAGCTGCAATCCCCATGTTCACCCCCATGTACACCCTGCTGTATTCATTCAGCCCATCATTGTGTCTGGTGGGTCTGCGCACAGCAGGCCACGCGCCACCACCCCCACCGTCCTTGTCAAAGAACACTTGACAGTGATCGCGGGATGGCCGCACATGATCCAGATTCAGCAACGAGGTGCATGTTGTATTGTTTTTGTGTAGCCCTGTGCGCAGCAGGGAATATGCTGACACCCCCGCCGTCCTTGACAAAACCAATACAAAGTGCTCGCGGGCCTCACGAACGTGACCCAAGACTTTGCCCCAAAGGTTCACATGGTTTTTTACAGGGATGGTGGGGAAACGCATCGGGTTGGCCGCGCATGCTCCAAATGTGGAGGCTGAGTGCGGCTTCTATTTGTTTGACAGGGATGGTATGGGGCGGGCCCTCATGGAGTCGGCATGGTTTCGTGTTGGCCGCCGGCCTGGTGGGCGAGGGGGTGTGTATTAATAAGGAACTGTCACAGACCCATTGACAGACCCATCCCCGAAGGGGAAAAAGGAGGTTGGAAGAGGAAGCTCCCTAGACCACCGACGCCCAGAGGGGCTGGTGGGATTGGGGGCGCGGGGGGTGCTCACCAGCATCCATGCATGACGTGCGTGCCGCCGCAAGGTTATGAACTTTCCAGCCGCTCCGGGGCAGGCGTCCCCGACAGCGGAACAGTTTATCAGGGCTGGACCTAAACGGTGTTTTTGGTGATTTCGGGGGCCGTTTTCGTTTCGACTTCGTTTTGCGGTAAAGGCGAATTCGAGCCAAAAGCGAGGGGAAACGAACACAACACGAAGACGAAAAACACCGTTTGGGTTCGGCCCTGCAGTTTATGATGTACAGTTGTTCGTTCCCCGACCCCAAGACCTCCGTCCCTTCACGCCAGCGTTCGGTGGCGCCTCTCTCAGGGCTCGTTTCGATTCCTCCGATTCGATTCGATTCGATTTCGATGGTTTCCGATTCCGATTCGATTCGATCCTGGGCTCTCCTGCTCTCTTGCCTTCTCGGCTCGAGAGGCGTTCCGCCTGTGGCTCTAGGAGTCGCCGGGGCAGGCCGTGCCGCCCCGCCGCACGGAGCTGCCCCGGGCGCCAGAGGCCCAGGTGCTCGCCCCCACGGCGGCCTCGCCCTCCTCGTCCTCCTCGTCCTCCTCCTCCGCCTCCTCCTCCTCCTCCTCTTCCTCTTCCTCCTCCTCCTCCTCGTCCTCCTCGTCCTCGTCCTCCTCCTCCTCCTCCTCCTAGTCTTCCTCGTCCTACTCCTCCTGCTCCTCCTCCTCCTCCTCCTCGTCCTCGTCCTCCTCCTCCTCCTCTCCTCGTCTTCCTCGTCGTCGTCCTCCTCCTCAATCCCTTTTCTTACACATATTGTTCTCTGTCGCAGCCCTAGGCAGGTCGAAAGGGCGGGCAGGGCGTTTCGTCTGAGACTTCCTCATCACTCATGACCCTGAAGCTTAAACATGGGCAACAGTTTCACTGATTGAGGGTGGGTCGTTTTCAACATGTGGTTCTCAGCTCAGCGCCGCGCACATTCGTTTTAAACAATTGCGAGAGCTTCACATAGTGAGGGCGTTTTTTTAATGCGGTTCTCGCCTTAGCGCCGCGCACATTCGTTGTACACATTTGCGAGAGCTTCACGGATTAAGGGCGGTGCCTCATATCACGCCCTCTAAGTGCCGAGAGCCGTGCAGCCGTGTTGTTATCAGCAACGCGCGGAGTTGGGCCTCAAGGCAACGGAAACCCCAGGTGGCCGTCCGAGGAAGCGGTCGACCCTGAGGCTTCCCGTGGGAAACGCATTCGGGGCCGCCATGGGACCTCACTGGCTCGCGGAGCCCTGTTCGGGGCACCCTGAGACCCGCGCGGCGCATCACAGAGAGGCCGAGGGGAGTGCGATGCCACCCCCGCGGCGCGGAACGGAAGGCCTCCCATCGACTTTCCGCTCCAAGAGGGTCCGTAAACTTCCCAAGTCGTCGGTCTTCCCTCTCCAGGCGGCTCCAAGATGGTCTCCAAGACGGCCAAGATGGCCCAAGATAGTCCCAATATGTTTCCAAGACGGGCCGAGACGCCCCGAAGACGGCCTACGAAGGCCTCACTATCGCCAAACCACTGCCAAAGAGGCCTTCCAGACGGTCCAAGAGGCCTCCAAGAGGACCTCCATGACGGCTCGAAGAGGCCAGCGATATTGTTTGACCGGAGGTTTTCGGATGATCTTGGCGATTGCTCGTTATCGTCTCTCCGACGGCCCACGACGGCCCTGGAGACAACCAAGATGGCCCCAGACGCGAGCCCAAGAGGCCCCCCATGACGGCCCAAGAGGCCCCCAGAGAGGCCCCAGGAGGGCCCCGATGCGGCCCAAGATGCCTCCAAGATGGCCTCCAAGACGGCCCTGAGGCGCCCCGAGAGGACCCCAAGCCAGCACCGAGAAGCCACCAAGACGGCTTCCGACGGCGTCAGACGGGCCAGGAACACCTTCAGACGGCCCAGGAGCCTCCCAAGGAACCTCCAAGAGGCCCCCAAGAGGCCCAAGGGCGCTCCCAGGAGGTCCCATAGGTGCGCACAGGAAGCTCACAGGAGGCCCCAAGGGTGCCCCAAGAAGCCTCCTCCTCCTCCTCCTCCTCCTCCTCCTTCTCATGTTTCATCCCTCTCCTCCTGTTATCCCCCGCGGGTTCCCCGAATGGTTTCCACAACGGCTGGGGGAACACGTAGTCCGATAGATTGGCCGAGCTCTGGCCGCAACATTCGGACACACAGGTGCTTCATCCGCCGCCCCCAAGTTGCTTGCAGCGCAGAAGGTAGGAGGTAAAGTCCCAAACGCCTCCAATGCGGCCAAGATGGTCCAACATTGCCTCCAAGATGTTTAAATCAGAGAGGCCCAGATGGCCGCACGATTTCTCCAAGACGACTCCACATGCCGCCAAGATGGTACACGACGGCCCAGTAGGCCTCCAAGAGGGCCCGAGAGGCCCCCAAGAGGAACACCTCAATGAGGTACTCAAGAGACCACATTCTGACACTTAGGTTTTTAAACTGATTGTTAGCGTTTGGCCTTTTCAAGCTTCGACGCTCAAAAGACGGTCCCATTGTCGCCGATATCACCCGAGAAGCCCCAAAGAGGCCGCAAGACGGCTCAAGAGGGACCAGGCCCCTCAAAGGCTCATCGACCTCCCAAGACGACCCTACACCCCCAAATGGGGAGCACGGACTGCCAGAGAGGGCCACAAGCCGGCCCTCCCCAAGGCTAAAAGAGTCCCTAGAGAACCTCCAAAGGCTTCAAGGGACCAGCAAAACGCCCAAGGAGGCTTCCAAGGAGCCCCAGGAGTCCTTCAGAGGCCATTCAGATGCATCCCCCCCGAGAGTCTCCCAGGAAGCCCAAGAGGCCCAAAGAGGGCCTCAAGAGGCCTCCTCTTCTTCCTCCTCCTCCTCCTCCGTCTCCTCCTTTTCCTCCTCCATCATCTGCATCTCCCAAGTGTTCCACCAAGGGGCTCACAACGGCTGGGGGGACACATAGTCAAATAGCTGTGCCAGGCTTCGGCCCAACGTTTGGCCACGTGGCGTTTCCAAGAAGGCAGGGGCGGCGGTGATTCGCCGTAGCGTCTGCGATATAGCTCGCGCTTATTGTGCTGTATGTTCGTGTCCACGCGTCCTGCTGTCATGTGTTCCCTCACTGCCAGGACGCCTTGGATGATATATTACTATAGATAGAGATATATATATATATATATATAAATAGATATATATATGCATAAATGTGTATATATATGTATGCATATATATATATATATATATATATATAGATGCGCACCAAGTCTCACCACTACCGAATATCCGACGCAACAACAGAAACTAAATGGAAACAGTGAACGTAACAGCCAAGAGGCCCTTAAGAGAGCCCAAAACCGCCCCAGAGGGCCCCAAGACGACCCCAGAGGCCTCCAAGACAGCCCAAGAGGCCCCCAAGACGGCTCCAAGAGGGGGGCCAGACGGAAGACCCGCACGCATATTTTGAGCCCTCGGCCCCGAGAGGCCCCCAGGAGCGCCCAAGAGGCCCCCGAAAGGATCCCAAGAGGCCCCTAGAGGCCCCCAACTGGCCCCAAGATGCCCCCACCAGGCCCTCAGGAGGCCCCCCAAGAGGCCCCCAAGCGGCCCCAGGAGGCCCCCCAAATGCCCCCCAAAGCACGCAAGCTAGTGCCAGCGATGCTACAATATGGGCCGGCGGAATGAACGAAGCGATTGAATTAAAATAGGGGGAACGATAAAACACGTAGTTTCTTTGAGTTCTACATTTTCTTTCGACGAGAGGAGGACGATTGAAGAATGTCTATAACACGTCGGCTTCGAATCTGGCCCAGGACGCGCTCCAGGATTTCCAGAGTATCTGGCTGCGCAGCCCGTGCGGGCCATCAGGATCGATGGGAATTCCTGGAAACCTTTGAAATACTGGAACGTGGTTGCCGCGTTACCACTTTGTCTTGGTGGCGACCCACCACCCCCATCCTGGTAGGAGATGGCGAATCCATGGCGACTCCTCCGCCATCCAGCTCCTCATCCCTCCTCCTCCTCCGAATTATCTTCCCTCCACCATCCATTTCCCCTCCACCTTCACCGTCTCCTCCTCCTCCTCCTTTCTCCCATCCCTTAGCTTTTTTAATTTTCTCATCGTCGCTGTTTCCGTCGTCGTCCCACTTCCGGGTCGGCGGCACCGGCCGTACGGCCTTCGTAATACTGGAACGTATCACTATCATGACCTCTTGCTCCTCTGACTTCTGACTTTGGGCGCGGAGCGCGCCAGGGGCGGCGCCGGAGACGCCGCCAGGTGGGCCCAGCGGGGATCCAAGAGATCCGCGCGTAGCGCATTTTTTTGGTTTGTTTATGGCGTTGTTCTTCTTCGATGTGGGAAGTCCTGGAAACCTTGGCTCTACTGGAACGCATCACCATCATCATCATCATCATCATCATCATCATCATCAGCATCAGCATCATCATCATCATCATCATCATCATCATCATCATCATCATCATCATCATCGTCACCATCACCATCACCATCACCATCACCATCACCATCACCATCACCATCACCATCACCATCACCATCACCATCACCATCACCATCATCATCATCATCATCATCATCATCATCATCATCATCATCATCATCATGACCTCTTGCTCCTCTGACTTTGTCGCCGTGCCGACGCGCGGATGTGTCCGCGCGGGGCGCGCCGGCCGCGCGGCTGGCAGCTTCTCCTGCCCTGCACGGCTGCGGCGCCGCTGCCATGGCAAGAGGCCTCCCAACTGGGTGGCCCGAGCACCGTCAGAACTGATAGCTCAGACCCCCTCGAGTCATGAAAAAATCATGACAAGATTTTGTTCGCTATTTTCGGCCGCTGGGGGCCCTTTCCGGGGCCTCGGGACTGTCAAACAACGACTCGGGATGAAAAACTGGTCCCGGGAAATGGTTCTGGACCTCTGGGGGTCGCGTCATGAAAAAATCATGACGTTGGGGGTTCTGGGAGTTATGGGCGATAAGGATGCAAGCCCCTTGGGCGCCACATGTCTAAGCTTTTTCGAGCGGGGTTGGCCGTCGAAACGGATTGAAGGCGTACCGGGGAGGCAAGGATGCAAGGGGGGTACCCTTGGGAAGGTTACCCGTCCTTCTCATCGGTTTCGACTGTGATCAGATGGGGTCGGAGGATCGTGACGCATCGCTAAAATACATCGGCGTGGAGAGCATAGGGCTCCACACCGAGCCCCGCATCGCCGGTGTGGCGCGATCCTCCGACCCCCTCTACCTCGACCCCCTTTGGGCGGCCTGGAACGGCGGCCTCCAGCGCTCCGCCCTGCGGCGCCGGCGGCCGCGGCAGAGGGCGCTACCTCGTGGCTGCGGCGTCGGCTGCTCGGCCGCCCCCGCAGTCCATGCCGTGCCGCGCGCACGCGCCCGCCGGGTCCTCGCAGAAGTCCAGCATCTCCTCTTGGGAGAGCGGCTGCTGCACGTCAGCATCGGCCAACATAGATCATGTTTAGAGGATGCTCTAGGCACCCAAATGTCTCAGGGTCACCCCTAATGGTGGAATCAACGGAGACCATGCCATGTCTGAGGATGCAGGGCACCTGGGACGAGCGAAAATGCCAGGGTAGCCCTGGGCCATGGAAGCAGGAAAAACGTCAAGGTTTTCCAGGACCGAGGGACGAAAAAAGGTGCATCGCGCAAATGGATCATCCCTAACGCTGGTTTTGGCCCTGATGCGCCGCCCACATCGACCCTGAGGCCCATCCCGGGCCTGGGATCGGAGCATGTGCCCTCCTTGCTTGGCCAGGACTGCATGATTGCGATCCCGAGCCCAAGATCAACCTGGCCAAGGTTGGTGCCGGTGCATCTTGCCGGAAGAAGTTGGTAGAAGCATCAAATAGGAATGCGTTGAAAATAGATTGGGTGTCCGCCCGCCCCCTAAAGAGGACAGAAAAGGTGAAGCCACTCGATCATTGAAGTAGGAATGCGCTTAAAGTAGATTGGAAGCTGGGAGCCCCCAAAAATATATGTTCAACGACCGATGGGTAACCGACGCCCCCCGATCCTCCGCGAACGTGGAACACATCTCGTGCGAGGCCCACGCGACGTTCATCTCCTCGCAGATGGCACTGGCGTCGGCCTCTGAGCATCGTTGAACCAATCCCTATCCCCACGGGCGTGACCTTTGCCCCACTGGCCAGTTTACCCCACTAGAAGAGGGTACAGGCTGCTTCCTTCGCGTTTCGAGGGGCATATCCCCAACTGGGGTGGTGGGATGGTGGGGGTCGAGATGGGGATCGGGATGGGGATGGGGATCGGTTAAACGATACTGGTTACTGAGCCTCCAGCGAATCTCCCAGCTCCTGGGGCACGCCCGTGGCGAGTAGCGCCTCCCGCCACTCCGCGCCCTTCCGCGGGTCGGCAGCCAGCAGCCCGTCCTCTCCGAGTGTTGCCAGAATCGCCCCTTGCCTTGTGGATCCCATGGCAGTGGACACCCTAACAGTCCCATCATTGAATCAAGTATGTGTTTTCAATGTTTGGAAACTGTTCTAAACATGCTAAGAACAGGTTTTCATGTTTCAGACATGTATTCTGTATACTCCTGGAAAGTATCTGGCAACATGCTCCCTTTCCATTGACCGTCGTCCACAACCCTTGCCCAAGAGGTGCTCCCAAGATCTCCAGTGAGACGCAAATGGTCTCCAAAGCACCCGTCGGGAGGGCACCAGGGGCTCAACCGAACATCAGAGCGCTGGGGGAGCCTCGGGCCTCCGGGGGAGCAGAAAGGCATCGATACCGCCACTCCCCGGACCTCTCCCCGGGTGCGTTGAGACCGAATTTCCGAGGGTGATCCAGCCAGGGTGGCGAGGGCCCTCCAGGACGAGCAACAGTATCAGTATCGTTTCTCCTCCAGACATTCGACGTCTTGATGTTTTCAATATCGGGGGCGCGCAAACATGGATTGGCGATCCATGGATTTGGCACGCGGTCGCCCAATCCATGGATCGGGGGAGGTGCTCTCCCCAAAATGCGGCCCGTGCCGCCTCGCTCGGCGGCGGAAATCCGCGACTTCCCCTGGAAACGGGACCCGTCGCTAATCTACGCCCCCTTGATCCATGTTTGCGATCGCCTACCAATGCGTGACCCCCGGACGTCGCAACCACTTCCCCCGGGCTCACTGTCCATCCCCGCGTCGCGCTTTCACCGGCGCCGCCTCTGGCGCGCTCCGCGCGCCAGGGAGGGGGGTCCAGCGCGGATCCAAGAAATCCGCGCGGAGCGCCACAAGTTTATGTTTATGGCGTTTTTTCTTATTCGACCCTCTCTCTCTTGCACGCGGGCCAATTTGCTAATCGGTTGCCCCGACCAGCCCCACGCTGGTGCGGATTGCCTCCACCTCGCCACCGACGGAAAAAAAACAGGTTGTCAAGTACGCTGGATGACTGGGTCTGAATCTGTCAGCCCCTGGTCCTCGTCCAGCAGCCCCCCTCCGCGCAGGGCCGCGGCCATCGCCGCGGACTGCGCGGGGGTGACGCCGGCGATGCGCCCCGCGAAGAAGCCGTCGGAGACGCGCTGCGGCTCGCACCTCTGGAAGAACCCGCGGCGGCATCTAAGCAGAAACTCTCGGAGGTCAGCGCGGATCGGCGCCGGACCTTCTGTTTCGGCCTCCTGTTCCGCTCCACGGCCTCCGCTACAACCTCTCCGGCCTGTCCTGTCCTCTGCGCCCTGACGCTCACACCTCTTCCCACCTGCTTCCGCGCTACCCCTGGCGTGCGGAGCGCGCCAGGGGCGGCGCTGAAGAGCGGGGTCCCGGCTCAGACCCGAGACATGAGAGCGGACCTCCGAGAGATTGCAGGTGATCGTTTTCTTATTCTTTGCTTTGCCGATCGGCGCGGGGCCCTCGCATCCCCCCCTTCCCCCCCGTGGAGTAGAAGCTCGTGGCTGTTTCTGGCGCATGCTTCGAGCGGGTGGGGGGTCTCCCCCATAGGACGCACTGCTGCAAACAGTCGCACTCAGCAGAGGCCTGGAGCCAGACCCCCCCCCTATTTCCCCCCCCCCTCCCGCCCAGTGCCAAGACGACGAACATACCGGCGATCGCGCTGCCAGAGCGCTGCAAGGGCTGCTCTGACCACGGCGAGCCTCGGCCGGCCACGAAGAGGCTCCCCCGCACCCCGGGATCATGGGGAGCGGCCCGACGGGCAGAGCCCCTCCCGACCCGAAGGATGGTGCGTACCCTCCTCGTCTCGACTGCACCCCGCGTGTGGCGCCCAGATTGTCTCAGCACAGGGGGGGCCAGTCCACAGGAGACCTCCCACACGAAACCCAACCCCGAGACCCCAGGACGTCCATCGATTCCTAGTGTGGGGGCATCACGCCTTCCGTCGCAAGACCATCGAAACCCAAGAAACCCAGGGCACCCTGGAGGCAAGCAGGGTGTTCCTTGGCATAGGTCTCCACTGTACCTTCCTCGTCTCGACTGCACCCAACATGTGTCCTGATGTTCTTTTTAATACGGGTCCCTGAAATCCAGATCCTTTCCCTGGGACCTCTTTTTTCATCCTGGGCAGCTGTTTAACTATCCCGTGGCCTGGTGAAGGCCCCCAGGGTCCCAAAACGGCCAAAAACCTCACGTCCTGATGTTTATCAAAATGCGGGATCGGGGAACTTGGGTTGGACTGACGGATCCGTCAAGAATTTGACGCGACGTCCCGATGCAAACATCCCACGAAACTTGGCCCGTCAAAGCCCAGGACGGGCCCGTCAAAAAGCGTCGGCAAACCCGAGTTCGGGTGAACTCTAGTCTTAGTGGAAGAGCAGGAACAGCACAAACTGCAAAAACTCAATCGAACCCGAGTTCGGGCGAAAAGCAAAAGCACAAACTCTCGACGGTCCTCGCGGATTTCTTGGATTTGAGCTGGACTCCCCTCCCTGGTGCGAAGAGCGTGCCAAGGGCGGCACCAGAGGCGCCGCCAGGGGATCCTGGGCGCCGTTCCAAGGAATTTGCGCGGAACTCCGACAATAAATATGTATGATAGTTGTTTCTTCTTAGTGACGGACTCTGACTCCAACAGCACTGGTAAAATAACTATTCCCCCGCGGCGGCTACCGCTGATGATCATGGGAAAGATCAGGACCCCTGATGGTGATCGCGGCGACCACCGCAGATGATCATGTGGAAGACGAGGACCACTGGTGGTGGTGATGATGATGCCAATGATGCTAATGCTAATGTTGATGCTGATGCTGCTGATGATGATGGTGGTGCTGATGCTGCTGTTGCTGATGATGATGATGGTAATGATCATGATGATAATGATAATGATGATGCTGGCAATGATACTGAGGACAATCGTGAGAACAATAGTGACGACAATACCATTCCTAACCAGAACAAAAACAACACTACAATTCAACACGGACACTTTTGATGAACATAATGGTGCTGTCGATGGTGTAATGGGTGATGATGGTGATGATACTGAACATAAGGATGTTGATGCTGATGCTGATGATGATGCTGATGCTGTTGATCACAATGATGATGATGATGATGATGATGATGATGATGATGATGATGATGAGGCTGCTGCTACTGATGCTGATGATAATGATGGCGGTTCTGATGGTTCGGATGACGACGATGATGATGGTGATGATGATGGTGATGCTGATGATAATGCTGCTGCTGCTGCTGCTGATGATGATGATGATGATGATGATGATGATGATGATGATGATGGTGATGGTAATGAGGAGGAGCAGCAGGAGGAGGAGGTAACGATGAGGAGGGGAGACACTCATAATTGCCAAACAGGAGCTTAATTTGGCATCATCAAACATCTCCTGAGGTTACCCGTCGGTCGGAAATCGGTAGAACCATGAAGTAGGACGGCGTCGGCAATGTATTGGGCTTCCCACAGCTCCTGACGAGGAGGGAAAAGGAAAACCGCCAACTTTGGAAGTATGAAAGCCCCTAGAAATTAGATCTGGATCTGAGCAGCCAACAATACATATTTCCAACTACCGAGGAGTATGCTTCTTGATATTTCTTGAGCAGGAGCCGTCCGTCCTGGCATTCTTGTAAGCCCACCACGAAATCTTCTCAGAACAACAGAACAGAAACAATGCTCACATGACATACAACGGCTGTATCAACACAGGAGACCATTTATTTAACCAGCGATAGCCCGGTTTGTCGGGGGGGGGGGAGGAGGGGGCCGGCCGATAACCTAACCTTCGCGCTGTGGGCAGCCCTGCATATGCCCGCGCCCCCCCACCCAGGACCTGCACAACCGGCAAGGTTGGGTTATCCTGGGGGGGGAAGGGGGGGCAGGCCCGATAACCCGGATTATCGCCGGACCCTAAAAAAACAGTCTCCAGGACAGTCTCGGCCAGAACTGTTCAAATCGCATCTCGTGCCAAACACAAGCAGGTGATTCGACGATTCTTCGGTGGGTCTCCAAGCAAGCCTGCGGCAAGCCAAGACGCTTCGCCACTGCTCGACCCGCGGCCCGCGCCCGAGCGCTGCTTCGAAAAGGACGGGGAGCAGGAGGAGAAGGACGAGGAGAGGAGGAGGAGGAGGAGGAGGAGGAGGAGGAGGAGGAGGAGGAGGAGGAGGAGGAGGAGAAGGAGGAGGGGAGGAGGATAAGGAGGATAAGGAGGGGGAGGAAGGAGAAGGAGGAGGAGGAGAACTAAGGAGGAGGAGGATAAGGAGGAGGGGAGGAGAAGGAGGAGGAGGGGAGGAGGATAAGGAGGATAAGGAGGGGGAGGAAGGAGAAGGAGGAGGAGGAGACTAAGGAGGAGGGAGGATAAGGAGGAGGGGGGGGAGAAGGAGGAGGAGGAGGAGGAGGAGTAGGAGGAGGAGGGAGGAGGAGGGAGGAGGAGGAGGCGGAGAAGAAGGAGGAGGACGCATGCTTCTTGACGATTCTCCCCCCTCGAGACCTCAGCTCCGCGGCGGGCACGCCGGCGGCACGCAGGGGTGGCAAGCCCTCCTCCCAGATGCGGACCGCCGTGCGCGCGTCGCGTGGCATGTGCACGAAGAGCGTCGGCGGCGCCCTCCAGGTCACCTCGCAGGGGGGGAGGAGGAGGGGGAGGAGGAGGAGGAGGAGGAGGAGGAGGAGGAGGAGGAGGCGGAGGAGGAGGAGGAGGAGGAGGAGGGAGGAGGAGGAGGAAGAGGAGGAGGAGGGATGGGGGAGGAGGTGGGGGAGGAGGTGGGGAGGGGGCCGAGGGAGGAGGAGGAGGAGGAGGAGGAGCAGGAGGGGAGGAGGAGGAGGAGGAGGAGGAGGAGGAGGAGGAGGAGGAGGAGGAGGAGGAGGGGAGGAGTGGGAGGAGGAGGTGGGGGAGGAGGAGGAGGGAGGAGGGGGAGGGGAGGGGGAGGGGGAGGGGGAGGAGGAGGAGGAGGGATAGGGAAGGAGGAGGAGGAGGAGAGGAGGAGGATGAGGGAGATGAGGAGGATGAGACGAGATGAAGATGAGGAGGAGGAGGAGGAGGAGGAGGAGGAGGAGGAGGATTGTCACGGCTGTCGTTTAAGGCACGGGTAATGTTTTACCGCTGCGTGCCCTAACAATGGTGGCATGCTACGAGGAGGAGGAGGAGGAGGAGGAGGAGGAGGAGGAGGAGGAGGAGGAGGAGGAGGAGGTGGGGGAGGGGAAGGGGGAGGAGGAGGAGGAGGGGGAGGCACACAAGCATCGGCACGCCATGCGGATCCCAGCAAGATGTGCACCACCACCACCTCCACTCCCTTTCCCTCCTCTCCCCTCGCCTTCCTCTCCTCTTTCCTGGGAGGGGGCGGGGATGGGGGAGGTGGCGGTGCACCCGTACGCCTCGCAGGGGGGGGGAGAGCCCAGAATCGAATCGATAAGTCGGACCGGCGATCGAAATCAATCGGACACGGGCAGGCTGATAGGCCTCCGTGAGAGGAATCGGAATCGACACCGGGATCCGAGGTCGAATCGGAATCGGAATCGGAAACCATCGAAACCGAATCGACTCGGAGGTCACCTCGCTGGCAAAGGTGGATGTCAAATCGACACGAACGAGGTCACGAGCGGCGAGCGTGTCTGGCTCCGCGCCCTCGCGGTCGGGATTCTGAGGCGCGATGCTGCGACTACGCGGTCGTGCGGGTACGTTCCGCGCGGGGCCTCCGCGAAACAGTGTCCTGTATCCGCGGCCTGTCGGCCCTGCCCGCGAGGCCGCGGGTACGGATGTGTTTTCTTTGCGTTTTCGTCCACGAGGCACGCCAGGAAGCTGGAATAGACGAACAATCAGCGCCGGAGACGCCGCCATGGGGGCACAGCGCAGATTCCAGATATCCGCGCGGAGCCACGACAGTTTATGCTTATGCAGCGTTCCTCGTGGCTGGATCCACACGTGAGCGACGAGGAGCAATGGGACTTGCGCGAGAAGACACTCGGTGCAATACGCCGCGGCTTACGCGGGCCGCCAGCGCGGCACGCCGCATTGCAAACGTTAGCGCTTGCGCGCGGCCTCACGCGGGCAGCTTACGCGCCAATGTCCGCGCATACGACCACATTTTTTGAGGCCTACCAGATGGGGTCCGAGCAGATGGGATCGGAGGATTGCACCGAGTGGCCGATGCAACGCCGACGCATCGCCGACGTCTGCGTGGATGAATCGGGTTCCACATCGGGCCACATCGCCGAACAACGGCGATGCGGCGCGATCCTTCAACCCCCTCTGCTCGGACTTGAGCTTCAACTGTCGGAGAGACGTGAGGCTCGGGCTCGGGGGACTCAGGTTGGCCCGACGGGGCCGTCAAAAAACTGACGAGGCCCACTCTGAAACTTGACGCGTGCTCCCGCTGCAGACATCCCACGACAACTGGACCGTCGAAATCCGGGAGGCGCTCGTCAACAAGCGCCGGCAAACCCGAGTTCCGGCCTATCGAGGCGGAGGCGGAGGCGGAGGAGGAGGAGGAGGAGGAGGAGGAGGAGGGATAGTGGGAGGAGGAGGAGGAGGGATAGGGGGAGGAGGAGGAGGAGGAGGAGGAGGAGGAGGAGGAGGAGGAGGAGAGGAGGAGGAGGGAGGGGGAAGGAGGAGGAGGAGGAGGAGGAGACGGAGGAGGGAAGGAGGAGGGGTGAGGAGGGTAAGAGGAGGGAGGAGGAGGAGGAGGAGGAGTCCTACGTTCCCTCGCAGCTGGGAGGCGCAGAGTGTCCTTGCGTCGCTCGTGCGGAGCCCGCGGCGGGCCCCTGCTGGAGGCACGATGGCGGAGGATCTCACCGTGCCATGGAACCGAGCGAGGGTACGGGAGCGCTGGGGAGAGAGGCCATCGGGGGCGCGCAAACATGGACTGGTGATCCGTGGATCTGGCGCGCGGTCGCCAAGTCCATGGATCGGGGGAGGGGGGCCCTCCCCCCAAAGTGCAGCCGGTGCCGCCCCGCTCGGCGGCGGAAATGAGCGATGTCCCATGGAAACGGGACCCGTCGCTAATACACGCCCCCTTGATCCATGTTTGCGATCGCCTGAGACCAGTAGCCGCACGCGAACACAGCTCTCTCGGGGCGCGAGCCACGCCGCGTGCATCCCAGGGCTCGAGCTGAACAGTGCTTCTCATGCTCCTTTTATGCTCGTTCTCTCCGTCGTGCTGTCTCAGCTCCGCTCCTGCTGCGAGGCGCGATCAGAACGGAAACGGTCCACGAGATCGCCCAAACACCGTTCGGCTCGAGCCCTGGTGCATCCACGAGCGTCGTCTAGCCGACCCCCGTCCACCCCCCACCACCGGCGTAGCCTTGGCCCCCACTGGCCGACCTACTGTTAGGGCGGGCATGTCCCCCTACAGTTTTGGGCGAAGTATCCCCAATGGTCAAAATATCAAAAAGCAGTAAAACAAATCGTCTCCTGACTACCTTTTCTGGCTATATTTGAATCTTCCTCCTGTAGAGGGACAGGCCCGACTTAAACCTACCCCCCAAGGTAGGGATAGAGGTAGGATGTTTCCTTCGGACCTCGCGGGGCATAGCCCCCCCCTGGGCGGGTGACCTGGCAGGGCTGAGATGCTGCGGCCCAATGGGATGAGCGAACGAAGGAACGTCACTAATTACAGCGAAGGCCGTCCCAGCTACGGGGATGGACGTGTAGCGCCGCAGCGCTCAGAGCGCATTCTCGAACAAACCCTCATGAAGATAATGCGTGCCGTTGTCTCTCTAAGGATGGTGTACCACTTCTCTGGCACAACTTGGAAACCGCTTGTCCACAAGAACTTGCACAAATCGTCGTACCACCTCTCCCGTGGTCGGTAGGGCCCTCTTCCCTTCGCTCGTCGGTCTGAGCCTGCACGCCATGCCACGAATGCGCCCTGCACGGCCCAACAGGATGGGAATCGGTCCGGCTCTTGCGAATCGACGCTAGTCAACGCAACATCTGCGCTGATCGACGCTAGATCGACGCTAACCGACACTAAATCGGCGCTATCCCATCGACCCCCAGACGCTCATCGACGCTAGCCGACAGAATTACGAGTGTACGCACCCAGACCTCCAACGTCATGATTTTTTCATGACGCAGCCCCCACAAGTCCGCACCCTTTCCCTGGGACCGGTTTTTTCATCCTGAATCTTTTTTTGACGGTCGCGAGGCCCGGCAAGGGCCCCCCGGGAGCCGAAAATCAGGAAAAACCTCCCGTCGTGATATTTTCATGACTGGCTGGTGTCTGGGCAAGGCTCCAACGTTTTGCTACCGAATTTGGAACAATTTTTATTTGAATCGGCGATAACCCGGATTATCCCGGGGGGGGCTGGCCGATAACCTTACCCTTCGCGCTGTGGGCAGCCCTGCATATGCCCGCGCCCCCCCACCCCGGACCTGCACAACCGGCAAGGTTAGGTTCTCCTGGGGGGGGTGGGGGGGCAAGCTCGATCACCCGGGGTATCGCCAGACCCTAAACAAAAACAGTCGTGATAGTCTCATGACTCGATGGGGTCTGGGCAAGGCTCCCACGACTTGCTGCCGCACTTCCTCCCTCGGACACCTCGGCCCCGTCCGCGCCGATCGCGGAGCGCCGGAGGGGGGCCAGCGGAGCCGGCGGCGGCCCTGCCGCCCGGCCCGGCTCGGTTGGAGGAGGGGCAGCACGGCGCACCCAGACCTTCCAGGGTGCTAAGAAGTAGCCCTCAAGGCCCAGAAGCCCATCTGGGCGGCCTAAGACCTCGACAGGAATTAAGACGTCGAGGTCCTGGTGCTATTTCTTAGCCCTCCTGGAAGGTCAGGGGCAGGCCTGAACTCTTGGCGCTCCAGGCGCGGGAGGAGGCTCGCCGGAAGGCCAGAGCCTTGCGGAGCCTTCTGGGGAGGCACGCCTTGAGCAGGGGCCGACCGTCGCGGCATTCCTCTAGGCCTACCACGAGCTGTTGTTAGAACCCCAAACATGTTCTACGAACAAGCACAATGTTCTTAGAACATGAGCCCGATGTGGTAAAGCAGTACAGTCTCAGCCAGAAGTGTTCTATGCTCTTGGACCCCAAAGACGTTTGAATAACAAAAGCAAGCCTCTCATAGACATACACCCGATTTGTTGAAACCAGACAGTCTCAGCCAGAAATGGTCGAAGAACATCTCGCGCAGACCCCGAGCGGTTCCTGGAACATCCTTCGGTGGGCTTGCAAAAGACGCCAGGGCGCTTCGCCACTGTCTGAACGCCCCTTCCGCCTTCCCCCCAAGGATGCGCCGCCGATCCTCGGGCAGGAGAGGGCCCCCCCCCCGCTGGTACTTGGAGCGCCTCTCGGATGAGGGCGACTGCATAACTGGCCATCGCTCGGACGTCCATTCCCTGTGCTTCGTTCGATTTCGTGCGTGGCTTTTTCGCCAAATGATCAAGGATGCTCATCGATGGTCCTCGCCGTTGGAAACATACCCACGTCCGAGCGATGCCACGATGAGCGCATGCGCATACACTCCTGGCGGTCCAGGCGCGGGTTTCTCGGAGCCGCGCTGGGCCCCCCTCCCTGGCGCGCGGAGCCGAGAGGCCCGCGCCTGGAGCGCCAAACATTCTCATGTCTGTGCCGTGTGTACCTTCTTCGACGGCTCCGCTCGAGACCGGCTGGGAGGGTGGCTCGAGACACTGGGAGCTCCGACCTCGGCCCCCGGACCCCTCCTGGGACCCAATACGCAGGAGCGTCTGCCGCGCTTGGGGAAGCGAAGAGGCACCGATGCCGCTACTCTAAGGCCGGGCATGTCCTCCTAGAGGCGGAGCTTGGGCGAACCGTAGACATAGTCAAACCATATTCAGAGCAAATGCAAAAATAGTCAGCAAAACTCGTACCCCGACGATTCTCTGACTATGATTGGGGATTTTTTCCTGTAGAGGGACAGGCCCGACTTGACGCTGCTCCCCGGACCTCTCCCGGGGCGCGCTCCGACCAGGACCTCGGGGCGACGCCAGCGGTGGCGACGACAGGGCCGCCCGGGAGGCCGAGCAAAAAAAAAAGGCAAGCGGGCGGAGGGGGAGCGGCATGCCCGGACAGTCGACCCCCCGAGGCCTCGACCCGTCCCCGGGACCAGCGCTTCCTCCCGAGTCGTCTTTGACAGTCCTGAGGCCCAGGAAGGGCCCCCACAGAGCCCGAAGACAGCGAACAACCTCCCGTCGTGATTCCTCCCCATTGCTCGAGGGGGTCTGGGTGTTTGGGTGTCTGTTCCTCCTCTGAGCGCTGCGTCCAGCCGTGGCTCGACGAGGGCCCTCCCCCCCCCCAAGGGCCAGCTGCCAGCAGCTCTGGCGGCCCTCCTCTCAGGAGATCCTGGCCTGTTTTGTTCGCAAGCCGGGGCCGAGCATCTGTGAGCTCTCTTCAGGGCCGTGAGCGGGACTCGACCCCCCTGCCAGACGCCCAAAGACCTCACGGACTTTCATGCCTCCAATGCAGGGGTACGCCATGGCGCCGGGGAGACTGATGTTGCCGCCATCGTAAGCACTTGAGGACCACATCGCAGAAAGAACTCCGAGCACCCAGAAAGGCATCGAAACGGTGTCGAGCGAGTAGTATCGCCTCCCAGGGCCCGACGCGTGCAGACCCTCCCGCTTCGGTACGTTCTTGGTGCTTGAAATTCTTTCTGGTGATCAAGGCTACATGAGGAGGAGGAGGAGGAGGAGGAGGAGGAGGAGGAGGAGGAGAAGAAGGAGGAGGAGGAGGAGGAGGAGGAAGCTGAGGAGGAGGGGGAGGGGGAGGAGGGGGAGGAGGAGGAGGAGGAGGAGGAGGAGGAGGAGGAGGAGGAGGGGGAGGAGGAACAGGTTGGAACACCAAGTCGCACGGCCACTCGGAACTGCTGCTGGCATTCGCCCCCGCGCCGACCCCCGCACCCGTGCCGGGCCCTGCCAGGACCCATGGCCCCCCTCCGCGAGAAGTCCGCGTGGCCCGGCACGCGCATGATCTGCGGGATGCGGCACCTCGGGGGGCCCGACGCCCCTGGCAGAGGCCTCCTAGATGGGCTCCGAGCAGATTGGGTCGGAGCATCGCGCCGCATCGGCACTTCCTGGGCGATGCATCGGCGATGCTTCGGCGATGCACCAGCGACGTCGGCGATGCATCGGCGACGTCGACGTGAAGCAGATCGTGCCCCACATCGAGCCGCGTCGGCGATGCATCGGCAATGCGGCATGATCCTCCGACCCCATCTACTCTGACCCCATCCAGGAGACCGGGAACTGGGGGGGACCAGCCTCCGGCTAGGTCGGGTATGCCCTTCTACAGGGGGACTGTCGAAGAAGAATGATAACACATAACCAAACAGTCAACAGAACTAGTCAAAAGAGGAGCACGACCAATCGTCAGCAGACTATTTCAGGTCCTACTCTTTTCCTACCGTGGAGGGACGTGCCCGACGTGAGCCTGCGGGGGGGAACATCGCCACTGCCTTCGGGGGGGCCAGCCTACGGGGGGGCCAGCCTTCGGGGGGGGGACCAGCCTTCGGGGGGGGGCACAACCCTGCGGGCGGACCCGGCCGGACGTGCCTGCCCCGTGCACTCTTCGATTCCGTGCGTGTTTGTTTCTCGCGAGGTGTTCCAGGATCAGAAGCCTCCTGAATGGGGTTCGAGTAGGTGGGGCCAGAGGATCGCGCCGCATCACCGATGCATCGGCGACGCATCAACGATACATCGCCGTCGGCGATGCACTGGCGACGTCGGCGTGGAGAACAACGGGCTCCGCATCGAGCCGCATCGGCGATGCATCGGCGAGGCGGCACGATCCTCCGACCCCATGTACTCTACTCCGACCCCATCTAGGATGATGGACCTGTTTTCCACCACCACCACCACCACCGAAGTTGGAGGGGGAAGGAGGTGGAGGATGAGGAGGAGGAAGCGGAGGAGCAGGAGGACACCATCCCTCTCCTGCTTATGGTGTTGGCGGTGGTGGAAAATGGGCCCATCATGGTCGCTCGCCGATGCTCCTCGACGGTGCTCCTCGACGGTGCTCGCCAAGGGAACAGCATGCACCCGCCTGCGCGAGGCCGAGGAAGCGGCGCTGCATCTCGCCGACCCGGTGGGCGGCAGGCCCCCGACCGCAGAAGCGCACGCTCATGGGCGGGGCGCGGTGCCGGGGGGCCCCCTGTCGGCGACGAGCGGGCGATGGGGCGTCGATGCAGCCTCGAGGTCGGGCGTGTCCTCCCACAGGCTGGTAGGAGGAGGAGGGGGAGGAGGAGGAGGAGGAGGAGGAGGAGGAGGAGGAGGAGGAGGAGGCGGAGGAGGAGGAGGAGGAGGAGGAGGAGGAGGAGGAAGAAGGAGAAGGAGAAGGGAAAAAACACTGTTTACACATTTCTGGCCAAGGCAGAGTCAAACATGGCCAGCAGAGCGCGACACATCGTTGCCAGGCCACGTTTAACCATCATTGGCGATTCCCCCCCGTATAGGGACATGCCCGACTTAATGCATCTCCCCCTGATCGGTGGCGAGCGAGGGGGGCAAGTGAGAATCAGAGCTCCCCAACCCCCCCGCGACTTCTGACAGGTCCTTGGCGCATTCGGGGAATGCTTAGAACACTTCCCAGAAGGCCCGGGGACGTCCGAGCCTTTTGGGAAGGACCGCCCCTCTTCGAGTGCTGGCGAAACATCCTGGCTTGCCTATAGGCCCACGAAAGAAAGCTCTAAGAACCGTTGGTGATCTGCGCGAAATGTGATTCGAACGTTTCTGGCCGAGACCATATCGCTTTCACACATCGGACCTCTCTTCTGAGAACAGTGCTGTCCTTTTTCGAACATCTTGGGGTTCAAAACAAAATCGTGGTCAGCTTAGGTCGGGCCTGCCCCCCTACAGGGGGACCTTGGGTGAAACATTGAAAATGCCCAAAACAGATGCAAACAACTCAACAATGTGTAAAAAAAATCGTCCCCGATCTATTGTTTGACTATTTTTGACTATTCCTCCTGTAGAAGGACAGGCCCGACTTAATGGTAGGCCTATGGGAATGCCAAGACGGCGGCCCCTGCTCAACACTCCCACTTCCCCCCCCCCGACTCGCCGTCGACCTGAACCCATCCCCGTCCCTGGCGGCATCTGGGCCGCACCTCGGGCCTGCGGCGGCCCCTCGGGACGATCCAGCCACCCCAGGAACGCGCCCGGCGAGGCGGAGCTGCGGGACAGCACCCCGGGGCTGGGAAGACCGAGGACCTCGAACCTTGCACCTTGACCCTCGGAACCCTCGAACCTTGTCCGACTCGCGCTGACCGAGCGCGACGCAGCAGGAAACCGCGCCCACAACGCCGAGGCGCCGTGACCAGGTCAGGCCAAGGCCCTCGAACCTTGAGCTTTGACGGCGCCCCTGATTTCTCGCCCGCCGCCCTTTTTCCCCGACGCTCTGCCGGCAAACCGGCCGCCGCCTTGCTTCCGAGGCCCTCCGCCGAGGACGAAACGCGCGCCGCAGGCGAGGCTTTTTTGTTCTCCCTCTCTCTCATTTTTCTGGAGCGCCCAGCGTAGCTGTCCCCCCCTGGTGTTGCCCCAGACCTTTTCCTTTTGTTTCCCCTTCCTCCTCCTTTTCCCTCCTCCTCCTCCTCCTTTTCCTCCTCCTCCTCCTCCTCCTCCTCCTCCTCCTCCTCCTCCTCATCATCATCATCAGCATCATCATCATCATCATCATCGTCACCATCATCATCCCCCTCCTCCTCCTCCTCCTCGTCCTCCTCGAAGCCCTCCTCCTCCTCCTCCTGCTCCTCCTGCTCCTCCTGCTCCTGCTCCTCCTCCTTTTCCTTTTCCTCCTCCTCCTCCTCCTCCTCGACCATCCCCCCGGGAGGGAAAGGACGGAAAGGAAAAGGAAGAGGATGATGATAAGGAGGAGGAGGAGGAGGAGGAGGAGGAGGAGGAGGAGGAGGAGGAGGAGGAGGAGGAGGAGGAGGAGGAGGAGGAGGAGGGGGGAGGAGGAGGAGGGGGGAGGAGGAGGAACACCTGCTGGACTTTTGGGCCCAACGCAGAGGTCGTGCACAAGGGGGAGAGGAGGGAGGGCCACCGACGGACCCGCACACCCGCCACACAAAACCTCCGCCTGCGGTTCCGCGGGGTAGGCCCTATCGGGTGACAGACGAAGCACGCTTTTCGGCGGAAGGAGGACGGGGGAGGTCACAGCACGCCCCCCGTGCCGCCAGGCGCTCGGTCAAGGCGCGCTGGACGGCAAATCGTGCGGCCCCGCGGCGAAGAAACAACCCTGGGCCAATTCCAGCGCGTTTCGCGAGTTGCGCGATGGCTCACACTGCGCCGCGAGTTGATGCCCATCGGCCGTGACGTCACGCCCGAAGGTCAAGCAAAGCGGCACGAGAACTGTCCCACCGCTGGGGTGTGTGAGAGGGTGAGGCATTCTGCAAGCGACTAGATATGCTCGTGCCCCCGCCATTATTTCGACGCGATCGGGGAGGCCCCTGCAAAACGTCGCTGGGATTTTCACGAACCTGCCCAATGGCACCAACGACGGGCAACGGCCGCCCTTCCATGTGGTGCCACATATATAAACAAATTGGCGGAACGAATTGAACATAGCCAATTTTACTGTTAATTGCGCTTGCGTTCGCTCGCGACGCTGCCGCTCCCCGTTGCACGGGTCGGCGGACGCGGCCAACGCCAACGCTAATGCCTTCCTTGCTCGGGCACGGGCTAGTGTGCCGATCGGCTCCCATTGGTGATCGTAAAGTTTTCGTGAAAGAACCGCCACTCGCTGCCCCTTCGCAGCCGCCGACCCCTTTTCCCGATCGGACAGGGCATCGCCCCGACATGGGGAAAACGCGCTCGGCTCCTGAGGCGGCGGTGTCTTCGCCATCGGCCATGTGCGACGGGGTCCAATTCAGATTGACCTCTCCAATCCGCACCAGGCAATTCATTTTCCGAACTGCAGATCCTCGTTGGCGTTTTTTTTTTTGTTGTTGTTTCTGGCAGGGCCTGCCAGAGGTCAGAGCCTCGGCTAAGGGCAGGTTTTTTCATTTATATTATTAGTTATAAAAAATCGTTGCAATTTTCCAGAGCTAGCGCAAGGCGCGGGCAGTGCTGATCGCGAGCCTGGTTTAGATGCCCCCAGCCATTTCCCGCCCCCCGTGCCCATCGGCTCTCTCGACGCGACAGCGGCAGCGCCGCTCCTTCGCCGCCGAGGACCCGGACTGCCCCCGCCCCCCCAAACCCCGTCAACGAAAATAACGACGCGCCGAAGCCCAGGGTGGCGCCGAGACCCGGCGATCGGAACGGGGCCGAATATCTCAAGACTTCTCGGGGAAGCTCGGCAGGTGCTCGCAAGAAACAGGCGTGGCGCCTCGGGGCCACGCAGCTGGACATTGCTCGTGCTGGGTCTCAACTTGGCTAGTGCGGGACAGGCTCTTGTCTAATTCGGAGCCAACAGTGCGCGGAGATCTCCGGATCCCGAAACAGCGCGCGGGGCTCCTGCCGGCAGCTCACCTGTCGGGCCCCGGCCCATTGCCCACCCGAAACCGCCGCATTTAGCAAGCCTGCAAACAAATCGCATTTGCCTTCAGCAACGCATAATTTCACTTCCCTTCCCACCAACTGCAAATCCCTCCTCTGTAATGGTCCTCGGCTTCGGGCCAGAGCTGGGGCGCGAGGTCCTAGGCCGGGTCGCCGAGCAGCTCAGTGAAATCAGGATCGCCCTGCTCTAGACCTGGCTCGTCAACGCCGGGGGGCCCGGCGCTGACTTGCGCCAGGGGCCGGCCGCCGACGGAATCCCACTAGCCCTCTGGGCGTTGATGCATTGACGGATGTTGATTTCTCTCTGCCCCCTCCCCCCCCCCCCTTCCCCGGCGCCCGGCGGGGAGTGCGTGCGCGGGGGGGGGGGGGGGGGCGGAGCTAGATGGGGCGCCCGAGATGGCCCAAGATGGTTCAAGACAGCCTGCGACGCGCATCCTAATGGTCTCAAGACGGCCCCCAGAGCGGTTTCAAGCGCCCTCAGAGCCCTCTGAGGACCCCCCCCCTAGAGGCCAGCACCATTCTAACGCCTGGGGATAATCGTCGCAAATCGCACTCTCGCCCGGGCGTTTCAGCCGGGCTCTCGAAGCCTCGAGATGGCCCCGGAAAGGGCCCCAGAGGGCCCCGAGAACGTGAGCGCTGCCCAAAGATGGCATCGAAACATCCTCTTTGAACCACCGATTGGGGGGCGCGCGGGGGGGGGGGGGAGCTGATGGCCCCCCGCTTCTTCGCCTGAGGGGCCCAGGGCGGCCCCGCGAGGCCAGCCAGCCCCCCAACCCCCCCGCGGAACCTCAAGAGGGCTCATCGACCCCAGAGAGGCTCCAAGAAGGCGCGGAAAGTGCCGGGATAAACCAAATCAGTTCCCAGGGACCTCCGAGAAAACGCTTCCAAGGCGGCCGCTGCGCTGAACATATCTACATTTCCCTGATCGAGGCAACTCGCCGGGCGGCCCGTTTCTGGATGGACTGGCGGGGGCGCGCGAGGCGTCGCGAACTCGCCCCGCTTCGCGCCCATTGGCAACGACCGTTCGCGCGGGACCTCTTGCCCGCCGCCGCCGACGGGCGGCGTTCGCGCGCGGGGGGGGCAGGAACTTCCGGGCCCGCAGCTGGATTTCTAGAACGACCAGAGGGCGGAGCTCAACATCTGGGCCCCTGCGGCCCCGATGCCAGGAGCAATGCAGTTCGAGGCCTGCCTTCTGAGCGCCGCCATGGCGCGCGGGGGGGCCCCGGCGTCTCTCGGCGCCCGGCGCGCGTGGGCCGCCTGGGCCAGGGCCCCGGCAGTCCAGGGCGAGACTGCGATCTGTCGGAGCTTGGCCGACCTGCTCATGCTGCGAATCTTCTAAAACCTCCCTGCGGGACTGGCTGGGCGAACCTTCGCCGCGACCAGACTGACTGCCGCTGCGAGCCCAGCGTCGCGTCCTCAATCGACCGGAACGCCGGCCTGCGCGAGAATGCCAGCGTGGCCTGCAAGCTTCTGCGAAATTCAGCTTCGCTCTGCACTTGAGTGTGAAAGAAGCTTCGTCTTCTCAGAAGATCCCGACCTCCGCGCTTCTCGCGCCGTGGGCCATGGCGCCCGCTATTCGAGGCAACCCTGCCGCGACAGATTCGGCGGAACACTCCGCGCTCAAAGCGGCGCCATATATAGAGGACCACAGCTGGCACGACGGGATGCCCTGATGGGTTTGGCCCAAAAGTCGGGCGAGGAGAAGGCTCGGGCAGGGGCGCCCCTGGGCGCGATCCCGCCACCTTTGAAAGAGCGGGGCGGGTGGCCAGACCCGCCCCCCGCGCGCCCCTGAGAACCCTCGGGCCCAGGGGCGCCCGCGCCTCCAGGGGCGCGATCAAAGCTGGGGGCCCTGCGCCTGCAGCCGCGCGGATGCGCGCGGCCAAGCTAGGCGAGCCGAACAACGTGCATGATCGGGCAGGGGCGTCGCCACTCGACCGCCAGCCGGCGCCGCTGCCCCATCCAACAGGCCCCGTGGCAACGCTGCTCCGATCGCTGAGCTGCCGCCCAGCGCCTCGGCCCAAAGATCCGTTTAACCCTAAGCTCCAAACCAGCGCGGGCGATTCCTGTTCGCGCCCTACACCAATGATCATGGTCAATGACTGTCGAAATCGCGCCGGCGGCGCGATCTCGTGACAGGTTGGGGCCAGGGAAGAGCGTGCGAATCGTAGCGGAAATTCTTTCAGGCATGAGTCGGGTGGCGCTTCGTCGGCGCCGCCCTTGATCGCGCCCTCCCGCGCAGCCCCGCATTTCCCGCCGGCGGCCCCCGATCCTCTGCTCAGCTCGTCCGCCTCCAGCTCGAGGTTCGGCTCTCTCCGATCATCGCCCGCGCGATGGATCGCGCGACCAGCGGCGGCAATGACCGCCACCCCGCGGGCGAGCCGCGAGCGACGCCACTGCGACGAGCTTCCAGCGCATCACCCCTCGGCGCCGCTCCCGACGGGCGCCGGCCCTCCAGCTCGCAGCCAAGGCTTGGGCCAGCGGGGCCGTCGACCGCCTCCCTCGCGGGGGCCCCGCGAGTCGCCGCCGCGGCGCCGCCGCCCCCGACCGCGGCCAGCTCGCGCCCGGGGCCCTGGGGATTTGACCACGCCCCTCGCGGGGGGCCCGCGAGCGGCCGCTAGAGGGCGCGCCCCGCGGCAGCCGCACCCGGCTGGATCGAGCTCGCAGTGAGGGCCCTGCGCCCGCGCGCCTCCTTTGTGCAAGCTGGGCCCATCCAGGAGCTCTCGCCGCTTCTGCCCCTGGGCCCGCGGGGGGTTTCGCTGCGGCGCCAGGCCCAGCGGGCCGCGCGCGCCGCGCGTTTGTCTCCGCGTCGCCCGCGGTCCAAGAGGGCCGAAGGGCGCTGCCAGATTTCCCGATGCCCCGAAGGGCTCGCCACCTCCAATATCAGCTTTCTCCGGCGTCTGGCAGCGCCGCGGCCTCGACGAGGTAATCGGAGTCGGCAATTCGCTGCCACTTTTCGCACGCGAGCTCCATCGCGCGACAGTCCCCTTCCTCGCCCAGAGTAGTCGCGAAGAGTCCGTGGACGGGGCCTTGCTTGCACCCGAAAGGGCGCCCCCGCCAGCGCCCATATCCCGATAAACGTGAATGGCGATCTCGCGATTGCGTGCGGGGTCCTGGCTGGGCTCTCTCTGGCCGCTAGTCCTTCGCCGCTCCACGGCGCGTCCGAGCGGCGCGCGCGCGGGTGCCCCCCCCCGCCCCGCTCCCCATGATCCGCAAGCCTGGCAGCCGCTCCCGTTTGGAGCGAGGTCACCGTCGATGGGGCCGCGGCTGCGCGGCCTGGCCCCCTTGAGCTGCCCAGAGAAGGCGCTGCGCCGCATTCTCTGAAAACTCGGCGCTCCGAACAGGCTGAGCAACATCAGGGCCAGGGCCCGGGTCCACCGGCGCAGCGTCCGCCCTGCCGAGGCCCCCTCCTTCGCTGGCTCCGCTGGGGCCGCAAGGGCGGCGCCCTTACTGCTGGCAGTGCCTGCCTAGCTCGACTGGCTTTGCTCCTGCTTGGTGCCGAGCCGCTTCTGCTTGGCGTTGGCCTCCGTTGCTGGCCGTTTTCCCGAAGAGCTCCTTGACCTTCCCCTGGAACTCCGCCGGGGGTCTCGCCTGGAGGTCGTCGGGCGATTTCTGGTCGGTCGGCAACCTCCAATCCCTCAGTCGAGAAGGCCGAGCCCGCCTCGAAGATTACTTCCTCGTCGCCCGACAGTTCCGCCAGGCTGCGCGCAGCTCATGGCTCATGTGAACACCGCCGAAGTCACAACACTCCCACCCCGCGCGCCCATGCACAAGCATGAAGCGCCTCCTCGAACTCAACCTGAACCACAGCACACCACACCGTCTCCATCGAAGCTCTCCTGCGGTCGCTATATCAGCGAAGGCCCTTGCGTTCACTCTCTGCCGCCTCTCCAATTCCAACTTGGTCCTTTTTTCCGCTGCCTCCGACCGATTATATGCCTTGCGTGGCGGCTCGTACTTGGGCGCCGGGTCCAGTTTGATGGCGGCCAAGGTCTGGGCGACGTGCGGCGCCGCATTTTGACGAACTTGGAACAGTTCTTCAGGAGTCAGCTCGAGAAAATGCGCGAGCGCGGCGGGCCGTGGGCAACCCCTTCCGAGAGGACAGGCACGTTTCCTCCTCCGCTGCCAGCTAGGGCCGTGTTTTCCATGTTCCTTGAACTGACGGTGTCCTTCAGGGCCGCGGTAAGTAACTCCAGCGTTTACCTGCACTGGAAACAACTCCCACGACTTGACTGTTCCAGCTCCGCTTGGATCCGCAACCACCGCATTTGGCGTTTCCATATCCCTTTACCATGAGGCCTCACACTGCGTGGTGCCGAAGGATCACGACAAAGTGGCCATGCGTGCGGGCGGACCATGCGTGACCTCAGCCTGGGACGGACCAAACGAAAACGAAAGCAGCCGCGCATCAGCGGTATCCCTGCACTGCCGCGGACCCCCCATGAATTGAGCCGGGACTTAACAGACGGAATCAGGTAGAAACTAAACGATTCTTCCGCCAGAAACGCTTGCCGCAGAGCGATTGGGAAGCTGATGCCTTTGCGGTCGCACGTCGGGGTAAATTTTCCAGCCGCCCCGGGCAGGCGTCCCCGACGGCGGAGAAAACACGTTTTAAACAAATCTTCGTCGGCTAGAATGGCTGCGGAGGAGGAACAGGAGGGCGGGGGGGCACTGGTGACGGCGTCCTGGAGCGACCCCCCCCCCGCCCCAGCGTTGCCCCTGAGCACCTCAAGCGCGAGGGCCCGAGCACCACCGAGCGCGCCAGCCCCCCGACGAGCGCTCCGCCGGACGAGGCGCCGAAAGCGTAGAGGGGCAGCGCGGTGGGGAGCCCCTCGGCCTCTTGGAGGGGGGGTGCTCGGAGCGCACAAGGACGAGGGGAAAAACAGCACGGGCGCAAACTGTCCAGGGTCCGCGCGGATTTCTCGGATCGGCGCTGGACCCCCGTCCGTGGCGCGTGGAGCGTGCCAGGGGCGGCGTCGGAGGCGCCGCCAAGGGGACCCAACGCAGATCCAAGAAATCTGCGCGGACTGTTGAAAGTTGATGTTAATTATTGTTATGTTTCTTCGTCTTCGAGTGCAGTCATCGTGATACCATACGGAACGCTGAATCAGGAAGCCCGCAAAAGACGTACGCGCCCAACCACGTACATGAACACGGCCCCCCAATCAGCGAGACCATCCTCGCGATGCGACCGCTCGCGCAAAGCGTGCACTCTCGAAACCGAAGTGGATTGATGTACATGTGCAGTAGGAACTCAACCACAAGAAAACTTCCACAATAAACCTAACCCTGACACACCAGGATGTCCCTTGGCTTTTGGTGTGGGACCGTCGCGCTTCCCATATCAAAACCATCGAAACCCAAAAGAAACCCAGGGCACCCTGGAGGCAAGCAGTATGCTGCTTGGCATGGGTTCCCACACGTGCACCACGTCGCGTGGTCTGCCCAGGAGCTCTTTGCCCGCACCCCCCCTCCCCCTCGGCGTAACCATGTCTCGACGAGCAGATTCCTGCTACTTTCTGCATCTGGGGGCCCGCGCCGGGTCCTGAGGGTGTCAGTTGGCGGCGCGCTAAAAGGGGGAAGCGGGAGGGGGGAAGGCTTCTACGTAACAAGGATGCCGTTTCTTATCAGGCGCCGGCCTCACATCCGCAGAAAAGGCCCGCGCCTTCCAAAAAGCAGGGGTGTTTCTAAGAAGCCTTCCCCCCTCCCGACAGCCCCGTGTGCGCGTGGCCAAGTCAGCGCCAAAGCTCGGGATGAAATGCCGGTCACGGGGGAGAGGGGCCCAGAACTCGGGAGGGCCACGCTGTGCAACGCCAGGACGTCGGAGTTCTGGGACGTCGTCGGGTCGGCCACGGAGCTCGGTGCGCAGACACCACGGCTTCCCCGCCTCTGGGGCGCCGGGGCGTCTGCGCACCGAGCCCCTCGGCTCCCCGGCCGGCCAAGCGGCGTGGCGCATGCAGAGGGGAGTCCCTCCGAGCCTCGTAGACGTGGGCGACGGCGGCCTCGACGCGGGCGAAGTCCTCCTGTCGGAGAAGGGCGGCCTGTGGAAGCAACGGCGGCCCTCCCAACACCGCCAGAGGCACGAAGATATAGGGACCACGGGAACTCTGCAGAGCGGACTTTCTCCTTCAACTTCGGTGGCAACTCATGGGAGCCTCCCAAGCCATCTTGTCGGCGCTCATCGACGCTAGATCGACGCTAGATCGGCGCTATCTCATCGGCTCCCAGGCGCCTATCGACGCTAATCGACGCTAGATGACGCTAAAGACAGATTTCAGAAGGTACGCCAGGCTTCCATGATTTACCAGCGAACTCAACAAATGCAAGCCGCGATATTCCAGCATCTGGAGGCCAATTCTGGGCCCGAACAAGTAGGGTTAGGTCGGGCATGTCCTCCTTTGTGGACGAAAACGAACAAAATATACGCATGCATAATCAAGAATAAATGACAAATCGTACCCAGACTATGCTTTGGCTATTTTGAGTTTTACTCCTGTAGGGGTCATGCCCGACTTAAACATAAGCCCTCAGGACGGAAAGGCGGTCCAGGGAAAGGGCCGAGAGGTCTGCTGCTCCCATCGTACTTACTGACCACATCCCCCAAAATGATTTCGAGCACCTAGGAAGATATCGCGACAAAGCCGAACGATTATCGCCTCCCAGGGCCACGTGAAACCCTCCAATTTCGGTGCTTACCTGGTGCTCGAAATTCTTTCTGGTAGTCAAGGCCAAACATCGGGGGCGCGCAAACATGGATCGGGGGAGGTGCCCTCCCCCAAATGCGGCCGGTGCCGCCTCGTTCGGGGGCGGAAATCCGCGACTTCCCATGGAAACGGGACCCGTCGCTACTCCGCGCCCCCTTTGATCCATGTTTGCGATCGCCTGAACACAGGGCTGGAGCGTCACAGGCCGAGAGGTCCGGGCCCCGAGGCTCGAAGACACGCCAAGTTGTCGGTGGTTTGGGCTCTGGGCGCTTCTCGTCCAGGATTAGGTCGGGCGTGTCCCCATACAGGCGGATTTTGGAAGAACAAATCAAAAATAAAGCAATTCAAAAATCTCAAGAATAGTCAAAACATAGTCCCTGGACTATGTCTGGACTATTTCTGAATATTCCTCCTGTAGAGGGACAGGCCAAATTTCAGTCCGAAAGGCTTCTACGTCGCCGCGGCTGGGGCCCGTCAAGGAGCGGGTCCGGAGGGGCCCTTGGATGGACTTTGACGGGGTCTTCTTGGATCACCGTGGTGGTTGCTAGCTCCGCTGGGACGTTGGGGTAGGTCCACCGCAAGTGGATGCAAAGATTTGTCAGACCTGGCCCAACCTGGCCTATATAGATGGGTTCTACGTGCCCTGCGTGGCTTGGGTCGGGTGGCTACCTCTACTGCACGGAGACTTATCCCCCTAAGCCACACAGGACACTTCTTACCCACTTACAAGCTCGAGCAAGCCAGAAATAATTCACCCTAACATCCTCGCACAACCCCCGTATGCACTTAGCGACCACCGCGGTAATGCAAGTGGACCGGGCGGGAAGGCCGAAAGCTGTCTCAACCGGCCCTCCTGCGATTTGGCTGAGCGCAAAGGGGGGCAAGTGGAGGGGGAAGGCTTCTAAGAAGCAGCCTCCGTCAACGAAGCCTCCTCCCGTCCCACTCTGGCCAGACTAGGACAGAAGAACATCCTTCAAACACACGAGAACCTCCGTGAGAAAATGCGGAGCACTCCCCCCCCCCAGGGTGCACAAGAACGTTCAACAAGCACAAAGAACACTTAGGCACTTCACCGAACCAACCTCTTATACTCCGGTCCGACCGTACCCCCTTTTCCGCCCGTCGATCCATCCTGGACCCAGCAGCCGGACATCCGGTCCACGCTCGTCACCGCCATGGCCACGAAGCCGCGGGCGAGCGCGGCGCGCAGGATGCGCACCTCTACACACGGGGGCCGCGGGCCCAGCTGGACCGGGCGGGCCGACGCAGCGCTTGCGGGGGACCCTCGAGGTCGAGGACCAGGATCGAGAATCCCATGCATGACCCAGGATCGAGGATCGAAGATCAAGGACCCAAGACGGATCCAGGATCGAGCATGCCATAGATGATCCAGGGTCCAGGGCCCCCTCCTGCCCTGTCGTGCTCATGCTTCTGAACCCCCCCGGCCTCCCCACCGATGGGCGCAACCCGTCCCCCCCTCCCGTGGGTGTGGCGCGGTGCTGTGGGGCGCCAGGGAGCCGAAGGGGTGCACGTTCCCAGCGCACGGGGCCCTGGTCCCCCGCGCGCCGAGCCCCGAGAAGCCCGCCCGAGGCCGCGCGGCGCAGTGGCCCGGCCGCCCGCCAGCCGCATGGAAGGTCCGAGTGCGCGCGAGAGTTCGCCCGGCCACGCCGCGACCCGCTGCGCCATGAGGTTTGACGCGCGGTGCCCGAGCACGCGCGGCCTATAGCAACGCGTGGCTCAGAGAGCCTGGCCGCGCGCTACCTCTCGGCCGCAGCGCCCCCCCCGTGAGGCGCGGCGGGCGCCCGCCGCCGCGGCGCTGCGTTTCCGACGCGGCCGCGCGCGTCCCCTCCGAACCGCGACGAAGGCTTCTGGCGCGGGCGCGCGCCGCCGTCGCGGCGCGAACGTCCTAGCAAGGAGGCGCGCGGCGCGCGTCGCAACGGGCGGCGCGGCGCCTCCCGTGCGATCGCGGGCTGCGTCGATCTGGCGCCGCGTCTCTGGCGCGACGGCGCGCGACCCCCCTGCGGCGCGGCGCCCCCCTCGCGCGGTCGCTCCAGCGCCGCGTTCCTGCAGCGGGCGCGAGACGCACCCGCGACCTCGCACAACGCGCGAGGCGAAATTGCGCATCTAAAAGACCGAAGCGCGCCGCTGCCAGCGCGGGCCCGCGAATTGTCGCTGCGACGCAGGAGGCCCCCGCTCCATTCACGCGTTCGCGCTAGCGCCCCATCGACACCCCCAGCGCAGGCGCGCGCGTGGACGCGCGGGCGCGATTCTAAGTGACTCCCCGCGCGCGCCCCCTCCGCCGGATGCCGCGTCGAATGACTCCGCTTGAGCAGCCGCTGGGGTATTCTAGAATTTCCATCACGAACCGATGCGAAGCCCCACAATGAAGCACTCACACATAAAGAGCCCAGTCGCACCGCGCGCTCGGTTGGGCCTGGGACATCTCCGGGCCGCGGGAAACGCTGGGCGCATGTATATCATGATCGCAACAGTCGCGCAGAAGACAAACATATGGCGCCAAGAAAACGGCGGCCGCTGCTTCTACAGAACTTGACTATTCTGTGGCAGACTTCCGCAACATCATCGCGATATCCTCCTCCATCCTGATCCCCCGTCGTCATCATCCGCTTTCTCGGCCGCCTCGCATCCCCCCATCCATCCATCCAGACTTCCCTGGGGGGTCAGACGGACAACGGGCGGACCATGGCAGAACGGCGCGCGCGTCAAGTCGCGCCTAGAGCAACGCGCACGCGCGCACAGTAGGGAGTTGCATTCTCGAGCGTTGCCAGCATCAACGCAATGGCGCTGTCTTGAATCAACATGGCTGCTGGTGCAAACCAGCTGCGTAAACCCTGCGCTGATCTTCGAAAAGACATCCTGTCGGGCAGCGTGTCCTCGTTCACGGAAACCTAAGCCTTCACACTTCTGCAATCTCTCCGTGAGGCCTGGGCCCGCACCCCCTGCCTGAGTCGAATCGACAGGCCTGAAACCGGCAGGCTGATAGGCCTCCGTGGAGAAAGCGGAATCGAAGTCGGAATCCGAGGTCGAATCGAATCGGAATCGGAAACCGTCGAAATCGAATCGAATCGGAGTCGTCGAAACGAACCCTCCTCCTCCTCCTCCTCCCTCCTCCTCCTCCTCCTCCTCCTGCTCCTCGAAAAGGGGGTGTTGTACCCCCCACCCCCGAAGACGCCCGGCGGCGGAGCCCCGCGACGCCCGGCCCTGGGAGCGGCGCGCCTCCTCCGGCAGGCCGAGGCAGCCCTCGCAGCCGGGCCCCGCGGGCCAGAAGTCCGTGCCCGCGTGGCGGCAGCCGTGCGCCAGGAGGAAGACGGCGCGCGGCGCGCCGCCTGCGTGCTTCTCTCGCGTCCGGCGACGCGCAGCAGGGGCCCCAAGCAAAAGGCAGGTCGGGCATGTCCTCCTACCGGCGGATTTTGGACGACGAATATAAAAGAACAATCAAAACATGCACCCAGAATGCCCAAACATAGTCAAAAATCGTCCCCTAACTATTTTTGGGGGTTCAAACCATTTTTCAATATTCCTCCTGTAGAGGGACGTGCCCGACTCAAAGCAAGGGCGAGCGTCCCAGACCACCGACGTCAGGATTTTACCAGAACGCGCCCTCCAGAAGCCCAAACCGATTCCCCGGGACCGTCATTTCATCCGGAATTGTTTCTTGACGCTCCCGAGGCCGGGCAGGGGCCCCCAGAGGCCGAGAACGGCGAAAAACCTCCCGTCGTGTTTTTTTTCGTGACTCGACGGGGTCGGGGCTTGGTGCGCGACTATCGGGGGCCGCGGCCGAAGTGGAGCGCGCAAGCCGCTGCTGTCGCATCGGGTTGGGCCATCTGTGGACCCCACTGTCCCCGTACCGAAAAGTCCGTCCGACGAAAGGTCATTCTTACGTGCAGCCGATGTGCTTGCTCCGCCGCTGCCTCGGCACCCCCCCGCGCCGGCATGTGCCAGCCTGATCGGGCTCCTCTTCTCTCTCTCTCTCTCTCTCTCTCTCTCTCTCTCTCTCTCCTCGCGCCCCCTCCTCTTTCGCCTCCGTGCCTCGGATCCGCCCCCGGTGCACCCCACCGCTCGCGCTGGCGGGCGCCAGCACACGTTTCGGACCACGCGGCGCCCGCGGACTTCACCAAGTGGCGTTGCCGCCACGCTGCCATGGCCCGCCCGACCACCCTTCGGCGGTGGACAAACCTCCCTTTAGTAAACCTCCCCTTAGTAAAAACGGCCTGGGACCGAAACCGACGGACCTGGACCCGCAAAAATAACGGCCGCGACGCCCTCTCGCGAACCGAAAACGGCCGATTCGCTAATCGACGTGTCAGGGTAGGAGGTCCATCCACCCCCGAACCCTGGTCGCCCACCACGGGGGCCCTCGGCCGCCTCCGAGGCCCCATCGCTGCCTTTCGTGCCCCCCTCTCCGCGGTCTTCGCGCTCCCTCCCTTTTGCTCCTTCCCGCCCTGCGTCCTCCTGCCTCGGGGCCTGCGCCACGCGCGCGTGGCACGCACGGGGAGGTATATAGGCGCTCGAAGGAGGTCACGATCGAAGAGGAAGCGGGCGGGGGTATCGAGGGTTTGGCTTGTATACTCGTTGAGGCCCTGCGATCGAGCAGTCTTGCAGTGACTGCGCTGCTGTTGTTGCGTTCATAGTTCCCCCTCTTCAGGTGCCTACGTTTTCGATTGGAGTGCCCCGCCCAGGGCTTGCACCCTGTTTTTCAATCTGGGGAAACCTTCCGAATCTGCACCCCTGGTCCCCTGGCTGAAAGAAGAGCGGCTCCCGCACGATATGTCGCTCATGTTTTATGCGAAAGTGCGCTCTCGCTCGAGACTTCCGTCGCAAATTACTCAGGAATCGAGCTCTCGTCTGGGACCCCCTTGCACTTTCGTAGGCGCTGTGTTCTCGATGCCCAGAAATCGCGCTCCTCCGCGAGATCTCCCTGCAACTTGCTCGGGACGCGTGCCCTCGCCCAAAATCTGATCCCACAATCTGCGAAATCCGCCTCCGTGCCCTTCCCGCCCGACCCGCCCGCGGAGGCCCGCCCGCCCGACGCGTCCGTGAAGGCCCTCCCGCCCGACCCGCTCTCCGAGGCCCGCCCGCCCGCCTGCCTGGCCCTCCGCCCCCGCCCCCGCCTCGCCGCCCCGCCCGACCCGCCCGCCCGAGGCCCGCCCGCCCGCCCTGCCCGTCCGTGAGGGTCCGCCCGTGGAGGTCCGCCCGCCCGACCCGCCCCATAGGGTCCGCCCGCCCGGCCCGTCCGTTCGGGTCCGCCCCCCCTCGTCCTGCCCGTCGGGGTCTGGCCGCGCGCGCGCCCGGAAACCGGCCCGCCCGCTTCGAGAGCCCGCCTGCCCGGCCCGCCCGCCATGGAGGCCTGCCCGCCCGACCCGCTCCTCAGGGCCAGCCCGCCCGTCAAGGCCCGCTTGCCGAGCTTACCCGTCGGTCGGAAGAAGTAGGTAGAAGCATGAAGTAGGAAGGCGCTGGAAATAGGTTGAGTTTCCGCCCGCCCCCAAGGACGACGGGAAAGGTGAAGCTACTCGATCATTGAAGCAGGAGGGCGCTTAAAATAGATTGACATCTGGGACTCCAAACATACCTGCAGTCAACAGCCGAGGGGCATTGCTCCTCTCTCCTCCCACCCTCTCCTTCCGAATCTCCTTCGCCCTCAATTCTGCGCCCCGCCTCTCGCCCCCTCTCGGTCCTTCTCTCCTCCTTCTTTCCTCGCTCTCGCTCTCTCTCTCTCTCTCTCCCTTTTCCTGCTCCCTCCGCCCCCTCCTGCCTCAAGGGCCGTGCCAACGACACGTGGCAGATCAGGAAGATTTACCCCCAAAGGGGCACTGGGCACGATCGCAGACGAGCAGGGCAGGTATCAAGGGCTTGGGATGCACATGTGTTGAACGTTACGTGAGCGGCGAAGAGCGAACAGCCTGAAACTTATTGTTGTTGTGGGTGAGCTCGCAATCTGAGAATGACTACTGTTGCTCCTCCTCTGAAAAGCACACTCTGTCTGTCCATTGAAACCCCACCCACGTTTTCTATCCGGATTCCGGAGATGCAATTGGCAACGCGGGCTTTCAGGAATTCATCGTTGCTGATGCTCTAAACGCGTTCAAAATTTTAGCGCACGGCGAGAACAACACGGAAGTCTACGCCACAATGCGCGATTGCCAACGGTAACTCCACTCATTGGGGTCAAGCAAACGGAATTTGCTGGGGCTCGCACACGGTTCTTGTGGGGCAGGGGCTTCCTGCTCAGTCTGCGTCCCAGGCCACCCAGACTACAACAACAGCAGCTCCCGTCTGAGACTTCCTCCCAGTTTGTTCAAGGATCGCGCTCGCACCCGAGACGTCCTCACAGTGCACTCAAGAGTCGCGCTCTCGCATCGTCCTCGCGACGTGTTCAGCGCTGCGCCCTCGACGTCCAAGAATCGCGCACTCTCAGAGGATTTCCTGACATCTGATTGAGGAACTGTGTTCTCGCCAAAAGCTTTTCCCAACCTGCGGAACTCCCTTCAATGCCCCACCCACCCGACCTTCCCGCTGGGGCCCGCGCGTCCCGCCCGCCTGTTGAGGTCCGCACGTTCGCCGGTTCGGAAGCCCGCCTGCCCACTTTAGTGTCCCGCCTGGCCCGCCCCTACCGGGGGCCGGCAAACGTGGATTAGCGATCCATGGATTTGGCGCGCGGTCGCCAAATCCATGGAATTCGGGGGAAGGTGCCCTCCCCAAACTGCGGCCGGTGCCGCCCCGCTCGGCGGCGGAAATTCTCGATTTCCCATGGAAGCGGAACCCGTCGTTCATCCACGCCCCCTAGATCCATGTTTGCGATCGCCTGACCCCTAGTCCGCCCGCGCGGCCCGCCCGCCAAGGTCCCCTCAGATTTTTACCAGCGAACGCAGCATGATCTAATGCTGAGCTCAAAAATGCTGGATTTCAGAATTCATTGTTAAATCTATTACAATGTTGGGAAAACCGAGTCCAGGTCACACGAGCTGAATTCTGCCCTGATCGGCTAACTAGCTCCACCTGCCGTCGAATTCCTCTAACTCTCGCCGGCCCGACCCGCCCGTCAAAGCCGGCCCGCCCGCCTTGCTCCGTCGGGGTCCACCCCTCCGACTGCCTGGAAGCCTGCTGGCTCGCTTTCGTGCCCACACCCCGTCCGACCCGCCCACTAGGGTCCGCCCGCCCGACTCGCCCGTCGGGCCCGCTTGCCCGGCCCGCCCGTCGGGGTCCGCTGGCTGATCACGTGTTTCTCATTCCGCCCCCTCCTGCTGAATCCTTTTCGTCCTCAGCGCTTGCATTCCCCTCCCCTCTCGTCTCCTGGCTCACTTCTGGACCGTTCTCTGTCCCTGCCTCCCTCCTCTTCTCATGTACGTGGCGGGCAGAGAAGACATGACCCCACAGGGGGTACAATCGAAGACGAATAATGCGGGCATCAAGGGTTGAAGGGGTATATGTAATATATGTATATATATATATATACAGATGTGTAGATATATTATAGATGTCGAGTGCACTCGAGCAACGAAGAGCGAACAATAACTATTCACACATTTATGAATGTGTTTGTTCTTCGTCATACTCGCCCACGACCGACCCACGACCGGCCTACGACCCGCCTGCGACCTGCCCGCGGCCCACCCTCGAACCACCCGAGAACCAACCGTGTCCCATCCGCGGCACACCCACACTGTGCTTTGTCAAAGAATCGGCGCCTTTGGCGGGCTTCTTCCAATTTTCTTCAGAACGTCGCAGACTAATTACTGACGACCGCTCCGCCCCCCTCACTCTTGTCCGTGACAGCGAGACCTTACGGTATCTAATGCAACGTCGTCGTCCAGCGTCTCCTTCCATTACGCACTACGTCAAAAACTCACGTCCGCACCGAGAGACCGCGCTCTACGTATCCGCAAGTAGCGCTACATTCTGCCCAGGCTCCTGCAATCAGTCGAGATCTTCCCATCAACCTCGTGCAAGCAATCGAGATCTTCTCATCCACCGTCCGCCGCAAATGCGTGCTGGCCATTTGCATCATTGAGCAGGGATCGACCGTCCCAGCATTCCTATAGGCCTACCGCGACATGCTCTTGGAACTCAACAACGCTGTATATAACAAGAACAATGTTCTTAGAACAGAAACCCGATGAGTTGAAACAAAACAATATCAGCCAACCATGTTCTAAGAACATTGCGTGCAGACCACAAAAGGTTCCGCGAGGCAGGGCGCTTCGCCACTGCTTGACATAAACTTCAACTGCCGGAGGTGGCGCGGATTTCTTCGAGCGGCGCTGGTTCCCCCGCCGCTTGCGCTCGTACGTCCTCGGGCTGTGCACTGACAGCCCTTGAGGAGAGCCCGGCTGGCCTCTTAGGTCGGGCATGTCCTCCCACAGGCGAATTTTTGGAAGACAAATGAAGACATACCCCTAATTAAAATGCCCAACAACAGTCGAAACATGCTAAACAAAATGGTGGCCAGTCCTCCTGACTACTTTTGAACAGTCCTGACGTAAAGCTGGCCTCAGCGGGCCCCCCCGAGCAGTCTGGGGCGGTCTCAACCCCGACACCCCCGGGGCGCGCAGCGCCCCGGGGGCGACGGCGGCGGCGCCGAGGAAATGTTTGAAGTGTCCCCGGGTCCCCGGGGTGCTGTCGGGGCCTGCCGAGGCCAGCTGGTGCTCCTCCGGGGGGCCTGTCGGCCAGCTGGGGCTGCAACATGTAATCAAACATAGACAACCATAGTATAAAAATCGTTACCATAATTACTATCTTTTTATTATTTTTTTGAATATTCCTCCTATAGAGGGACAGGCCCGACTCAAGGCTACCTGCGAGGAGGGCTGCCCGTGCACAGCCCGAGCCTTACCAACTGGCGCGCGTGCCAAGCAGGGGCAACGACAGGGGGGACTGGCCTATAGGGGGGGCACAGCGCCGATAGATCAGCGGTAGGCCCCGGATAGCGGATCCGCACGTTCCTGGAAGGGGTGGGGCTATCCGACCCCCCTCGGCGATCAATGGGCGATTGGGGGTCGATGCAGCCCCCCCCCCATGCCTGTCCCCCCCTGTTGTTGCCCCGGAGCCCTCGCAATCGCTCGGACGTCCATTGCCTGTGCATGCTTCGCTTCCGTGACTTTCTCTTCTCGCCAGATGATCCGGAAGGCTCCTCGATGGCCCTCGCCGAGAAAAAGTGCACACGACCGAGGGATGCCAAGCCTGTGCCTAATTATACCCCCCGCGACTATCCCAGACCCCCGACGTCATGATTTTATCATGACGCGACCCCCAAGGGTCCGGACCTACTCCCTGCGGCCAATTTTTCATCCCGAGCCGTTGTTGGACAGTCCCGAGGCGGCTCGGTGAGGGCCCCCGGAGGCCGAAAACAGCGAACAGCCTCCCGTCGCGATCTTTTTTTGCTCAGCAGCGCGAGGGGGTCCGGCACTGCCCCCGGGGCCCCTCCCGCGGCCTCGGCCAAGGGGGGGCCGCCGGGGGCCGCCCGCGGGCCCCCGCGGGGGCGCCCGCGGGGCCCCCCGAGAGGTCGAGGGCGGGCCGCTCCCGGGGGGGGGGCGGCCGCCCCCGTAGACGACCTCCGCCGGGGGCCCCGAGGTCCGGGGCTCCGCGAGGGGCTCGCCGTCGCTCGCGAGGGCCCCTTCCCCGTGCACTTTTTTTTCCGGCGTCGCGCGTGAACTTGTAGGTCGGGCGTGTCCCCCTACGGGCGGCCCCTGGACGAAAAAAGTAGCACATACCCCCAAACATGCTCAACAATGCTCAAACATAGTAGAAAATCGTTCCCTGCACATTTTGTTTTACCATTTTGGAAAATTCCTCCTCACAGGCCCGACTTGGGTCTAGTTTCCACACGATGATCCAAGATGCTCCTCGATGGTCCCCGCAGAGAAAGAGTTGCACGCGTCCGAGCGATGCAGAGGAGAGGGGGCCTCTGCGGGGACAGCGACCACAACCACATCGAGGATACCCTCTGGGAGAGATGTCTGGCGCATGCCCCATAACGGTCGGGACGCCCAAACCAGCTTCGTCCTGGATGTGGTCGCTGTGGCGTCCCAGGACGTCCAGATCGACCACAACCACAACCAGAGTGCTCAAATCGAGGTCGGCGGCTTCGCCCTCCTCGAGGGGCCTTCTAGAATAATCCGTTGGGCTGTGGTTGTGGCTCTGCGTCGCGCACGGAGTTTCAAGGACGAGGGGGCTCAACCCCGACCTTCAAGGAGGACTAAAAAAGATCACCAGCACCTCGATATCTTAATTCCTGTCGCGGTTTGAGAAAGCCCAGATAAGTCTATAGGTCTGGAGGGCTATTTTTCTGGCACTCTGGAAGGTCAGGGAAGCAGGACCCCTTCCTGCCCTTGGGGCCCCGTCTCTCAGGGCCCGGTCTTTGAACCCCCGATTCCTCGTGTCTCTGGAGGCATCCCGGACGGGATCCGAGCAGATGGGGTCGGAGGATCGTGCCGCATCGCCCATGGATCTGCGGCGCTGGCGATGCATCGGCGCCGTCGGCATGGAGCCGCATCGGCGATGAGGGGGTGATGAGGCGCGATCCCTGGACCCCATCTGCTCCGACCCCATCTGGGAGCTCTAGATTCCTGTCCCTGGGGCTAGGTCGGGCGTGTCCTCCTACAGGCGGATTATGGACGAAACATGATCCAGACATCTCTTTCTTGATCTCAGACATAATTTCAAAACCGCCCCAGACTATTTTCGGACTACCGTTGAATACTCCTCCTGTGGAGGGACACGACCGACTCAACCCAGGGGCCCCATCTCTCAGGGCCCCGCCTTTGAGCCCCCGACTCCTCGCGGCTCCGAGGGCCGCCGAGGGTCTCTGGTGGGGTCCCTCCCCGCTCCACTCGAGCCGGGACCGACCGTCCCCTGGCCGTCCCGCACTCCCGCCACGCCCACCGCGAAGTGCTGTGTTGGACCGCGACAGAGTCCAAGAGCGCAAGCGGTAACACGTGGAGTCGATGTGCTAAAACAAGACGGCCTCAGCCAAACATGCTCTCAGAGCATGCCGCGCCAACCACGAACCTTCCAAAAGAAACCTTACAAAGGCACACGGCCCGTACCGCTACTCCCCGGACCTCTCCTGGGGCGTGTTCTGACCAGGACTTCGAGCCGAACCCAACGGTGCCAACGAGGAGGCCCATAAAAGGGGAGAACGAGGGAAAGGTATAAAGGTATGGGTACCGTTTCCTCCGTGGAACTCCTTGGCGGGCCTATCGGAAAACCGGAACGCCTCGCCCTCGGCGGCGCGCGGTGCCTGCTGGCCGCTGCCACAGCACCTCCACCGGCGGGTCCGGCGATCTCCCGTCGGAGGGGGCCGGCCCGTCGCCAGGCGCCGGGGGCGGCAGCGAGGCCAGCCTGGGCGACAGCGGGATGCCGTCCTGGGAAGGGCCGGTCGGGAAGAAGCATCGACGAGAGTCGAGGAGGAGGATCGAGGATCGCGAGGGGTGGGGGGAGGGTATCGAGGCTCGAGGAGGGGGGGGGTGGAGAGCCGAAGAAGAAGAGGCTTGAGGACCGAGGAGGAGAATCGAGGAGGGTCGAGCCGGTGAATGGTGCAAGCCTCCAGCGCATCAGCTTCTAAAGCTCGGCATGGGAGCACTCCCCTGGTCTGGGCCTCGGGGGGCCCTCGCCGGGCCAATGGCCGTCGACAGACTGCGCAGACCAAAGAGCCGCCCCCAGGGAAGAGGAGGTGGGGACTTCCGAAGGCCCCGCATTGGAACAAACAACACATGAACGACGATCAAAAGCGGGTCTTACGCGAGATGACGCAGCGACCTTACGCGGCGGCTTACGCGGACCGCCAGCGCGGCGCGCCACATTGGAGACGAGAGCGCTTACGCGCGAACTTACGCGGGCAGCTTACGCGCCTATGTCGCCGAAGACGACCCCGTTTTTTTCCCGACCATCCTGTGGTGTTGGGTCCTCGTTTTGAAGAGACGGTGGCCCGCGTCTCCTCCTCCTCTCCTCTCCTCTCCTCTCCTCTCCTCTCCTCTCCTCTCCTCTCCTCTCCTCTCCTCTCCTCTCCTCTCCTCTCTCCTCTCCTCTCTCTCCTCTCCTCTCCTCTCCTCTCCTCTCCTCTCTCCTCCTCCTCCTCCTCCTCCTCCTCCTCCTCATCCTCCTCCTCCTCCTCCTCCTCCTCCTCCTCCCTCCTCCTTCCCACCATCATCATCGTCATCAACCATTTCGGCACACCCCTCACACGCTTCGTGGCCCCATAGGGAGCTCCACCGAACGTCCCATGGGTGTGCCCGCATTGCGTCCCGCGCGCCCATTTCGGGCACACCCGTCACACGTTTCGTGGCCCCATAGGGAGCTCCCCGAAGGTCCCAGTGGGTGTGCCCGCATGCGTCCCGCACACCCATTTCGGCACACCTTCACACGTTTCGTGGCCCCATAGGGAGCTTGGCCAGTGGTGTGCCCGCATGTGTCCCGCACGCCCATTTCGGCACACCCCTCACACGCTTCGTGGCCCCATAGGGAGCTCCACCGAAGGCCCCAGTGGGTGTGCCCGCATGCGCCCCGCACACCCATTTCGGCCCACCCTCACACGTTTCGTGGCCCCATAGGAAGCTCCACCGAAGGTCCCAGTGGGTGTGCCCGCGTGCGTCCCGCACATCAATTTCGGTACACACTTCACACGTTTCGTGGCCCCATAGGGAGCCCCACCGAAGGTCCCAGTGGGTGTGCCCGCATGCGTCCCGCACACCCATGTCGGCACACCCCTCACACGTTTCGTGGCTCCATAGGGAGCTCCACCGAACGTCCCAGTGGGTGTGCCCGCATGCGTCCCGCGCACCCATTTCGGTAAACCCTTCACACGCTTCGTGGCCTCACAGGCAGCCCCACCGAAGGTCCCTGTGGGTGTTCCCGCATGCGCCCCGTGCGCCCATTTCGGCACACCCCTCACACGCTTCATGGCCCCATAGGCCCATAGGGAGCCCCACCGATGGTCCCAGGGGGTGTGCCCGCATGCGTCCCGCACAGTCATTCCGGCACACCCCTCACACGCTTCGTGACCCCATAGGAAGCCCCTCCGAAGGCCCCAGTGGGTGTGCCCGCATGCGTCCCGCACACCCATTTTGGCACACCCGTCACAAGTTTCGTGGCCCCATACGGAGCCCCACCGAAGGTCCCAGTGGGTGTGCCCGCATGCGCCCCGCACGCCCATTTCGGCAACCCCTCACACGTTTCGTGGCCCCATAGGGAGCTCCACCGAAGGTCCCAGTGGGTGTGCCCGCATGCGTCCCGCACACCCATGTCGGCACACCCCTCACACGTACGTTTCGTGGCCCCACACGGAGCTCCACGGAAGGTCCCAGCGGGTGTGCCCGCATGCGTCCCGCACACCAATTTCGGCACACCCCTCGCACGTTTCGTGGCCCCGAGTTTATCCGCTAGGCCTGACCTGAGGAGCGGCCCGCCGCAGCCGCGCCTTCTCTCGGTTGTCCAACTGTTTGGCCTCGCGCCGCGGACGCCCTGCGCGCGTCGCTGGGACCCTCTCGGGGCGATCAGCGCGCGTCGCGCGAACTCCGCGCTGCGCTCTGTCCAGCGCCTCGCTCGCCCGTCGTCGCTCCGCCCGGCGGCCAGAGCCATGCGCGCTATCAGTTAGCCAACAAGCAATCTGTGTTCCACGCAGCGCACGAACCGTGCGCGTCACTGTGACCCCTTCGGGGCGACCTGCGCGCGTCGCGAGGGCTCCGCTTTGCGCTGCGCCCGCAGCCTTGGACTTTGGAGTGCGCGGGCAAAGGAAAAGGAAAAAGGAGTGGAGGAAGCGCGCGCGATCCTCGTGTGGGGCGTGCCGACATGGGCGTCGCGGCGCGCGGGCGCTGCCTCGGGGTTCCCAGGGAAGCCCCCTGCAGAGGCTACGCCACACAATTCGGGGCACCTTCATACGGTTCGTGGCCCCATAGGGAGCGCCACCGAAAAATATATTCACAATTGCGGTACTCACAATTGCATATGGCCGGGTCCTTCCCAGGATAGATTTACGTCGCTCACGTCGGATCTCTAGGTGTGGAGTGCAGGACGGGTGGGGGGAATCACAATGGGGCGGGGCGCGGATTTTCTGGCGCAGCCCCACTGCGCAACCAGTGGTAGGCACTGGGTGGGAGAATCGCGCTCTGGCAGGGCGCGAGTTTGCCTGGTGCAGCCTGTGATGCTTGTTCGCAGGGCATGGGAAACTTCGATTCGGGGAAAAATCAGGAGGGGCCGAACAGTCAATGGTCATTCGTGGTCCCTGTGGGCGTGGCAAAAGAGGCGTTCCGTCCGGCGGACTCTGCTTATTGAATATCAACTCCTGAATCATTAATTTGTGTTGGACCCCTCATACTCGCCCGGGCGTTCTCGCCTCGGCACCGGCTGCATTTCCTTTGAAGTTAAGGCTCACGCCCCAGCGTTTCGGGTTACCGCCCAAACCCGCCCCGCACCAACAACAATCACTTTAAGACTGTTCGCTCTGACCCGCTCGCGTGCCATTCAACACGTGTATCCCACACCACCGATACCAGCCCTCATCGTCTTCGATCGTACACCCCGCGTGTAATTGGCGCAGCCCCTAAAACAGGGAAGAGAGGACGGACAGAATAGGGAGGGAAAAGGATGGAGCACGGGAGCAGCAGGAGGGAGCTAGGAGCAAACAGCGCGTGGCAGAAACAGACGGGTTGATCGGGCTGGTACATCCTTACGGGCGGGTCGGGAAGGCGGGCCCAAACGGCCAGGTCGAGCAGGCGGGTGGCTGAAACGTGAGTGCTCCTTGAACCGCGAGGAGATCTGGAGCGTCAGCACGATTCCCAAGTGAATCGCGGGAAAAAACATAGCGAGAGCGCGACTCCTGAGCGTCGAGGACGCGGCGTTTCAATTAATTGCTAGGAATTTCCAAGCGAAAGCGCGAATCCTGCATACATTGCAAGGACGTCTCGCGCCAGAGCGTGATTTCCCTATAAATCGTGATGATGTATTAGGCGGAAGCCGTTGTTGTAGTTCGGAGCACAACGACGCAGTTTGATGACCCCTATTTACACTGCCAAAAAATGATGCGAACCCTGAGAGGACCATTTCAATTGAAGAACACAATGGTCACCAGGCAGGAGGGCGTTAACAATAAGTATTTCGTAGAAATGAGAGGCGAATAATGTACTGAGACCAGTCCTGATAGCCATTAAAAGGGCAGAGGGGGGATGGCCAGGAGGGGTAGGAAGTGGGCTAGGAACGCTTGAGGGTCGAAAATTGTCCCTGACACCAGTCTACATGTCGAAGCCCGTCGCCAGCTTCTTCGTCTGGCGGCCATGCAACAGTACGGCCGGTCGGTGTGCGCCACAGCCTGTGGGTTCGTGCGGCATCGCCGTTGAGAGAACTAGCTGCTGGCTCATGGCCTCACTGATTTCCTCATCGCGCGGCAGGTCTGCTCCCTCATAGCGACTGCGCATGACCTCCCCGACGCCCGCGTCAGCAGCGACCGCGGCTGCGTGCAGCTGGGTGACGTGCGTTTCTTCGCGGTCCAGGCTTCGCCGTCGAGGCCCCGCGCATCTATGTGAGCACGGCGCTTCTGGGCATGCGGTGGAGGAGAAGGATGATACACAGGAGGAAGGAGAAAGAGGAGGCGGAGCTGCCGACGCGCCGACAGCCCAGGCGCTGGTGGGGCTCGTGGGAAACCGTTTTTTTTTGTGAGCGCCTTCTCGGAAACCATCGAGATCGGATCGAATCGAATCGGAGGGGTCGAACTGAGCCCTGGTCCTGGGGCTCCCCACAAGACGTTATCTGGGGGCCCCCTGGGCTCTCAGGGCCCTCCTCGCCGGGCCTCGCGCGCCGTCTCTTCGCAACCTGGCGGCTCTGTGGGGACCCTCTCGGGTCGCCTCGGCGCTCGCTCCTGGGCCCCGCCAGCGCTCGGACGCCCACCCCCCGTGCACGCTTCGGCCTCGTGCGTGCTCCTCGGGCCCGAGGAGACGGGCACACCTCCGAGCGATGCAGAGAGGCAGCCGTGGGGCTTTCTGGGGCCCTTCGGAGGCTCTCTCTCCGGCGCCGTCGCCGGGTCCTCCCGCGGGGGGGGGCTCTGGAGCCCTTCGGGGCCTCTCTTCGGGCGTCGCGAGGCCATCCCGGGGCCTCCCGAAGCCTCTGCCCGCGGCCGTCCTGAGCCCTTCTGGGCCATCCTGGCGGCCCCCGGACGCCCTCTTGTCGGAGAGACGCAAGACTCGGGTACGGGGACTCTGGTTGGCCTGACAGGGTCACCAATCAAAATGGCGGGATCCAATCTTCAATTTGACGCGGGCTCCCACTGCGAACATCCATGAACACTGGACCGTCAAAATCCAGGTCGCGCTCGTCAAAAAGCGTCGGCAGTGCTCGAGTCTTACGTCCCCCCGCTCTTGACCCATACTTGCAACCTGTTGGTCGGCAGACCCGAGTTCTGGTGTACTCGAGTCTTACGCTCCCCCAATCTTGACCCATACTTGAAACCTGCTGAGGCCGAAAATTGGCGGCGAGCGAGGAGGGGAGGCGAGAAGGAGAAGGCCTTCTCACAAGGCGGCGGGACATCTCAGAAGCCCTCGCGCCTCCTTGTACATATCGAAGCCCTCGGCGACATCTCAGAAGCCCTCGCGCCTCTCAAGGAGGCGCGCGTCCGACCCGAACATATAGTACCCTTGTAGTATACCGCTTCCCGAGCGGTGTGGACATCAAGCGCCCGACACAGCGCATGTGCTCGAAGACTTCTCGGTGCGCGCGTTGCCCCTGGAGGGGCGACGCGCACATAGTTTTTGTGTGTCGGGGTGACGCCGACAACGCTTCCTTTGGGGGAACGAACAATGACATAAACATCAAATCTCGGAGGTCCGCACGGATTTCTCGGATCGGCGCTGGAGCCCCTTTCGGGCGTTGGTAGAACTGGGTTTAATGGAACCTGGTCTAGTGATCTGTACCGGGAGCGCCCCCCCGTCCCATTTCCACTAACTGGAACTGCCGTCACTGGAAAAAAACACAAGCTATGGCAAACCTGGTTTAGTGATTCTGGCCAATTCAAAGGCTCCGGGGCTCTACCACTACCGGGTCACCTTACCCGGGACCCTTGGCGGCGCCTCCGGCGCCGCCCCTGGCGCGCGGAGCGCGCCAGGGAGGGGGGTCCAGCGCGGATCCGAGAAACCCGCGCGGACCTCCGAGTTTCTCTGTTCATGTTCATGTAATTCTTCGTTCCCCCTACCTTTTTTGTCCAGGCACTGTCGGAGGTTCTGCCAGGTCCATCCTGAGCCCAGGATCGGTGCACACGCCCGCCTACCTTGGCCAGGAAGGTATATGCACCGATCCTGGGTCAAGGATGGGCCTTGCCAGGATCGGTGCATGTGCGCAAATCTCTTCGCCCGATTTTCCCGGAGACTCTCGGAGTTCCTGCGGGCTTCTGCACAACGGAACGACAAAAGTGCGCCCCTGGGGGGGGACCCACGCATAGCTTTGGTGTGCTGGGGTGACGCTTTCTCCGGTGACGCTTTCTCCGGAGACTCTCGGAGGTTCTGCGGGCTTCTGCGCAAAGAAACGACACAACGAACACGTCTCCGCGCGCGGCAGACGCCGCGCCCGGGTGAACGGCGGGCGCCGGCCCCTGCCCCGGCGGAGCTCCCTATACGAGCTCGAGGAATCCTCTCCACAAACACACGCGAGTATCAGAGCACTGCACATCTCCACACATCTCTGCAACTCTCGAACACAAACGTAGCAGTATAGCGAAACACCTCCCGCCGTGCTTTTTGCGCGACTCGACAGTGTCTGGTGGCAGGGGTACCTTTTCCTCCTCCGGGGCATGGAAGCGCGACCTCGGCCCGGTGTCGTCGTCGTCGTCGTCGTCGTCGTCGTCGTCGTCGTCGTCGTCGTCGTCGTCGTCGTCGTCGTCGACGCCGCGCGGCGGCGCCGAGCGCCTGCCCCGAGGCGCCCGCGGGCGCCGCCGGCGCGGCGGCTGCCGGCGCGGCCGGCGCGGCAGGCCCGCGGCGCCGCCCCCTCGGAGGGCGGAGGGAAGGGAGGGAGGAGGAGGAGGAGGAGGAGGAGGAGAGGAGGGGGAGGAGGAGGGGAGGAGGAGGGGAGGAGGAAAGGGGGAGGAGGAGGAGGCGGAGAGGAAGGAGGTGGAGGGAGGAGGGGAGGGGGAGGAGGAGGAGGAGGAGGAGGAGGAGGAGGAGGAGGAGGAGGAGGAGGAGGGAGGAGGAGGAGGAGGAGGAGGAGGAGGAGGAGGAGGAGGAGGAGGAGGAGGAGGAGGAGGAGGAGGAGGAGGAGGAGGAGGAGGAGGAGGAGGAGGAGGAGGAGGAGGAGGAGGAGGAGGGAGGGAGGAGGAGGAAGGAGGAGGAGGGGAGGGAGGAGGAGAGGTAGGAGGAGGAGGCGGAGGAGGAGGAGGAGAGAGGAGGAGGAGGGAGGGAGGGAGGAGGAGTAAGAGGAGAAGGAGGGAGGAGGGAGGAGGGAGGGGAGGGAGGGAGGGAGGAGGAGGAGGAGGAGGGAGGGTAGGAGGGAGGGAGGGAGGGAGGGAGGGGAGGGAGGGAGGGAGGGAGGAGGGAGGTGAGGGAGGGTTAGGGAGGGAGGGAGGGAGGAGGAGGAGGAGGAGGAGGAGGAGGAGGGGGAGGGAGGAGGGGAGGAGGAGGAGGAGGAGGAGGAGGAGGAGGGAAAGGGGAAGGAGGAGGAGGTGGAGGAGAAGGGGAAGGAGGGGAGGTGAGGAGGAGGAGAGGAGGGAGGAGGAGGAGGAAGGAGGGAAGAGGGAGGAGGGAGGAGGGAGGAGGGAGGAGGGAGGGAGGGAGGGAGGGAGGGAGGGAGGGGTACGGACGACCACGACGGGATATCATCTTGGGGGCTCGAACGGCCCTCCTCCCTCCTCCTCCTCCTCCTCCTTCTCTTCCTCCTCCCCTTCCTCCTCCTCTTCCTCCTCCTATTCCTCTTCCCTGGATCTGAGGGGCTCAATGGAATCGCGGAGCCCCCAAGACTTCTCCTCAGAGTTTTCGGGATTCCTGGTCGCCTGGATTTCGGGCTGTGGAGGCCCTGGGATTCTTTAGATTTTTTAAAATTTTAAAAATTTTAAACATTTAAAAGTTTTTTAAATTTTTAAAATCTTTTAAACATTTTAAAAATTCTAAAAGTTTTGGAGGTCCAGGGTTTTCGGGATTCCTGATCGCCTGGATTTCGGGTTGTGGAGGCCGTGGGATCTTTTAATTTTTTAAAAATTTAAAAATTTTAAGAATTTAAAAGTTTTTTGAATTTTTAAAATTTTAAAAATTTTAAAAATTCTAAAGTTTTGGAGGTCCAGGGTTTTCGGGATTCCTGGTCGCCTGGATTTTGAGATGTGGAGGCCCTGGGATCGTTTTTTTTTTTTTTTTACAAAAAAATAAAAAAATTTTTTAAAATTTAAAAAGCTTTTTAAATTTTTAAATTTTTTTAAAAAATTTTTAAAAAATTCTAAAGTTTTGGTGGTTCAGAGTTTTCGGGATCCCTGGTCGCCTGGATTTCGGGTTGTGGAGGCCCTGTTGTGGAGGCCCTAGGGTCCTGGACGCGGATTTGTAAGAATTCGAAGGTTTCGGGGTTCCGTTTTTCCCGGGGTTCCTGATCGCCTGGGTTGCAGGACCTTATCCCCTCGCTTCTTCAATCTGGCGTCATTCTTTTCCCACTCATTTATCCTTTTCCTCCTCCTCACTCAGGAGGAGGAGGAGGAGGACAAGGAGGAGGAGGAAGTATGAGGGATACGCGGGACTTGGAAGAGGAGGAGCATGGGGGGTTGGCGACGAGGAGGAAGACCAGACGAGGACGAGCAGGAGGGCAAAGCGGAAACCAGAAAATGAAAGAGATGAGGCGAGAGAGAACGAATATTACTAGCCGGCCGCTCTGCGGTTGATCGGGAGTTTCTGTATATAGAAGAAGGTGCGTGCGCTTGTTGGCGAGGGTGAGGATGAGGTTCCTCCTCCTCCTCCTCCTCCTCCTCCTCCTCCTCCTCCTCCTCCTCCTCCTCCTCCTCCTCCTCCATCCTTCTCTTGCCTCCGTCTGTCCTCCTCCACCCCGCAGCTCCATCATCTTCTCCTCCTCCTCCTCCTCCTCCTCCTCCTCCTCCTCCTCCTCCTCCTCCTCCTCCTCCTCCTCCTCCTCCTCCTCCTCCTCATTCCTCCTCTGGGCACCTCCCCCAGGGCGCGGATCCACCGGATCTGTCCGGATCTGTCCGGAAACGGTGCCGGATGCCGCTCTGGGCTCCTCTGGGGACAACAACGACACCCGTGGGACCGGTTTCGTGAGCGAAGCTCAAGCGAGGCGGCCGGCTTTGGGATTCGCCCCGGATCCAGCGATCACCGTCCGCGATCGTCCTGGAAACGGTGCCGCGAGGGCCGCTCTGGTGCTATACCGTGGGCACCTCCCCCCGTGGGGGTGCCGCCGTTTTGCGGGACCGATGGTCAGGCAGCGATAGGGCAGACGAGGTTTGTGGGAATATCAACGCCCCCCGGATTACCAGCGGATCCACGTGTCGGGAATCACGTTAACACGGAACCACGGTGCCCGGACAGCCCGATCTGGGCTTTCATCTGGCCACATCCCCGCGGCGCCGCGATGTCGGGGACATGTCTACAGGGCGAACGGGGTACGCCCACGGACAAGGTTTGGGGATTCGGTCCCCGGGAACAGTCGGAGACACGGTCCGTGACCGTCCGGGAAAACGGTGCCGCGAGCGGCCGCTCTGGGCTCCTGTGGGCACCTCCCCCGGGGCCGGTTTTGCGGGGATGTCTCAGGCGAGGGCGCCGGTTTGGGATTCGTCCCCGGATCCAGCGGATCCGTCCGGATCCGTCCGGAAACGGTGCCGGAGGCCGCTCTGGGCTC
>CAUYUJ010019315.1:658713-703713 GCA_963575745.1 Prorocentrum cordatum | reverse complement strand
CTGCAGGTGAAATCGTCATTCTGTCTGATACTGATGCCGCACTGGACGAAAGCTCGGCTCTCCCAGGGCTTCCACTCGAAAGCCTTCTGGATGTCAGTACGCTTCTGGAGGAAGGCCGGGCTCGTGTGGTCACCGGCGATCATCAGATCGTCGACGTGTAGAATCACCATGCCGACCAGCTTGACGCCGTCGCGGATGACCCACACACAGGGCTCTCACTGAACAATTTCCAGATCGAGCTTCTTGAGCGTGTCCTTGAAGTGAAGCCACCATTTGCGAGAAGCATGTACGAAGCCGTACATCGGCTTTAGGAACTGTAGAACCTGGTCGTCGCTCATGCCAGAAGCCTGGCGGGCGTCTTTCGGAGGGTCCGCATAGATCTTCCTCTTCTTCTCGTCGGTCTCTCCCTGGAGCAAGGCTGTCACTGCGTCTGCCTTCTCCAGCTTACACTTGTGTCTAGCTGCCATGGCCAGCAGAAGTTGACGTGTCCGTCGTGAGGCGACGCGGGACTCCGTCCGTAGGGGGAGCAAGTCGGTGTTGCTGAAGCCGAGCATGACCAAGCGGACCTTGCCTCGGAGGACGTTGTCTTGCTCGTCCTTCTTCCAGGTCAGCATGAAGCGGCAACGTGGTAGGAGTGCCGGGTCGATCCGTTGTCTGCTCAGGATCTTGACCGCCTTGGCGCTGAGAACGGATATGCACTCTTTCTGCTGGGCCTCGAGTGGCAGCTTCTTCTCGTCCGCTGTCGCCTTCTTGAAGGAGACCTCCACTCGGCCCTTGCGGGCCTGTGATGCCACGTAGTTGCTGGGGTCGTCCATGTTGGCCATGAGTGCGTGCTCGTTGATAATGGGGATGTCCAGCACAATGAGCTCGTCGTCCTCCTTAGCCTCGTCGTACTGCTGGACGCTGTACGCGTAGTCCCCGTAGATCCCTTCTGCATGTAGTAGGAGAAGGCCTCCTGGGTGGTCAGGGCGACCCGCTGCTTCTTAACAGGTGGCTCTGACGACCCTGTGGCTTGCCGATGACGCTTGTTGTTAACATCGGGTGCTGTAGCTTCTTCCAAGTCGTCTGCGTCCGAGTCCACCTCGATCGAATGCTGGGAAGCTTGATCCTTCTGGTCGTCAGTCGGAGGCGCCTCCATAATGACGACTTCTTCCGGTAGCCCGGCGTCTCCGCTTGGTATGGCGGTTGGTTCGTTGCAAGGCTGCAAGGCTGAGAAAGGCCTTGTGGAACCTCTGGAGTTGCTGGCTGGATGACAGGGTCTGGGTCAGCACTCGTTTCGAGCCAAGGATTTCCCTTGCTTCGCATCCTCCTCGGAGGTCTCGGTCCAGGTAGAGGAGGTCCTTCAAGTCCAGGTGGGGCCGAGGATGATCCACCGCCTCCGCCACCTCCTGGTCCGAGGCACTGAGGTTCTCCCTGGGGAACTGGTAGATCGTCGTCCTCGTCGATGGCCCAGGGTCCGCTCGGATTGCCTGTGCAGGTGCGGGCTCTGACCGACTCACCGTCCTCCGCTGCAGGGTCCTCGCCTGTCGGCGGGGACTCGCTGGAAAGGTCGATCACCTCGTTAGTATCGAGCTGCTTCTGGACCTCGCCGAAGGTCCACGTCCCGGGTTGTTCGCGACGCGAGCGCGGAGACTCCATCGCCTCCTCGGACGGAGTGGCAGGTCGAAGTTGTTCTGGAGCAACTCGGTAGAGGCGACCAGCCAACGTGATGTTGACAACTGTCCCGGGTCCCGGGTAGACCAGGTCGATGTCCAGAGCTCGCGGGTTCGTGACACAGAACTCGTCCAGGGCCGCACCGACGATCTCGTCCTGGCATGGAGCGAGGCCGTCCTTTCTTCCGCCAGGCTCCGGGGGGGAGCCGCCTGTATACGAAGACCAGGTCGCCCGTCTCGTCTCGTACTTCTCTTGAAGGACCTGAACCTAGCTGCCTCGGCTCACTTGACGCGTTCGGAGTTCTCCGTCTGGATGCGTGCCAGCCTCGACAGTCGTCGTACCTGGGCGTCTCTGCTGAGGGTGCCGTCCTGCAGTTCGGCGCTGACGAGAGGTAGGTAGAGTGTCTCGTCGTACAGGTTGACGGTGGTACCAGTCGGTGTCCCGTTGGAGTGGGTTGAAACCGTCGATCCTGATCAGGCAGTTCCTCGCAGCCACCTGCAAGCCAATCATCTCGGTAGTCGGCAACTCGGCGGAGACCATCTCGTCGAAGGCGTCGCGGGCCTCCTTGAAAGCCTCCATGGCACGCTCAATCTTGCCGATCTGCCAGTGGGCGTCGGCGGCGCAGGGCAGACAGCAGATGCCCAGGCTCTCGACCCACTCTCTGAACTTGTCGGATGTGGCACTCCCGGCAGGATCGCAGCGCATGACCTTCGGGCGACCCATCCATGGAAACCATTTCGCAGCGAAAATACGTCGCAGATCTCCCGCACGTACCTGTCGAATATGTCCTGGAAGCTCTTTCTCGTCGATCAGCCTCACATAGAGCATGTCGGAGCCGGCGTCGAGGATCGCCAGGGCCATCACGTTCCTGTTCGTGCCACGTTGGATCCCCACGAAGGCGTCAAAGAGCATCTCGTGACCGTTCTGAGGCTGCTAAGCCGATGACGCCGGGGGCCGCTTCGTTGGAGGTCGGCGAGCATCGCAGATGTCACACTTGAAGTTTCGAGCCAAACGCAGCACCTCTGGGCGTGCGGCTCGCTCGAGGTAGGTGTCCAAGGTTGGCGTGGACCAGCCTGACGTAGCTCTCGGGCTTCTGGATACTACCCTTGGTGAGGTTGTGGCTTTCCTTGCCGTCCTGTGGAGGTATAGCTTTCTCGTCTTCCACCGTCGTCGGCTCAGTAGGCGGCTGCTGGGTTGCAGCCAGGCAGTGGCAGCGCACAACCTCGTCCTCGAAATAGTTGGGGTTCTGGCTCTTCGTCAGAGCTCTGAGGATCCTGCGACACAGCATCTTGGGATAGGCGCCAAACGCCTCGGTGCGCAGGCTGCTCTCGATCCCTTCATGATAGTGGCCTCCGCGGCACTCCAGGGGCTGGAGAGCAACCCAGATCCTCTTGTCATTCGTCAGGAATTTCCTTTGCCTCTTCATGAGCTCTCCGGTGTATGGATCTCTGAGTCAGCACGCACAGCTCTGAGTCTGGCCCTTGACTCGCTTCTTGAGAAGGTTCTCCTTCTGCTGCTCGTTGCGCTTGTTCATGTTCTGCATGGTCGACCACGGCCCGCATATTGGTGTGCTGACGAAGATCTCGGGGCGCTTCTCGTCGAGTAAGAACTTCGCCTTGTGGTAGCCCTGCGGCTTGCTGAGGTTGTAGTCGTTAAAGAGGCCGAGCCGCTCGTAGTGGTAGCCGACCTTGTCGAGTGGGTAGCCGCCCGAATAGCCTGACGCTGATGGCCCTTGAGACGGCGGCTCTCGTCTCCGAGCCAGCGTGCCCGCTCGTACTGGATGTCGCTCAGGCCTCCGGGGTCGCACGCGCTTTGTGGCGCCACCCGTAAGGCTTCGCCTTCACAATCGGCTCGTTCTTCGCGATACCCCTCTTCAGCTGACAGCGCTGATGCTTGCACTCCTGAGTGCAGTGGGCTGCGATGACCGTCCCCACGACTGTGGATGTCGTCTCCATCTTCTTGATATCTACATCTTTCTCGATCTTGATCGTCGGGGCCGCCGTCCCGCGCTGTTCGATGATGTACGCGATGATCCAGTCGATCACCTCCTCTTTCTTCCCCGCCTGGACCAGCCCCCAGCTCTTGCACAGGGGCCTCAGGTGGTTGAGCACCGTGAACATGCTGAGCTGCTCATGGATCTTCTCTCCGAGCTGAGCGTCGCAAACGCAGCCACCTCTGCATACTTGGTCAAGAAATCGGATGTTGCCCTCTCGATGGTGTCGCGCAGTTCCTTGTTCTGCTGGATCGCCGCGGCTGACGCGGCCGCCCTCCTTCCCTGCCGACACGGACTGCGCATCTCGAGTTTCTCGTGATGTCCAAGCTCCGCCGGCCAGGTCGGGTACTTGGTGGGCAGCAGCTGCTCTGGCAGGCCGTGACTGTCCAGGATCACTTCTCGAGGTGTATTGTCCTCAGGGAGGTTTTCAGCATGAGTTTCGTCCAGCGGCGGCACATCGTCCACGATAGCAGCTTCTTGCAGACCCACATCTCCCAGAGAGGCAGGTGCTCCAGTAGGAAGGTCTCCGTCATCCCCTTCATGTCCTTGTCCTGCTCCGAGCCCGCTGGTGGCATCTTCTCCCACGCCCATTGCTCTATCTCTTCGTTCTCCAGCTTCACGTGCGTGCTGGCTCTCTGCTTTGCGGCATGTCGCCTCGCGGTTGAGGCTCATGCAGATATGAAGGATATGGAAATTGCTGAGGACTGAGCTCCTCGCTCGAATCGTTCGCGCCAAAATTTGCTATGGGAGATGATGGTGCTGGGGCCCAGAGCATTGGAAACGTGGGGATCTCGGGAAGGACCTCGGGGGGATGACCAGATGATGCCATATAGGATGTCGGAGTAAGTGGTAAGGGTGCCTGTGACGGAGGAAATAATGATGTTTCCGTAGGCGTAGTAATAATGATATACCCGTGGCTGTAGGCAATGATGAAGTCCCCGTTGCTGTTGGTAACGATGATGTCCCCGTGGCTGTAGGTAATGATGATGTCCTTGGGCCCTGTGGGGCTTCTCTTGCAGGGGTCTCATCTGAGAGTTTTCGGGGATCATCTGCAGGGGCACCTGGGAGTTCGCAATCGGTCGGCTGCTCGTTATTATCTTGTCCCTCCGGCACCGTAGCAGTCTCGGGTATCGAGGGCACGCACCCCTAGCTGAGGGTGGCCACGAAGCCAAAATCGGCTTGCGATACAAGGGGCAGCGCAAGGTGGCCGCTCGGAAGGGCGAGCAGCTTGGCTCGGCGCCCGAGCTTCTTGAAGAAAACATTGTGCCTTGCAGTCGATCACAGCTCCCAGGAGGCTCAAGACATCAACTTCAATCAGTAATTGAGCGTCGGCTCGGCGTCTAGCATGTTGATCTCGAGCCCTCCCTCACCGGCGATCGTCAGAGGAAAGGTAGCCTGGCCGGTGCCCGCCTTGGAGTTGCCGTCGCCGGAGACGAAGGTTGATTCTTGGCCAATGTCCATGGTGACGTCGTTGCCCGTCTGTTCGTAGATGACGCCGCGTTGCTTCTCGGCAGCCTCGATGCCCATGATGCTGGAGGTGGCGCCGATGTCCAGAATGCCGAAGCCCCTGGAGGCGGACTGCTTCACACCCATGAGCATATCCACTCCTCGCCCTGCTCCCGGGTCGCCCAGATGGGCGCGGTCACCTGGCGATGTGCCAGCTACAGCTCATAGATCGACTCGTCGTGCTGCGTCTCCGCGTCCTGCTGAGCGCCGAAGAAGATGAAGTTACTGAAGCCCTTCTTCGGACGACCTCGATCTCTTCGGCTGCCGTTAGGTGAAGCTCGATCTCGATGGTCTTTCGTCTCATGGTTGCCTCCACACTTCAGGCACGGCCCTTCCTAGCTGCACGAGAGCGGTCTTCGCTCCTGGAGACTGGTCGATCACGTCGCTGTCCGTTGGAAGACCCAGAGCCCCGGGATGCCGTTCGCGGTCCATGAAGCTTCTTGTCGCGTGGGGTGCGCTCCCTCTCCTCATCCACTGAGTAGAACTCCCTTGCCGTCTTCACTCGTCGAAGCAGGTCCCGAGCCTCCTTAAGGTTGCGCTGCTGAGCTGCGAAGGCGGTCTCCGCCTCCTCGATCTTTTGGGCACTGTAGAGTGGCTCCTCGGGATCCTCGGTCTCGTCCTCTGGCAGGGTGTCGCAGGATGCTTCCGATTTGTCGTAGTAGCCGTAGTTGTCCTCGACTTCGTCTTCGTCATCGTCCTGATCCCAGCTGGCATGGATCCTGCCACGTTCCCGGTGACGGTGATCCTTGCCCTGATTCTTGTCACGATTCGTCAGCTCGTCGCCTGGCCAGGATACTCGCAACTGCTCTCCGATGCTGTCATAATCGAAGTTACCCTCCACCGCGCTGATCACTGCTGCTCGCTCCGTCGTGGACAATCTGGATCTCTGCAGCAGCAACCATCCACGAATCTGGTCGAGGGGAATCGTCTGATTGAAATCGGTTCCGAAGTCAGTGTGCTCTGGGATCTCCTCGAGACCAGCCTTGATGAAGTTCCAGAGCTTGAGGTTCAAACCCTTCTCTGCAGCGTCCTCGGGGCCCTCCGACTCGATCTTGAATAGGAACCAGTTCAGCTCGGTGTAGAGTTCGTTCCAATCCTTGGCCCGTTGGGAGAGACGCTGCTGTCCCTGCTTCTTGACATATTCGGTGTCGAATCCTTTGACCGCGCCGTGATAAGCTTCGTCGTCTCGGCCGATGTAGCTCGGCATGGGCTCTCCAGTGTGGCGTCGCAGATCGAAGATCCATCTGGCCAAGTACTTGCCAGCGTCCTGGATGGGCTGGGCACCAAGCTTGGCACGGACGTGTCCGAGCAACTCCATGGCGCCGTCGTCTCTCTCGATGCGGTCCCAGTCCACGTGCTTGGCGGCCTGTCTGACACGTCCCTCGAGTCGTCTCCATAGTCTAGGACCGCACACATACCATTCGTTACGACGGGTGCTTCTAATGTAGGCCTTGACATCTCTCACGTAGTCGTCTACCGTGGCGAGGTCTCCATTCAATTTGGCTATAATGTCATCGCCATGACTAGTCTTCGCCATGGCTCTGTAGAATACTGCAGTCCGTGGATATGTTGCCTGTGGAGCTGAACATCTCCGCTACCATGCAATGGTCCCGCTAGAACCACTGCCGTGGTAACAATCCTGATGTGTACTTCTCCCCGTTCTTCTCTGTCAACGTGCTACGTATCTCGATACGGATGTGCAGGGGATCGGGCAGTGGGGAGCGCGATGTTGGTCGCGCGATGGTCCTGGAAGGGAGCTGCTTTTCAGTTGCGGGCCAGCTCGCAATCCTGCGCCTCACGGGCGCACGCCAGAAGTCCAGCGACACTCTGTCGCTGCAAAGGCTTGAGCCAAGGCGGTTTCGGTAGACACGTTACGGGAACATTTGAAATTTTATAATGAGCCTTTTGGGCTTGCGGCTCTACGAGGGCTGTCGGGGAGACCATCAAGCATGGCTGGGCTGCAAATTGAGAGTAGGAAACACGATGCGCCGCGCAACGCAGACTTACATAAATGGGGGCGCCTAAGGAGCCTGAGTGTATGTATTAGCTCACACTCGGCCTCTAGAGGCCATCTGGTGGAAGTAGGCTCTAGTCAGGCAGGCTCTGGGCTGTGAGTTGCACCCTGGGCGGGCGCTCCCGCGGGCGCTGCGCTGTTCGAGGGCGACGCGTGGCTGGGGGCGGCGCAGGAGCTCCTGGCGGAGCACAGCCTGGTGCTGTATGCTCGCTGGACCCGTGCAGGACCCTGGAGGCCCGCGAGCCCTCCCTGGCTCTGGAGGGCGTCCTCTTCCCCCCCTTCCCGCCGTGCCGCCCTCCCCGCTGATCTCCGAGGTGGCGGAGGCGGGCAGCGCAGGAGTTGGCGGGGAGCAGACGTGGATGCTGCGTGAGCGTCCCCTGGCGTGGATGCTGCCTGACGTGGCCGTCGGCGGTGTCTCCGGCGCAGGCTTCCAGGCGGCCCTGCGACTTTCTGCCCAGCCTTCGGCCGAGGACGAGCACGCGGCCATGGCAGAGCCGCAGGCCATGGGGCCCGAGCCCTTCGTCGAGGATGCCGAGGCTGACGATTCCGGCGCCATCCCTGCGGAGAGGCAAGTCGCTGCGCAGCGCGTCCGCTTCGGCCCCCAGCTTGGAGTCCGCGAAGCGGAGGCCGATCGGGCCATCGAGCAGCGTAGGGAGGTGGAGCGGTCCCGTCGGCGGCGACAGCGAGCCCGAGCCCGTGGGCGAGGACGACTCCCTGCTGGCGCTGGCCGCCCCGAGGGCGACAGTGCGCTCGGACGGGCGTGCCGCTCGCGGCCGCGGCTGGGCGGCGGGCGGACCGCGAGCCCAGGGGAACCTTGCAGGCGATGCTGGAGCCCGCAGGGCGTTTTCGCGGGTTTGGCGCTCGTGAGTGCGCGCCGAAGGATGGTCCGTCTCTCGCTGCCACGTTGCCGTGCGGTACTTGATGAGTAATACGCGGGAGGCCTTAGCGCGGTTCGTCCCTCACGTAATAGTCCCAGGCCCGGGCCGAGGAAATCGGGGGCAGGACCTCCTCTACCCCAGGTTTGGCCGAGGCCGCCGCGGTCCACGGATTGATTGATCATGTGATTGATCGATGTAGTATTGCGATCGATAGTTTAGCATTTTCGCTTGCAGGCCGATGCGCAATCCGTTTCTCAAAAGTGGGGCGTCGGCGATGCGGGCGCGTCCGCTGCCCTCGGGTAGCGTTTCCGCTCGCGCTGAAGACGGTAGGGTGCAGAGCCACCATGCTCCACTTCCGTTAGCTGGCCAGAGACGAGGCCCAGCTGGCTGTCGCCAGCACCCTGACACTACGTCGTGGGGCTGAAGTGGCAGCGGCTCTCCACTCAACCGCGGCCCGACAGCTTCGCACGAGCCTTGGAGGAAACAGCGCGGAAGGCGCGGCCGCGCTCCGAGAGGCGCTGGAGGGCTGAGTCCGTCACAGAGGTGTGCAATTAGTCGATTGGGAGGGGCAAAGTTCAGGGGAGACCTCTTGAGATCCAGGGTGTACGCCTTGTCGGCGGCTGGCTATCGGCGGCGGAGGAGAGGGACCAGTGTAAGCCCAGCACGCATCAACGATGTTGCAGAAGACCCTTCCCAGAACTCCTCCTTTACATGTCCCTACCATACTATATTTGAGTTGCGGACGTGCCCCATCAGAAGACAACCGTCTGAGATTCCTTAACTGTACTAAAACACCAGTCCTGGGATTTCAATTCTGCGAATATATGTGATTGTTGCGTCCTGACAATCTTTAAACGTGCCCGAACGGAGTTCCTGGGACGTCAACGTTGCGATTAATCGTGATTGTTGCTCCCTGACAATATACATATAACGGCGCACCGGGTCCGGGGGCCCGGGGCCGGGACCTCGACCACAAATGTGGGCCCCGGGGGGCCCGGAGGCTCGTCGGACCGCCGGACGCCGTCCAAGATCGTTCGCAGGCGGCTTCGGAACGCGCTCCGATGGCTCCAGATGCCTTCAAGACGCCTGTCATGACACCAAGAAGGTCCCAGAAGCCTCCAAGACGCTCCGAGAGGCAGCCCAAGAGAGGCCCAAGAAGCAAAAATCGTGCCATTCCTATGGGAAAAACGTATATTTTTCGCATGTTCGCCTCTTGGGCTTTCACCGCGTCCAAGACGGCCCAAGAGGCGCCCAAGACGGTCTACGAGGCCTCCGGGAGCGCTCCAAGGCTGCGCACGAGTGGCCCAGGACGGCCCCAAGACCGAAGAGAGCCCCAAGACGAGTTCGAGAGGGGTCCCAGACGGAGAAAGCCAACCTCGAATTCCGAGCTTCCGGCCCAAGAGGCTCCAGGAGGCGCCAAAATGCCGCCAAGAGGCGCCAAAAGGCTCCCAAAAGCACCCCAAGACGTTCCGAGAGGCACCCCAAGAGAGGTCCAAGAAACAAAAATCGTGCCATTCCTATGGGAAAACGTATATTTTTCGCATGTTCGCATCTTGGGCTTTCACCGCGTCCAAGACGGCCCAAGAGGCCTCCAAGACGGCCTAGGAGGCCTCCGGGAACGCTCCAAGGCTGCGCACGAGTGGCCAGGAGGCCCCAAGGAGGCCTCTCAAGAGGCCCCAGGAGACCCCCAAGAGGCCCAAAGGAGGCCCCGAGAAGCCCCAAATCGGCCCCTAAAATGCTTCGAACCTGCTTCCAGGAGGCCCCCGACAGGTTCAGAGGCTCCCGAGAAGCTACGTCAAACTCCCAGCGAGCGGCCGGACGAGGCCCCCCACAAAATCACAAGAGGGTTCCAGTATTTGTATCCTTCAGCGCTCTCTGGCCTTCTTCCCCCTGCCCCCTTCCCTGCGACTTTCGTTGACTCAAGCTCGCCTCCTACTAGAACCTAAGCGCGCGCGAAGCGCGCGCGTGGTTCTAGTATGAACTATTGCCAGACCACATTTCTGGGAATTCCAGCCATCCGATATGGAAATATGTCGTTGTATACATTCAAAACGCCTGTGCGCGGCGCTAATGCGAGAGCCACATGTTGAGAAGAAACCAGCTCCATCCTTCAAACTGTTGCAGACATGACGAATGTGTTCGGCGCTGAGGCAAACATCACATGTTGAAAACCACCCGCCTGCCTCTTTGAAATTGTTGCAAATGTTTGAAGCGAATGGGATCGGCGCTAAGGCGAAAACCGCATTTTGAAATCCTTGAAATCCACCCGCCTTCCATCCTTGAAACTGTTGCACATGTCTAAGACGAATGGTGCCGGGCACTGAGAGGGAATCACATTTTAACCGAATGTGCTCAGCGCTGAGGCGAGAGCTACATTTCGGAAACCACTCGCCCTCCATCTTACAGCCTATTGCAACTTTCAAGCTTGAGGATTTCAACTGGTGTGGAAGTCTCGGGCGAAACGCCCGCCCCGCTCCACCAGCACGCCTGGAGGTGCGGCAGGGAGGAGCTATTCAGGAGGAGGAGGAGGAGGAGGAGGAGGAGGACCAGTGCGAACCCAAGACGCACCAGTGATCTTGTGATACAGCCTCCCTCCACGATCCCTCCTGGTAGGGCCTTCCTAAAATATGTTCACATCGTGGGAAGCGCCCCATTAAGACTTTTCAACGGTGTTATCTTACCTTTTCTGGTGATTTCAGCACCGCAGGTTACAATGACAGCTGCATCCTGACAAACCTAAATCGTAGTATCATAGCACCATTCCTTGGATGGTAATGCCGCGAACCAACGTACCTGTTGCATCCTGACAGTCTTATATCGTGCCAGAATTCCGTTTTTGGGACTCCACCCGTACGAATGGTTGAATATGTTCCAAATGTTAAAAAACGATTGTGCGCGGTGCTTAGGCGACAACCGCATTATGAAAACGGGCCGCCCTCCATCTTTGGAACGCTTGCAATCTCCAAGCTTCACGATCAGGCATGGTGAGGAAGTCTCAGACGTAACGTCCAGCCCGCTCGACCGACACGGATGGGTGGCGCGACAGGGTGGAGATATGTATAAGGAGAACGGATGGATGGATGAAGAGGAGAAGGAAACAAATTATACGTTCTCAAAGTATGGCGCAAATCCCACGAGCAACTGATTACGTGACCGTAAATTCGAAGTTCTTGCCACTCGAGTGCTGGATACAATTATGGGCCACCTCCAACACGGTAGGTGCCCTCCGCAGACACACCAATATTCAGTGCAGTGGTGGAGGCGTTACCAAAAGAAAGTGGCAGATTGATCCGCGGACCATACGATGGACCTCAAGCGATCTTGGTTCGAAGTCTTCGAGACCACCCTGGAAAAAATAGCCCGAGTGTAGTAATACAGACCGACGGCGGCGTCCTGGAGTGCGACTGCGCAGCAGCTGCATAGATAATCGCCTTCTGGGCTGGAGTGCGAGGAGGCTACACATGCGAGCCCCTGATGGTCCACGGCACGTTTTTGCACCCGCCTTGCAGCGCGTTTGCAACAGAAGCCATAGCGCTCGACGAGGCTTCGAAGGAAGTGGCCCGCCTTCTGAATACATAGATATCACACTGTTGCAGTCTAGGCTGCTTGCGCCGCGCCAGAGAAAGAACGAGGAAGAGGAGGACGTGGACAAGGAGAGGAGGATAGATTTCCCACTATTTCCCATTGCGTTCGGGGCTTTACGTGTAAGGAAGGGGCCCTGACGTGGGTGTACACTGACTGTACACGACCTGTCCGAGCTGTGGGGCGTGGTGGATTAGACGGGGTGGCTACAGGGGGCGGCCTGTCGTCGGGCGACGTCTGTCCCAGAACCTGAACAGCCTTTTTCCGAGAGTCCTTCAACTCCCTGGTTGGCAACGCTGATTCTGGTCGGCCAGCCAACGCTTTGTGGCGTAGCAGGCACAGCGCTTACAGATCATGTGAGAAGCACGGATCACAGTATGATGGCCTGTGTTCCTTGCCTGGGTCATGAGGGGGCTTCGCGGCGTACCAACCGCTTCTTCGACCAGGAGAGGAAGGTTCCGAGGAGGAGGAGTAAGAGGAGATGGTGGTGGTAGGACCTCGACAGGCGACCTTCGGAGGAGGAGGGGTAGGGGAGGAAGGACAGGAGGGGGAGGAGGAGGAGGAGGAGGAGGAGTAGGAGGAGGAGGAGGAGGAGGAGGAGGAGGAGGGGAGACGGGAAGGGAGAAACGACAGGGAGGAGGAGGAGGAGAGGAGGAGGAGGAGGAGGAGGAGGAGGAGGAGGAGGAGGAGGAGGAGGAAGGGAGAAACGACAGGAAGAGGGGAGAAACGACAGGAGGAGGAGAGGGAGGAGGGAGGAGGGGGGGAGAAACGACCAGAGGAGGAGGGGAGGAACGAAACACGACAGGAGGGAGGAGGGGACCGCCGCCCTACGCCGTGGAGGTCCCTGGCCTCGCCGGCGCCGTCGGCTGCGGGCAGCGGCTCTGCGAGCACAGTGGGTAGCAGGACGACACCACCGACGGAGAAGCACGACCTGGACGAGACGCTGCAACGCTTGCGCCAGTCTGGGAAGGCCTTCGCCAGCGGAGAGGACGATGAGGAGGACGGGGAGGGTGACGACATTGGGGATAGGGATGACGAGAGTGCTGCGGTTGCTGTTGCTGCTGCTGCTGCTGCTGATAGATGATGACGATGATGATGATGATGACGTTGATGATGATGATGATGATGATGCTGATGATGATGATGATGATGATGATGATGATGATGATGATGACGATGACGATGATGATGATGACGTTGATGCTGCAGCTGATGATGCTGATGAAGATGATGACGACGACGACGATGATGACGATGACGACGATAATAACGACGGGGATGACGACAATGCTGACGAAATTGGCGATGCTGACGGTGATAACAATGACAAGGATGGGGATGATGAGAATGTTGCTGTTGCTGTTGCTGTTGCTGCTACTACTGCTGTTGCTGTTGCTGTTGCTGATGATGATGATGGTGATGATGACGATGATGATGATGATGATGATGATGATGATGATGATGATGATGATGATGATGATGATGATGATGTTGCTTTGGCTGTGGCTGTGGCTGTTGCTGTTGCTGTTGATGTTGCTGTTGGTGCTGCTGTTGCTGTTGGTGCTGCTGTCGTTGTTGCTGTTGTGGTTCTTGTTGATGATGATGGTGATGATGATGATGATGATGATGATGACGTTGATGCTGCAGCTGATGACGACGATGATGACGATGACGACCATCATGACTAAGGGGATGACGACAATGCTGACGAAACTAGCGATGCTGACGATGATAACAATGATCAACATGATGACGATGATGACGAGGATGAGGATGATGACAATGATAATGATGACAACGACGACAACGATGCTAACGATGATGATGATGATGATGATGATGATGATGATGATGATGATGATGATGATGAGGATGATGATGCTGATGCTGATGATGCTGCTGATTATGATGCTGATTCTGATGCTGATGCAGAACGTGATGCTGATAATGATGATGATGATGATGATGAGGATGATGAGGATGATGATGCTGGTGCTGATGATGCTGATGAGGATGACACTGATACTATTGATACGGATGCTGATGCTCAAACTTGATGATGATGCTGACGGTGGTGATGTTGATGCTGATGCTGCACATGATGCTGCTGCTGATGATGATGATGATGATGATGATGATGATGCTGGTCATGGTGATCATGACAATGATGAGGATGATAATGCTGATGATGATGATGATGATGATGATGATGATGCTGATGCTGAGGATGATGATGCTTATGCTGATGCTGATGATGAAGATGCGGATGATGCTGTGTATGGTGATACTGATGATGACGACGCAGATGCTGAACATGATGCTGATACTGTTGCTGCTGATGATGGTGGTGATCATGATAAGGTTGATGATGATGCCGATGATGCTGATGATGATGTTGATGTTGCTGCTGATGATGAAGATGTTGATGATGGTGTTGATGATGCTGATGTTGATGCTGACGACGATGATGCTGAACATGATGATGACGATGGTGATGACGATGATTCTGATGGTGCTGATGCTGATACTGCTGCTGTTGACGACGATGATGATGATGAAGAGAAGGAGGATGAATATCAGGATGGGGAGCAGGAGGAAGAGGAGGAGCAGGAGGTGATGATGATGGTGATGATAATGATGCTTCGTATGACGATGGCTTTGACGTTGATGGTGCTTCTGACGACGACGATGATGATGCTGCTGATGACAATCAGGATGAGAGGATGATGATGAGGATGACGACGATGGAGATGATGATGTTGATGAGTATGATGTTGTTGCTGATGATGATGCTGGCGACGATGCTGATGGGAAGAACACACGGGGATGCTGCTTGCGAGGACGATGCTGATGTTGTTGTTGATGCTGATGCTAGGGTGAGGGTGAGGATGAGGATGAGGATGAGGATGGTGGTGGTGGAGGTGGTGATGGCCGTGGTCGTTGTGGTGGCTGTGGTGGATTACCATGCTCGTGCCTACCATTTTGTAATGGGTCTGGATCTTTACCTCCCTCCACCTGATTGTGTGTATACAGCAGCACGCTCGCTTTCATGAAGCTTCATATCCGATTACTCTCCCGTGTAGAAATTTCTCTTGTGCAATGCACCCCGAATCCTCTCCTGAAGCCGCCCACGCCACTTCCGTGAAGTACCGAGACACGGTGTGCGACCAAAATGATATTCGTTGGGACATCGGAAGGAGGCAGGACATGATTGATTGCTTGGATTGTGTGGCTGCTGCTGAGATGGAAACTTCGGCCATTCAGCTACAACAGGGCCTCATATCTGTCTCCTCTATGGCGTGTCACTGGAGCCAACCTGGCATGCCCTGCCACCTCGGGCATGTGGTCGGGACCGTCGGGACATCCTCAGCCACCTCTCCCTGGACTCACTTACTGGTGTGAGCTAAGTACACGAACTCGCCACGGTGAAAGTCGACGCACGCAGCGCCAACAACAAGCACCTGATGCTGGGACTGCGCGCGACAACCTCTACGCCCGGCACGCAGGCATAATAACTCAATGCGACAGTGGTGTGGTCGTGCGCGAACGGCCTTGGCCTGTTCGGGCCCACCATCTTACGTCCCCGAAGTCTCCGACGCATGCGAAGAATACCATCGGAACACCATCCGGTTTTGAAAGCGCTGTTGCCCTCGCGTGGCAAGTGTAAGCTATGGCTACCGGGGATTCAGTGCTAAAGTTACAGCCTTGGCCGTAGCTCGGCGATTACATCGGCGCGGTTACGCCGAGATGCGGTTTGCGAGTTGCTTTGTGAGAAGGAGCGACCGTGTCATGTGATTCTGTCGCATTGAGTGACAGTGTCATCCGTCTCCTGGGGGCGTGAGGGGCAGATATGACGGGAGGCGAACCGCAGCCTTCGCAAACCGCACCCATTGTAGTCGCCGAGTAGCGCCCACCTGCGCAGCATTGAATACAGAGTTCCGCTGCTCCTATGCTGAGCTCTGAAGTCCGTTGTAAAGAGACATCCGTTGTCCCACTGAAAGCAGCCTTGTCCCACTGAAAGCAGCCTTGTCCCGGAGGTTGAAGGCAGCGCTGCTGCCCCCCCGCTGCAGCGCGGCATTCAGGTGGGAGGTGGGGGGAATGCGCTTCCTCAGCAGCCCACGCGGTTCCAGGCGGGAATATTGCCCCCCCCATCTGGGGGGGCCCCGCAGCACGGCTGCGCGGGCCCGGGTCGCACCGCCGATTGCGGCTTCCTCCGCGCGGGTTGCCGCCGGCCTTCCGCTCGCCAGCGATCACAGTCTGTTGCTCATACCCGTCGGTCTTGAGCTGCTGGGTGGCGCCGCTTGCTGCTTGAGCAGCGGCGCGAGGCGGGTCGCCCCTGGCGATTCGGAATCCGACCCGAGCGGAGCGTTCTGCTGCGTGATGGCGCGCTCGGGAGGCGGCGGGCGCGGCCGCCGCAAACCCTTCTTTCAAGCACGTGAAGGTGCGCGGACTGATCGCAACCCTCGAGCTCTCCATCGACGCGGTAGCGCAACCTTCCAGAGGCGATGGGCTGATGCGCCAGCTTTGGCTCATCGTGCCCGTGCTCGCCGCTTGCGTTTGCATCGCAGGCAGCGCGCGCGCCGGGCGCAACTTTGCGACGCGCAACTTCAAAGTCTCCACCGAGGTCATCGAGGGCACTTCGCAGCGGGAGCGCAACCAGCTGCAGCGGGAGGGGCGCTCGGGCTCAGGGCTCGCGGCTGTCGGAACTGCTGGTGGAGGATGCGTCGTTTGTGATGGTGCGCCCGCGAGTTCAGCGAGCGCAGGTTCGCAGGCCCTCGCGCGCGGCCTCGCCCGCGGGCCGGCCAGCGCCCGCGAGCGCCCGCGTGGCCTTGGGGGGCCGCGCCTCTCCAGCGATCAGCAAGCTCGACTCCCCGGCGGCCTGGGGGTAGCAGGCGAAGCTGCATTGTCACCGGCGCCCGCAGGTCTACGCGGGGCCAGTCCATCCAGCGCTCATGGGGCGCAGGGTAGCGGTTCTGGCGACTGTGTCACTGGGCATTGCGTTGCGCGGCCGGGGCTGCAAGCCAGTCCAGCGGCGGGGGCAGCGCCGAGGCGAGCAGCGCGACGAGCTGCCGACGCCGCGGTCCGCAAACCGACCCCCCCCGACTGGACTCGCTTCGACGTCGCCGCGTTATTGCTAGCGCTACGCGGCGACTCGCGCGAGACGCGCACGCGAGAGTTGCGAGGGCAACCAGCGCCTCCGGCGGTGGCGCGCCCCTCATCATTGGTCGTAAACATACCCGTGCCCGGGGTCGGCTTGGGTGAAGGGGCCGCCCGTTGGATTGGGCGCTTGCCACTTCGCCCGGTCAACCTGCGACGTGCGCGCTGTCTCAGCATCCGCGCGTCAGGGCGCAACGACGCGCTGAACGGCTGGTTGTTCGATTGCAGCGACATGGTTTGGTTTGCGTCGGGGACGTCTGAGGGCATCGGGGTTGTCCGCGGGGTTTGGAACAGCATTGGAGTGGCGGTGCCTGTCCCATTGGGACAGGCGCCAAAACTTTGTTGCGTTTGGGCCTGCCCGCAGGGGCGTCGCTGCAAACTCGCGCTCCCCCGGGGGCCGCGGCGACCGCGTTCGGGGGCGCGCTCGGGGGCCGCGCGTGCGCCCGAGAGCGATTTCGACAGCGCCGCCTCGACTAGGCGCGGGTGCGTGTCCCGGGCCGCCGTCAACGCGCGTCGGCGACTGCGCCCCCGCGCGCCCGGACCTGGGGTGGCGCCAGGCGGGTTTTCCAGGAGGCAGCCTACGGCGACCGCGCCTGGCGCTCGGGGCCCCGGGCGTTTGGGGCGAGCGTGGGGTTGCAGCGGCGCCCGCCCAGGACACCCAGGGCGCGCTTTGCGCGTCGAGCCCCAAATGCTTGATTGCGCGCCTTCGTGGGCGCATTTCCGAGCGACCTCCTTTGGCCCGAGAGCGACCAATGCGCGGTCGGCCACGGCGTCCTGCAATGTTCCATGGGCCGTCGCATCTGCACTTGCGCAACCGCCGTTGGCTGGTGCGCGTCGCTCCGCCCGCCACTTGCCACCCCGCTTTAGCAGGGGTGCCCGTAGCTTTCGCGCTCGAGAACTGAGGAAGACATGGCGCGAGCTCTACTCGCCGCGGGCTTTCTTCGACCTCATCACCGCCGTGGCCAACAATTGTAGGGGACGTCGTGCATGGCCACCGCCGGCGCGCCAGGTTATCCCCCGCCCTACGCCTTGCGACGCGAATCAACCGGCACGTCGAATGCGATATTTTCCTTTGCGGGGGTCGGGAGATCTCGCGCAGGATTTGCCGCGCTTTGCGGTGGCGCGGCGGCCGGGATATTGCGGGCAAGCGCGACTCGACGCTGTTGGCGGCCATCGACAGTTCGTGGGTCCAACCGTGCGGCGCGGTGGATATTTCCATCGCGGGCGGCGAATGCGGCGTCGCGTCGACGCGCTTCGCGGAGGGCATGGGGGGGCGAGGAACGCAGGTTGACATCTGCGCCCCGCGCCAGCGCGCTCATTTTATCGACCGATGCGGCGCCGCGCTGCGACGCGCAATTGTCGCCGCGGCGGGGCGGCTAGAGCGCGAAGGCATCGCGGCCAACTTCGACCGTGCCGGCCCGCGCGCTCGCGCGCAACGGCCTCGCCCGCGCCCACGTTGGCGGCGCCGCGCCGCGCGGCGTCGTCTTCGGCGGGCAGCCCGCCATGTTGCCGCTGCTCGAAGCAGACGACGAGGGCGAGGCATCCGGCCTCGATGGCGCCGGTGCTGGCTTTTCTGCCGTTGGAGAAGTGCAGCGCGGCCGATTGCAGTTGGGCGTCCGAGAGATCGCGCTGTGACGTGTGATCGGGGCAACTTCGAATTCCCGCCGCAGGCGCGGTCCCCGGGCGCGCGCCGCGAATCTGGAGAGGGGCGCTTAGACGTTGGCGACTGGATGGAGACCCGCCGGCGTCCGAGCGCGAAGCGCGCGCCGGGCCGGGCCGGGCCTGGCGCGATCATCTCTGTGGGCGCTCGCTAGAGGGGGTTGCTGTCGAGCACCGTCATGCCGAGATGGCCAGAATATTGCCGGACGCACGGGCCTTCGTCGTCGCCGTCTTCGACGACCCAGGCATTGGCGCGGCGCGGGCGCGGGCGGGCCTTTCCTGGGTCAGCTCGGAGGATTGCCTGGAGCACGTCGCGCCAGGTTCCCTCGGCCACTGGGGGGGCGCGAAGGGCGCGCAGCTGACCGAGCTGGCGCGCTCTGCGCCGCTTGCCCCGCAGGTGCTATCAGCTGCCAAACCTGTGCGCAGCGCGTCTCGCGCGCGGCCGGCTGTCTGTGGGCGACTGGCAAGGCTGCGCCCGCAGCTAGGTCATCTGGCCGCCCCCTCGGAAGCCGAGGGGCGTCCAGCAAATTCACATGGACGGCGTCGTGTTCGACGCCCGCCAGTGCACTGGCGAGCAGTAGGAGGAAATTTCGCATGACGAGCCGCTGCTTGAGCAGACGCCGGGCGGGGCCAAGTCGGGGGCGCTCGGTTGCCGCGCCGTCGACGTTCCGGAGGGCGCCGCCAGCGTCGCCGAGGGCGGCTCACCGTCGGCCCTGTCTGTTATACCAGAGGAGGCCGATAGCGATTTGTCCAGCCACGCCCAACAGGCGAAGTTTTTCCCGCATGGCAGGGAGTCGAAGGGGGCAGAGGATCTGGACCATGGAGCTGCGGGAACTGGAGAACGCCGATAGCCAGCAGAAGGCCCATGCTGCTATAGTGAGCACGCTGCGGCGAGTCTGGGCCGCGGGCCGCGCGAGCGGCCTCGGCGCCCGGAGACGCCGCGCCAGCATCAGATTCGATCACTACCAACTACCTGCGCGGCGCCCCTTTTGGCGACTGCACCGCGCAAGAGCAGGGGGGCGAAGTGCGGGGCCATGCGGAGTTGCGCCTGACGCCGGGGGGCGCGGGGGCCATTCGTGATCCGTGGCGAGGAACCGCCCGGCGACTGTGTCGCCAGCGCCCCCGCGACAGCCGCGTCGATGGTCTTTGCCGCCGTCGAAGCCGCGGTGATCAGGGGAGACGCCGACCCCCCAACCAATCGGGCAGAGTCGAGGCCGTCGAAGGAAGTCTCATCGGCCATCCTCGAGGAGATTATCACCCGGGTCAAGTGCGTGAATTGGTTTCGAGAGGCGGCCGCTCAAGGGCGCCCGAAACGTCGCGGGCTCCACATTAGCTTTCATGTGGAAGCGCCGGAAGGGATAGGGCGGGGGGGGCGCCGGGGCCATCCGGCGCCGAGAGACTTCCTCGGCGTGGGCGCCTCCGCTCTCGAGACGTTCGCCAGGGCGGCGAAGCGGGCGCCGCGGCGCGCGCGGAGGCGGCGCGTCGCCCAGACTTGGCGCGCGTCGCCGCGGGCGCCGAGAGGGCGCCCCTCAGGGCGCGACCAGCGCCGCGATGCAGGAGCGGGGTGAGGCACCCCGCCAGGATGACTTCGCCCTGCCGTCCAGCAGCGCCGCCGGCCCCAGGCACGCGCCAGCGGGCCGCGAGTCCGACGGGCGGACAGAGCGCCTATGAGGGCCTGATATGCAAGGGCGGGCGCGCCCTCAAATTGAAGAAGCTTCGGTAGGCCCGCAGGCGCGATTTCGGCGCGAGACCCAACAATCGGGCTTGGAATGTGAGCTGTTTTGCTTTCTGGCGCGTTTCGGTCGTGTCGGCGCGCCTCGGACGGAAATGCGCGCGCCTTGCGTGCGCGTGGCCTCGCGCTCGGAACGTGAAACCAAACCGCCCCACCATCTTCGGGTTCCATCATCATCCTCATCATTATCACCACCACCATCATCACCATCAACGCGTGTAGGTGCGCGCTCATGGGGCGAGTGCGCTCGCGCGCGCGCGTGCATGCCCTGCCTGACAACTGGCGCGCGTCCGCGCGAGCCCTGTGTCGGGGGCGCCCTCTCGGACAGGGGTCTGCGCGTTCCCTCCGCGACCGCGCCCGCGCGCGGGGGGGGGGCCTCAGTCGCTCGCGGCGCTAGGGGCGACGACGACGTCGATGGCGACGACGTCCAGCGGCGTCCCGAGCCCCCCATCGAGGTTTGCCTGCCGCGCTCTGCAGGGCTTCGGGCATGCGTGGAGGCCCGCGGAGTTTTCCAGAAGACCCCGGGGCGTTTCCCTGGAGGCCTCCGACGACGGCGACGGCGACGGCGCCGCCCAGAGGCCCCCGGAACCCTTCCCCTGGAGGTCCTCTTGGTTTCTTTGTGGACGTCCTCGGAGGTCAACGGCGGAGGTTTGAAACCCGCGAACTCGCTGGCTGATTCTCGCGGGCTCATGCAAATTCATATGGATTCTGTTTGGTTTCCAACGCACACTCGTAGCGGATCTTGGCGGATTCTCAGGGGTTCTCACGGATTTTCGTTGATTCTGTTGCGTTCTGAACAAGGGTTCGTGGCGGAGTTTTGGGGATTCTTGCGGTTTCTCGCGGTGTCTCGTGGAACCTTGCGGGCCCGGCTCCGTTGCGCGCCGCTCGCGGGCCCCGCGTGCGCACGAGGGCCGCGAGGGCAGCCGGCGGGGAGGCCGTGGCCGCCGGCGCGCTTCTGCGGGCTATAGCCCGCGCGGGCGCCGGGCAGCGCCTGCGGTTGTTCCACCGGGCGCGCGCGATCGCTTGCGGCCGCCCAGCGATGCCAGTCGGCGCTTCGTGGCAAAACAAGCTGTCCAGAACGGGCCCCCAGAAGATGGGCCCGACCCAACTGTTCCTATCCTGGAGGAGTAAAGCACGCGTGTCGGGGGCACACCTAGCCGAAAACGCAATTGGATTGGCCACGCAAGCCAGCGACTAGAACTTACGATCCCACTTCTGACCCCCGTTGTCAACCGCCACACTGGCCCCGCGAAGACTCCGCCCCACTTTCCAAGCTGCGAGGAATAGGGCAGCCACAGGGTCTTGGCACGGGAAGTGTGGGCGGGGCTTGGCAGCTTGCCAGATTCCATCCTGGAAGCAGTGTTCCAATACTCCAGCCGAAATCAAGCCGTCCCGAGGCGCGGATGACTAGGGGGTCCCGACGCCAGCCCTTCCTAAAGCAGGCGAGGGGCAGCGCGGTGGAGGCACCTTTTCGCAGCCCTCCTTTCTCGTCAGCAGCCACAACCCGTGATTGGTGCATGCGGGCATTGGCGGCGCCGTCCACGCACGAACCTCGCACGAACCTCATATGGCCACCGCAGAGGGCCCCGCACGATAGATCTAATCCACTTTAGCTCCACCGCTCCGAAGCAGCCTGAGGCGCGCAGCCCCTTGCTGCTCCGGCAAAAACTTGTCAAGGTGGGTTGGAACTCTGCGACGCCTGCCGTCTGTAGCATCACGTCCTAAGTCCTCGTAGGACTGGGAACGGGCCGAGAGCTCCAAGGGCCGTCTATCGCACGGGCCTTCCGCAGGCTCACTCGAGCTCGCCAGGATGTCGAGGAATCCACCTGGCCGGCCCGCTAAACGAGCATTTCCAAAGCTACATTCCATTGTTCCACTATGGTGACTCCGCCGGCTACCGTATGCAATGACACATCGTCTACGACAGTCTTCACCGAAGCGATAGGAGCCGCAGCAAACGCTTTCACTAGCACCGCCACCATTCACACTTTGTTTAACGTGGTCGTGCACGAGCATCCCGCGATGGCCGTCGCGTTGGTCATTGCTGGCCTCCAGAGGCTTGCTCGTGCTCTGGAAGACGGCACGACGCGGTGTCTGACGTACGTAACACAGGGCCCTCAGGAGGGCGTCGGAGAAATCCACATGGGCCGCGGCCGCTCGAATTTCTTTGTGTGAGATGTTATCATCGATTTTTTGGAATCCGCAAGGGCCAAGCCAGACTCAAGCTTGTGAGTCCTGGCGAAGTGGGGCAGTGCATTCTGCAACCATGCACTCGTGTCGCAGGTTGTAGCTCTGATCTGTCCCTAAAAAATTCTGGTCCCGAGGCTTCTTTCACAACGGGCGCACAAAAGGAACCCAATCTTGAACCACGCGCACACGGGCTCACAGCGGGAACAGAACGATCGGCCGAACGCCTCCTGTGGGCTCGTCGATGGGGAAGGGAGGAGGGGGTGGATGATAGCAGGCGATGAGGAGAGGTGAGGCACGGCGTGGACGTTTTGGGAGGCCTCACGCGACTTGTAGACCAATTCGGCGTGTTTTTGTTGTTTCGGTTGTTGTTGCGTTTTGCCACGAACAGCAGTCGAATCCGCACCCTTCGTCCCTAGTTGCGCATCTCTCTACGGGACCCCTTTTCTCCTTCATGAGGGATCGAGGAAGGATTGCGAATCGGGAGTGGGAGAGTTGGCCTTGGAGTGTAACGGTTGATTCGAAAGCCACGGGTTGTTGTGGCGCATCTTTCTCGCGTTGTGTGATATGGTGTTTTTTGGGGGTTCTGGCCAGCCTCTGGCGAAGGATGCGCAGTCGAATGTTCGTCAGCAGCCTTCTGTAGCAGCGAACATGGAGTGTGACTCCCCATTGCAATGCGAAGGTTTTCTTCTGGAACAACGCGAGCTCGGACGATAGCAAGCTGCGCACCGCAGGATGTCGCAACGGCAGCGGGGTGGTGTCAAGGATTGTCCACAATGTGGTATTCGAGATGATTGTCTCGGTCGTGATCGTGGCAAACGCTGGGACCATTGGCTACCAGGCCGACCATGACATGTCTCTGATTGGGCGCTCTGGTGAGGAAGAATCACCGCACAATTTCCTCTGGGCCAACAGGGTCTTTGCACTTGTGTTCTTCGCGGAGCTCATCCTTCGCATAGTAGCTGAGGGATTCAGTTTTGCTTGCCCCTCCAGCAAGAATTTTAGTTGGAACATGTTCGACTGCTTCATCGTTGCGTCGTCCCTCGTGGAAGAGCTGGCCCTGGTCATATCGTCCACTTGGCGGAGTCATATATCTTCTCTCCGCGTCGTGCGCATCCTTCGTCTCGTTCGAGCGGTTCGGGTTGTCAGGATACTCCGCTTCTTCCGCGAGTTGCGCATCATGGTATCGGGGATCATGAATTGTGGAAGGTCATTGCTCTGGGCATCGCTCCTGATCGTCGTCATGACCTACATTTTCGCAGTTGTGTTCCTCCAGATCACCACCACGTGGCTCGAGGACGAGGGTTTCCCAGACTCCTGCGAGGATAACTTCCTCTCCCCGTGCGTGGTGAAGGCGAATTTCCGTTCATTGACATGGAGTATGTACACGCTGTTTAAGTCCATGTCAGGAGGCAGTTCTTGGGGCGAGATTTCAGACCCGATGGGGACTATATCGCCATTAGTGCCCTATTTGTTTTGTGTGTACATCATGCTGGCCGTCTTCGTGGTCCTCAATGTGATCCAGCTGCCTGCGGCACCCCCCGCCACCGTGCCGACACAGCAGCGCTTCAGGAAGGAGGTTGAGTTTAGGACCCGTTCCAGTTGGGCGCCCTGCCTGGATTGGCGGGGTCTCAAACATGCCGTCCTTGTCCGCAGCTTCCTTCTCCCCCTCCTGCGTCGTCTCCTTCCGCCTTCTTCCTCCTTCTTGAAGGCATCTTGGAGGCTTCCTGGGGTATTCGTCATGTCCTTCTGCGGGTCTCTATAGGGTCTACCGGGGGCCGTTGCTGGCATGTCGGGTCGTCTCGGGGCAGTCTTGGGCTCGATGGTTTTGCCGAGCTCTCCCGAGGAGGTTCGGTGGAACCTTCTTGGGGGCGGCCAGGCCCTCTTGGGCCGTCCTGGGGGTTCTCAAGCAGTCTTGGGGCTCTTTTTGGGGGCCGTCTTGGGTCTTGGAGCGTGGCGGGAGGGGACCCTTGGGGATCTCTGCGGCGTTCCCGGGGCGGTCCGCAGCGGGAAAGCATCGAAAACGATGACGTTGTGATCCCTCAGGTTTCCCAGTGTTTTGGTCTCCTCGGGCCTTTGGAGGCCTCCTTTTTCTCCCCCGGGGTCTTCCTGGGGCTTCTGTGAAGAAGACTTCGTGGATGCGCTGGGCGGTCGTTGGGCTGTCTTCGGCTGCTCTCGGGGCACCTCGCGGTTGTCTGGAGTGGTGTTCATCAAGGAGTTTCTGTCAGCCTTTTTGCCGCCGAAGGGGCTCCAGGCAGCAAACGAAGGGGCGATGTTCTAGCCACACGTGCGCCAGACAGTGGGGGGGGGGGTCGGCCTTAGAAGCACTGGGAATGAGAGAGCGCGCTCGTGGCACACTTGTCATTAAAACGGGGGCCCCAGTTTGAAGCTACCCCCCCCTCCCTTGGAAAGTGGAGGGGGGCTTTCGAATTGCAGGCGTTTGGGAGCTAAGGGGCCCCAGCTAAAGGGGGGGGTGCTCAAAGCTCCCCTCCCCTCCCTCCTTTTCCGGAGCCCAAGGTCAGCCCGGGCTCGCCTCTCAAAGGGGGGAGCTTCGGAAGCGCCCCCACCCCCCCTTCCTTTTCGCAGCCGAGCCTTGCCAAGGGGGGGGGAGACTTCAAAGCTACCCCACCCTCCCTCCATTCTGGAGCCCAAGGTTAGCCCGAGCTCCCCTTCCAAGGGGGGGGACTTCGGAAGCTACCCCCCCTTCCTTTCGCAGCTGAGATTGCCTTGCCAAAGGGGGGGGCTTCAAAGCTACCCCGCCCCTCCTTGCTTTCCGGAGCCCAAGCTCAGCCGGGGCTTCCCTTTCAAAGGGGTGGGGGGCTTCGGAAACCCCTCCCCCACTCCTTCCTCCTTTCGCAGCCGGGATTGCGTTGCCAAGGGAGGGGGGTTCGAAGGTGCGCCATCCTTTTGGTTTTTTCGGGGCCGAAGTTTCGCCCAGGCTTGCCTGTGCAACGGGGGGGCGCTTCGGAAACTACCTCTCGCCCCGCCCCTCTCCTATCGCAGCCGGGTTTTTTGCAAAAGAGGACCCAACATGCGCCTGGCGCGTGCGCGCGGAGCGCGTGTTTTCACCTGTTTCGGGCCAAGACGGGGCCGCAAGCGAGGGGCCCAAAGTTCAGGTGGCGAGTTCTTGGCAAGGAAAAATGCTTGCGCGGAGGGGGGGGGGCGACATGCCCCTGGCGCGTGCGCGCGGGGCAAGTGTTCTCGCGTGTCCACGGGCCCCCAGGTGGAGACAACTTTGGGATGGCGACATACTTGCATGTAAAATTACGTGCGCGGAGGGGGGGGGGGGGGCAACGGAGAGGGGGGTCCAACATGCGCCTGGCGCATGCCCGCGGAGCAAGTATGTTCACGCGTTTCGGGCCACGACGGGGTTGCGAGCGACGCGCCCAACTTGCGGGTGGCGAGTTCGCGTCATTGCCTGTACAAGCGCGTGCGCGGAGGGGGGGCCCAACATGCCCCAAGCGCGTGCTCGCGGGGCACGTGCTTTCGCGTGTCCACGGGGCCTCGGACAGGGGACCCGTCTTGGGGGTGGCGATTTCTTGTTGCATGCGAGGTTGCGTGCGCCAGGGCTCATTTCGACTTCTCCGATTCGATTCGATTCGATTCGATTTCGACGGGTTCCGATTCGATTCGATTTGGAATTCCGATGTGGGTTCCGATTTCTTATTGGAGGCATACTAGCCTGCCGATTTCCGCCGATTCGACTTTTCCCTGCCGATCTTCGCCGATCCGATTCATTTCACTCGCCGGTCCGACTTGCCGATTCGATTCTGGGCTCTCTTGGTGTGCTCAGAGGGGGAGGGGGCAATGGAGGGGGGGCCCAACATGACGCTGGCTCGTTCGGGCGGAGAGCACGTGTTTTCACGCGTTTCGGGGAACGACGGGGGCCGCACGCGAGGGACCCAACGTGCAGGTGGTGAGTTCTCTGACACCTGATAATACGAGTGCGGGTGGGTGGGGGAGGGGGCGACATGCCTCTGGCGCGTGCGCGCGGGGCATGTGCTTTTCACGCGTCCCCGGGGCCCCAGGGGGACCCAACCTAGCGGTGGCGAGTTTTTTGTGTGTGATTACACGTGCGCGGATGAGGGGAGGGAGGGGGGGGGGCAACGCAAGGGGGTCCCAACGTGCGCCTGGTGCGGGCGCGCGGAGCGCGTGTTTTCACGCGTTTTTGGCCACGACTGGGCCGCAAGCGAGGGACCCAACTTGCAGCTGTCAAAGTTTGAGCGCGTGGAAAAACGTGCGCGGGGGGGGGAACTACATGCCCCTGCATCCGAGCCGCCCGCTGTCGTCGACCCCCTCGTCTTTTCTCGTCGGCATGGTCGCCAGCGGACAAGGCGGAGGAGGAGGGGGAGGAGGAGGAGGAGGAGGAGGAGGAGGAGGAGGAGGAGGAGGAGGAGGAGAGGTGGGGGAGGAGGAGGAAATAGAAGGGCGGGGCGACGACGCAGAATGATGTTTCTGAGGATGGTTATGTTGGTATTGGCTGCGGCAAGTATGATAATGATAGTTCATAATGAGAATGGCGATGATGATGATGCTGATGATGATGGTGATGATGATGATGATGATGATGATGACGATGATGATTCATGATGATGCTGCTGCTGATGATGACGATGCTGATGCTGATGCTGCTGCTGCTGATGATGATGATGCTGCTGATGATGATGATGATGCTGATGCGGATGCTGCTGCTGCTGATGATGATGATGATGATGATGATGATGGTGCTGATGATGATGATGATGATGATGATGATGATGATGATGATGATGATGATGATGATGATGATGATGATGATGATGATGATGATGATGATGATGATGATGATGATGCTGCTGGTGCTGGTGCTGATGCTGATGCTGATGATTATGCTGATGCTGGTGCTGATGCGGATGCTGATGCTGATGCTGGTGCTGGTGCTGGTGTGAATTGTACTCCATACAATGCAGTTGCTAGTGTGTTTTGTGAGGGCTTCTGACATAAGATGTTAGACACCTCCCTCCCCCCAGCATGCATGGCAGAGCAGCGTATAGCAAGCAGTGTAGAGCAGCAGTCAAGACAGCAAGCACCATTGCCATATTTAGCTCAAGAGGCCTCTCGGCAAACCGAAAGGCTATCATCACCCTTCCCCGCCCGCAGAGCGTGATCGGGGGCGGTGTCGAGGGCGTTTCGGCCGAGTTCGGGAAACGGATTTCGAGGTGAGTCCGACGACTTCGGGAGCGTCGAGCAGTTGACATTGGTAGCGGAGCAGGAGTTCACGGACACAGTGAAGTACTTCAACGATGCCACCACCGGACGGCAAAGAGTGGCGAGGAACAGCAGCAGGAGGCGCGCACAGCGGACCACAAGGGCGCGCGGCGGCGGCTGGAGACGGACAGCAGCTCTCCTCGGGATTCTTGGGGCGAGCCCCTGAGCTCGACGGCTCGATCGACGGGTACAAAACCTTTTGACAGAAGGTGGAGATCTTTGCAGCACGGGCTCGTGGACGAGAGCAGGAGACGACAGTAGGCCTGGAGATCATGCAAGGCCTGAACGGCCGGGCGTGGGAGGTGTCCGAGGACATAGACATCGAGAAATTCGAAGAGGAGAAAGGATGGCAGACCATCTTAGACGCGCTCGACTGGGCGTACAAGTACGACCAGATCACGGAGCTCCCGACGGATTTCGATACGTTTTTCTTCAAGTCAGCTCGCAGGCCCAAAAAGACGCTGATGGACTACCTCGCGAGGTTTCGCACGGCCGAGCGGAAGGTTCGCTCACACGACGTCATCTTACCAGACAAGGTGCTCGGCTGGTTCCTGTTGCGACGGGCAGGCTTATACAAGGAGGGCAAGCAGCTGATCGCGAGCCAGGTCGGCGACAACCTGACGCTGGACAAGGTCGAGAGCGAGATGAAGAAGACGTTCGGCCTGGACTCATTTCCAAGTTGCAGAGCGAGCTCGGGAGCGGCAGCATACACCCTGGACGATTACGACGAAGATGATGGGTACCAGGAGGGGGCCTACCACGGCCACGAGGAAGACGAGTACTACGAGGAAGCAGCAGAGGATCAACAAGTGTATGCAGGGCCGAGCTTCGACGCAGAGGCGGCCTACTACAGCGAGACGGCCACCATGAGTGGCACCCCCATGCCGGACCAGGCGTACGATGTGGACCAGTACGACGAGATAATGGCAGCCTACGCGGACGCGAGGCAGAATATGAACGACATGAGGTTGGCGAGAGGCTTCTACCCAGTTGTCGCGATGGTGCCGCCACCACCGAGAAGCTCAACGGCCATCGTTCCCAGGGCCGGCCAGGCTCGAGGGCGAGGCGCAGCACGCGGCACTTCAAGAGGCAGAGAGACTGGGAGAGTCACCAGCAGGGGACGTGGCAAGAATGCGTTTACCAGCGGCTACGGCCGGGGTTCAACTGGACGAGGTCAGCCACCACACTCGCCACCGATCATAGCTACAGAAAAGACGATATGCCTACGATGCGGAGGCCGCGGCCATTTCGCCAAGGACTGCCTGCGCGCGAGCCGCAAGGGGCAGCGCGTGGGGGGCGACGCGGCCGAGGCGAGGATGGTCACGGACGAGGCTGAGGACGTTTACAATTCGACCGAGCTGGAACCGTCGGAGGCGATGCGCGACAGTGGAGCGACCAGCGTGATAGTGGGCCACGAGGCGCTCAATGGCTACTGCAAGCAGCTGGTTGCCAGAGGCTTTCCAGTCGACAAGATGAAGATTTTCCCGTGCAACGAGAACTTCAGGTACAGCAGCGACGCGACTGGCGAGGCGATCGCATGTGCCATGGTTCCTTTTTTCCCTGGCGGAAAGTTCGCGGAGATCCTCGCCTGCGTGGCCCCCGGACACGCGCCATTCCTGTTCGCGAGGCCGGTGATGGAGGAGCTAGGCATGGTTGTGGACTACAAGAACAAGAGGGCATGCTGGGATGGTGACACTTGGCTCAGGCAGCCAGTCCAGTCCGAGGTCTTGCGGCTCTCCGCGCGCGATGGGGAAGCGAGCCCTCGGCCCGCCGACTGCGGGCATGGCGAGGCGTTCGCGCAGTGAGAGGGCGACATCTTTAGGGATTGGCCGGGTGGGTCCTGCGGGGCCACCGCGGCCCTCCGTGCAAGGCTCGGGCGGTGCGGGCGGCGCGCTGGGGGGCCGGGATGGATGGGCGCCTCGGCCGCGCCGATGGCCCCCCTCCGGCGTTCCAGCGGGAGTGCAGCCTGCGTCCACCAACGCGTCCAGTTCCGCGGCCGCGCGCGCAGCTGCGGCAGTGGGCCATGCTGGCGCAGCGCCACGTGGGCCAGCAGTTGCCGGCCACGGGGGGCGCATTCGGACCAATAATGCGCGGCGCCGAGACGCCCCTGTCCTGCGCACTGGTAGGCAGCTTGCGCCCGATGGCAGCCGGCCGTCAGACCATGCACCGGACCTCCATGAGGCGATCGGCGATCGGCGCCTAGAAACGTGATAAGTTTGCGGCTTCGTCGCAGGCGCCGCGCGCATCCTTGGCTGCGACGCGGTGCGTGTATCGCGAGAAGGTCATGGCGGCGACGCCCGTCCAGCTTCGGCAGCCTCTCACGCCCTTCACCCCTCAGGGACTTGCGGCGGTGGCTGCTTTGATGAAGCTGGGCGACTTCAGGTCATTTCCGAATTATTCATCCTGGGCAGAAGCAGAACACATTCGGCTTGGCTTCCACTGGGCGCAGCAGCTAGATCTGGAGGCACGGGAAGCGTCTCGCTCTGTGAGCCGCGGGCTCGGGCCCGCACGGCTGTCGGCGGACTTCCAGCTCTATGATGTTGCGCGGGCGCTCGGCCCGCAGATCGTGGCCATCCCGCGGCAGCCGGCGTTCCCGGGCTACCTAGCTGTTCTCGCCTCTTTGTGGGTCTTACGTGAAATCGAGGCTGCATGGGCGTGCATCGGTGACATCGCAGTGGGCCCTGAGAGATCTTCTACTGCTTGGCACTTGCCCGTCAGCAAGACAGACCCGCGTGCTGAAGCAGTGGCCAGGTCGCGGGGGTGTTTATGTCAAGCCCTTTCACGTTGCGTTTGCCCATGCCGCGTGTTCGTCGAGTACTTCGGTATCCTCCAGTCGAAGTTTGTTTGGGACGGGCCTGCCACTGCCTCCTGCTTTCCCGCTCTTCCCTGACTCGCAGGGGATGGTGGTGCGCAAGCGTGGTGTTGTGAGCGGTCTGGAGGAAGCGTTGATGGATGCAGGCTACAACATAGTGGATCCTGTTGGGCGCAGGCGTTTCGGGGGGGCACTGTTTCAGGGTGTTGGGCTCCAGGTTTTGGGCGCCCCATGGTTTGGAGGTGTTGGGGAGCCAATGCGATCTTGAGGTATGTAGCCGACGTGCCGTTGGTTAACATGTCCGGCGAAGTTTCTGGGAGCTCAGCGTCCCTGGGGCAGGCTGCGAGGTTTCTCGCGGACATCCTGGAGACGCATGTGCGTGATGCGCAAAACCAGGTAGACAAGTTGAGACGCGAGATCGCTTCGATTCGGCGGCAGCTGCATCCGTCCTACGTTCGCAATGCCCAGTCAGGTGTATGGCACTATGTCCCACAAGCTGGACCGGGCACCCCGCCCGCGGAGCGGCGCGCATTGTGCGGCTGGCGCTTCGGCTTGCGCCCGCGTGCGTTGTCCACGGCTCCACCTGGGGCCTAGGCTTGCTTGTGTGATCGGCGCGCGCTGCTCCACGATTCAGGTGGCGACGCCGTGTCGGGGGGGTCGGCTTCTGAGTCTGGCTGAGTTCAGGTGGGAGTGGTGGGTGTCCTAAGTCTTCTGGCTTCCCCATCCGGCAAGCGGGTTGCCATCTGACCTGGGACCCCGAACGCCAGATCATGGGCAACAGGCCGCCGCATCTAGTCACATCACCCTGCCAGGGGCGGAGACGCCTTGGGCAATGTTGAGTGTGAACAGCGCAGCATGTGTGAAAGTAACATTGCGCGCGCGTCGTGGTCGGGGCTGTGGGTGGCGAGCCGTGGCTCGGAGTCGTTCGGATGATATCCTTGCGATCCGCATTCCATTTTGGCTCGAGTGGGCGAGTCTCTTCTCCACCCGCCCTGTTTCCCAGAGGCTCACATCCAACGCGCTGTTTCCGGTGAGCCGATAATTCGGCAGCGGTGGGTGTCCTCAGTCTGATGGCCCCCCCCACCCGGTAAGCGGGTTGCCATCTGGCTCGGGCACCCGCGCGCCAGATCATGGAAAACGAGCCGCCGTTTCTAGTCGCGTCACCCCACCAGGGGCGGATGCGCCTTGGGCAATGTTGCATTAAACAAGGGGGACGATCAATGAGGGATTTTGAGTATCCTCGCGAGGGTCTCCTTGGGGCGTTCCGTGGCCACTTGGAGCCGTTTTGGGGTGGTCTTGTGGCGCGTGGAAGGTCTGTTGGAACACGAAATGAGTCATGAAAGGCTATGTTGACGCATGTTGAAAGCTGTCTTGGCTATCCGACGCCCTCTCGGAGCCGTTCTGGGCAGCTGGGGGCCCTTTGATACCTCGTGGCCCCCCCGCCCCCTGTCCAGACCCATGGGGGGGGGGGGGGGGGGGGTATGGGGGAAGCGGTCATGCTACCCTCCTAGAGAGCAGGCCGTCTAGCTCTTTCCCACCCACCCTTCCAGTCCATCAGTGACACCCGAGTGTCAGCGCATCGCCTGGGGGCACCGCGCATGCCATACGCGCCGCGGGTTCCAGGTGTGCAGCAGGCACCCTGGAGGCCCAGGTGCGCCAGGTGCGGCGCGTGCTCCACGAGCGCCAACTGTGCGCGTGCTCCAACCTCGCCAGGTGCGCCAGCTACGGGGAACCAATAAGCCCAAACAAGGCCCCAGGTGCCTGAGGGCCTGGCCACAAGCAGTTCAGGATCTTGACAACGCCTGAAGCGAAGTGCCGAGCATTCTGTGAGAAGGGCGGCTCCTCCAGGGATCGCAAAGCACTGACACCGATGGGCAAGTTGTGGCATGTTGAGGAGTCGTGGCGCATATGAGGGTTCAGAAAAGAGAGGGCCCTGCGCATGCTCCAGATTTGGAGCCACTGTGCATGTTTTTTTTTGTTGTTTAATATATATATATATATATATATATATATATATATATAAGACCAGGGACGGTTAGCATGCGCACAGCAACTCTGCCGTCTTTGCCAACAACCACGCGAAGTGTAGGGGGCCGCGTGCGAACCCTACCCCTCCCCCCCCACGACTTCTGAGGGGGAGGTTGGGGTTCACTTCGCTCGAGAGCTCCCGAACGAAGTGAGCCCCCCCCCCTCCCCTCAGAAATCGTGCGGGGTAGGGGTAGGGTTCGCATGTGGCCCCCTAAAGTGGTCGCGGGGCACCCGCGCATGCTCGAATTTTGGAGGCAAAGTGTATTATGTATAAGCTTGGTTGCCAGGGATAGTGGGGGGGGGGGGGGGGGGGTTCTCACTGGTCAGTGTTTGCTGCCGGCTGCCTGGGGGAGGTACTAGTAGGGAGTTGTGATTCAGCTGCCGTCCTAGATAGCAGACCGTCTAGCTCCCCCCCACCCGCCTCCCAACGCTAAGTAACACCCGAGTATCAGCAAGCTGCCCGCAAGAAACAAGCCGCGTCGCTCACTCCCACCCGCCCTCCCAACACACATGCAGTGCCCTAGTCTTAAAATGGACAGGGGCCGCCATCAACAACCATCGGGAACCGCCGCAGACGCCAGCCATGTGCGCGAAGCCCGCCAGGTGCGCCGCGCATGCCAGGTGCGCCATGCGCGCCAGGTGCGACACATTGAGAAATATGTCCGTAGGCGTTTTGGCTCAAGGCACTCGATTCAAAACGGCAGGGTGTCTGCGGGCCAATCGGAGTACGACCTGTTTCTTTCAGTTTCCGCGATGCGCCATGGTGGAGGCTACGGCTCCTGGTGTGGCTCCTCGACGCAGCCCCCCTGGACGGCCGCCTGCCCATGGCGCTCTTCATGGTGCTCCCAGCATCATCACCAGCAGGGGCGGGGCGCAGGTCCGCAAGGCATGTGGGAGTGCATCTCGTGCGGCGGTGGCAAGAACAGCAACGCGAGCAATGTCTGCAAGCGCTGCGGCTCGACGCGGTCGCTACCGCTCCCCATGTCCCAGCCTCAGCCTCGCGGGGTACGGGGTCATCAGCGTGGCGGTCCTCTCGCTCCTGGCCCTCGAGCTCCTCCTGGTCGCTGGCAGCGGCATGCGCTCCAGCCGGGGGTCCAGCTTCCAGAACAAGGCGGAGGCGGAGCGGCTACCTGCGCCGATGGGCCCCCTGGGCTCGAAAGGTCTGCAGTTGGTCATTGCCGTCGCCAAGAAAGAGGAAGACACTGGCACGGTCGACCGCTGCCAGGCCAAGCTTGACGCCATGGTCGCCCCCGTGCCGAAGGTCGCGCCCAAGCCATTGCAGGAGCAGGTCCACGACCTTCACTGGTGGCTCGGCAAGCTCGACAAACACATAGAGGTGGAACTCAACAAGTATCTCAAATGGAAGGAGAGCCTGGGTCGGCAGGAGGAGCTTCTTGCGGGCTTGGGACGACAGCACAGGGCCATGCAGCAACAGCACATGGAGTTGGTTCAGCGGCTACATTCTCTCGTGGTCGAGACCTGACGCCCATGCCCACAGAGGGTTCGGCTGGGCCCGCACTGTGCTTGCGCGGGCTCATGGAAGGCAAGGCCAACAACGTCATCATCGATGACGGCGGATTGTTCAGCGGGGATCTCGTCGGCGAAGGGCTTGATCCACAGGATTTGGAGGAAGCCAAGCGCCGCCGTCAGCAGTTCAATGAATCTATTTCCGAGATGACCAAGACCCTTTTCGAGTCCGCCATGGAGAAGGCAGGAGCTGTTCGTGCAGGGCACGCTGCGTACCTGGCGAGGCTCCAGTCCAAGCGCCGTCGCGGCAACGACGGGGGGGGGCACCTCGACGCCGGCGCCGGCAGTGGGGGCCTCGGGAGCGGCCGCGGGCTCATCAGCGGCGCCTTCACCAGACGGGGGCGCCAGCGACTCAGACAGCTCGCAGGCCCCTCCTAGGGGGTCGCAGTGTCACTCGCAGCCCGCGGCCCAGCGCGCGCGCCAGGAGGTCGGTCGCATCGCGGCAATGGTCGACAGACGTGCTGCGGAGACTCTTGCTGGTGAGCCATGTGACCGCGATCAGAATGCGCGCCCCGCCGCGGGCTCAGCCTGGCGGGAGGGGGGGGGTCATCTCGAATTTTCTCAGCCATTTCGACAGAAGCGACCAGAGGGCCTTTGTGGGAGGTCCTCTCTCTCTCTCACTCTCTCTCTCTCTCTCTCTCTCTCTCTCTCTCTCTCTCTCTCTCTCTCTCTCTCTCTCTCTCTCTCTCTCTCTCTCTCTCTCTCTCCCCCCCCCCCGCCATCTGCTTCTGCTTTTCGCTTCACTGTGACCGCGGTGAATGGCAACAGATGGAAGTCTGTGAAGGATTGGTTACCTCTTGTCAACGCACCCGTTGTGCTCGTTCAGGAACACAAGTTGGTGACCGAAGAAGCTATTTCCCGCGCTGGCCAGACTTGTCTCTCCCTGGGCTGGAAATCCTCCTGGACCCCAGCCGCCGCGGGCCCGGGGGGTGCCGTCAGCGGGAGTCTCGATGTTGCGTCGCTCGTCTCTGGGGTTACACGCCTCTGAGGGGGGGCGTGTGGTATTTTCTTGATGGGGCGATTTCGTGTCTCACTCATGCCCCCCAGGGCGACATCTACCAGTTTTGTTATGTGTATCTCTGGGGCTCAGAGGGTCTCTCGGATAGGAATTTGGATATTCCGTCGGCTGCGGGGGCCCTTGGGGCTACGCGTGGGAGGCCCTTGATCTGTGGAGGAGATTGGAACCTAGAACCCGCCACCTTAGAGTCCTCGTTGTTCGTGGCCAAGTTGGTTTGCCAGCTGCTCGCCACTGGGGCCCCGACTTGTCACGTGGGCGTTCCTCGGGAGTATGATTGCTTTCTCTGTTTTGCCGGTGTGGCTAAGGGGGCCAAGCAAGCGGTGCAGTTTCAGAATCATGGTTTCGTTCCTCACACGCCTGTCATGCTTGAGTTCTATGCTGGTCTGGCGCAGATGTCGTGCCAGACGTTTCGACGCCCGCCAGAGATCCCCGCCACCGCGCCCATCGGTCCGCTGCCTGAATCCCGCGATTTTGGCCGAGTTCACGACAAGGTGGAGGATTGTCTGTTCCGTGCTTTGAGGGGGGGACGGCCTTCGATTGATCTCAACCCTCCTTGGCGAAGCGCATGGCGCGTGGGCCAACCTATGTGAGAAGGAGCTGTCCAGAGTCTTTGGAGTTAGTTGCCTGTTTGGGGATCTCGGAGCAAGGGGCCCGTCACCCACTGGAGGCCGCTCTTGGGCAAGGACTTGGGTTGTGTGAATTTCCCCCCCCCCCCCCCCCTCCGCGCCATGAAACGGCTGCGCGCCAATTTGATGAAGTTGTCGGTTAGGTTTTCTGTCCCTGATAGGCCCGAAGGCCCTTGTCGCGGCTTGTGTTTTGTCGGCTTGTCCCCCCTAAGGTTTTGGACGTCCGCGACCCCTTCCCCGACTTCCCTCGTCTGTTGGCAGGTGCCTCCCAGCTAGGTCAGGACTGGCTGGACGGCTCGCCTTCGCATTCCTCCTGCTCTCAGCGCCTCGACACTTCGGGCGGCGAGGTGGCGGGGGCCCTCGAGCTCTGCGTCGGGCACTGCGGTGCAAGCTCGCAAGGACTGGAGCTCATGGCTTTTGGACAATAGTGAAAGCGGAGGCCGTGGGGCCCACGCTGATCCCAAGGATCCGCCGGCGTTCAAGCCTTCCGCGACCTTCTCGTCCAAAGGTTGCGTTATTTCGGTCCCCTGGGCCATCCCTCGGGACGAAGCCGTTCGGTTCAGAGACCTCTGGGGGGCTCAGGCCAGGCCCCAGGGACACCCCAGCAGGATTTTAGATCCCCCCCCCTCCCACCCCGATTGACATGATCAGGAGTGTGTCCAGGTGGGTTGGGCGAATTTCACATGAGACATTTTTTGTTTTGTCTGACGGGGCCCTGGAGGCCCTGTCGAGCCTCGTGAGGCTCGTGGAGATCACGGGGATGCTGCCGCCCCAGATTCGAGCCGTTGTCATTGCCCTGGTCCCGAAGCCGACGTCTGGGTTTCGCCCCGTAGGAGTGTTTCCGAGTCTGTGCAGGCTTTGGGGCAAATGCCGTAGGGAGTACGCCATCGCCTGGGAGGCGGCCTACATGCGCGCGCGCTGGGCCGCAGGTCAACACAAGTCAGCTAGTGACGTTGTCTGGCGCCAAGCGGCGCGTGCAGAACAATCCAGATCGAACTCGGACTCGGCCTGTACCTTGCTTTGGGACTTTGTGAAGTATTACGGAAGGATCCCTTTGGACCACCTTATTTTGCTTTGCGAGCGTCACGGGCTGCCGCCTGCCATCGCGTCCATGTGTATTGCAGGGTGCAGGTCGGCCACGTTCCTTGTGCTTGCATGTACCGTGTCTTACCCCATGTATGCCCAGGTCGGCATCATCGCGGGGCGCAGCTTTGCGACGACCCACATCCGAGGTTTTGTTTTAGACGGCTTCGACCCCCTGTCCATTCCCCCCCGTTCTCTCTTTCGACGCTTACATCGGTGACGTGGGGATCAATGGAGTGGGGAAGGAGACGGAGGTTGCTAAGATTATTTGTGATGTTGCTGCTGAGCTCGAAGCTGTCGTGGGCAATATTCTGCGCTCTTCCATTGCACTCGACAAGTTCGGTCTCGTCTCCTCCTCCAAGTCTCTCTCTCTCACTCTCTCGGTCGGTGGCGCGGAGGTTGGGTAAGCTGGCGGGGGGGCCTCGAGAGTCCATTGTGCACCTCGGGATCGATGATGCAGCCGGTGGCGCCATTCGGTCTCGCGGGCGCAACGCCCGCACCAAGCTTCGGGCGACGCGAGCCAGACGGCGGGTTGGCCGAATGGTAGGCCAGCGAGCTGTGCTAGGACGCAGGGCCATCAAACTTTGCGCGTCGGGCCCGCTGCCAGGAGCCACCTGCGGCAGCGAAGTCCATGGTTGCAGCGATGGCGAACTTCTCAAGATGCGTCGGCTATGCGCGGCCACGATGAAACCCAGTGCGGGGGGCATGCGTTTGACCATTTTGAGTAGGTTAGAGGGGGGCCCTGCTTGGTTCGGCGCGGTTTTCCCGATTGTCCGTTGGGCCAAAGAAGTGTGGGCTCGCCGCGCCAGGGCCTCGGAGTTTGTCTTCTCTTGGGCCCAGCTGCGTTCTATGTGGAACGATAGCTTCCACCGACCCTGGTCCCGGTGAAAGGTGGGTGGGCCCGCAGGGGCCGTGCGGCTTTCGGTTGACAGGATTGGCTGGGCCATGCCCTCCCCTTCCTCTCGGTTAGCGACCTCGGGGCCTGTCACTCCCTCGCCCTCGCCCCTCCCGCCCCCCTCAAGAAGCTCTTGAAGGAAGCGGTCTGGAGGTGCCTCGAGCGGGATGCTGCCCGGAAGTAAGGGGGCCACGGATCCACGAGGCTTTGTTTTGATGTTGTGGCGGCGGCCCTTAGGTCAAAAAAGTTTACGCACCTCCAGAAAAGGAACCATCATATGTTTGACCTGCCAAGGGCTGTGGTCTCTTGCGCGCGCGAGAGCTGCAGGATATGATATTCCCGATGAGTGCCCTCTTTGCCATGCGCGTGGAAACGCTCTTTTGCATCGCCCGCGGTGCTGTCCCGTGGCGGAGGAGGCGATGGGATCTATCATACCTGGCAGAGTTTCGGAAGCGGTCCCAGGCGATCCTGAAGCGGGCTCTAGGTTCGCTTTGGTTTCTGGTATGTTCGAACACCCACAAGATGCAGCCCCCCCCCCCCGCAGCCGATCGCGACGACAGCCTCGACGGCATTTCGTTTAGGTATTTTCTTGGGGGCTTCGAACCAAAAGGGTGGACCTGTCCTTTGGGGGCTCGCGCCTCTTGTGGGGCAACTTTTTCCTCGACGGGTCCTGTTCCAAATCTCCCATTCGGGGCCTCTGCCGCGCGGGTTGGGGCCTGGCCAGCTTAGGCCGGGGAGGCAACCTTTTAACGATGGCGTATGGTCCCTTGTGGGGCAGCTGCCCACAAACGGCTCAGGCTGGTGAGTTTTCTGCTTATGCCGTGTGTGGCGCATTTCTTTCTCAGCCCAGTCAATTGTTCAGCGACTGCGCCAGCGTTGCTGGCATGCATGGTCTGCCAGAGCACGCCCGTCTCGCTCCCGATCGACCCTGCGCGGGTTTGATAATGCAGGGGTGGGCGCCGGGCGGGGATTTAATTTTGTGCTGCGATAAAGTCAAGGCGCATCAGGCCTTGGACGGCCCCAATCTTTCTCCTTTCGAACGCATGTTACGCGTCGGCAACGACAATGCCGATCGGGCTGCCAAGCTTGGAGCGGCAGCGCACCCGTGCGCCGCCGCGTCCACGCTTGAGGAATTGGATTTCACTGTTTTGGTTTCCAGGGCAACTGTTAAGCTTGCTGCCGATAGGCTCCCGTTGTTGCCCAGGACCGACTTGAAATGAGGTCCCCTGGCCCCCTCTTGGGCTGTCTCGGTCTTCAGTTGCCGCCAGCCCACGCGCGTGGACTTGGCTTGGCCCCCCGTGTGGGGAACAACGGTTTGGCAGCGTTCGACCTGTCTGCGTACCGACCGCAGCCCGAGCGACACCTGCCCACCCCCTGGCCACTGCGCTGAGATCCCAAGGATGAATGTCCAGAGGTTCCGGGATTTGAACCACAAGTGCGTTCTTTTTGATTGCTCAAGCGATTCTCTTCTAGTCTCTTGTTTGCTTTGCAGGTGCTATTCCTCGGGGGCTCGAATCGCCAGGTTCGGAGCGGCGTGCGCAGGTCGACCTGTGGACCCCAAGACTGGCAGAGAGAAAACCCCCGCAGGCGCCTGGTACAAGATTTGTAAAGGCCTCCAATGCGAGTGGAGTAACCTTGCTATCAGACACTTATAGCGTGCTTTAGTCATGCAGCGCACGGTCGTGCTCATTGAGAAATATGTCGACCCTCCCAGCGTCCCTGTCAAGAACCAACCAATGCACAGAAATGGCGGGTTTGCGAGCATTGTGCTGCTTGCGGGCGTGCAGCCACGATCACTTCGCATCTGTTTTTTGATAAGGATGGTGGGCCTGCGCGCACCATGCAGCTTGCCGCCCAGCATGAGCTTATGATTGTGCTGTGGACAGGGGTCGTGGGCCTGCACACAGCAGGCAAAATGCCTGCACCCCCGCCGTCCTTGTCAAAATGTGATCGCTTGGCGCCCTCGCGTGATCCCGACTGGGCGCCGGCGGTAAACCGTCAACCTGGTTACCGCTGGGGACCTCGTAGAGCTCCGCAGCCGCAGCCGCAGCCTCAGGCGTTCCATTTGCTTCATGTATCACTCACCTACGGGAGAAATCAGCTTGAGCATTGGCAATGGCTTGTGGTTCGCAGTTTGTTTTGCCAAATGCTCGACATCAAACTAAGCTAGAGTAGTTGGTGCAAATATTGTTTCGACCATTGCAGGCTTCTCGAGCCTCTACACTAGTGCTTTCAATGCTGATGAAATTATTGGTGCACACGAACCCGCTGCAGCTGCTCCGAATCTCGATATCATGGCGAAAAACTGAGCATGTGCGCAAACACATTGCAGAGTACGAATAGTTTTTCGAACAAAGCTCGAGACGCAGACCGATCTCAGGCTCTTGGATCACGTGGACGGAAATGTCTGTTGGTCCTGAACCTGTTCGTCTACATGGAACCTCTGGAGATGATCTGAATGTCGAAATCAAATCGAACAACTTACATTTGCCCCAACGAGTTGCAGAGTGCGAGCAGTTTTTCGGCCATAGCTCGAGTAGCAGACCGATCTCTGGCGTCGCGATCCTCTAGAATAGTGCTCTCGATGCTGCTGAAGCTATCGGTCCACATGACACCTCCGCAGCTGCTCCAAATCTCGATATCAAGTCGAACAACCGAGCATGTGGGAAACAATCGCAGAGCGCGAATATTTTTCCGAACGTAGCTCAAGGAGCAAACTGATCCCCCGCCTTGATACCATGTCAACGAGAGCTTCTGGTGCTGCTGAACCTATCCGTTCACATACAATCTATGTGGCTGCTCTACATGTTGATATCGAACTGAACATCCGAATATTTGCCCCAAAGAGTTGCAAAGTGCGAGCAGTGTTTCGGCCATAGCTCGAGTAGCAGACCGATTTCAGGCGCCCGGTCCTCTGGGCTGAAGTTTCCGATCCTGCTGAAGCTATCGGTACACGTCAAGCTCTGTAGCTTCTCTAAGTCGAGCTCGCCTAGTAGAATGCTTTTTTTCTTAAGGTTGATTCCGGGAAGTCAACCGATATAAATATTTCAGTTACAGCCTTGCAGCTTTTACCAGCGAGCGCTGCGCGATCCACTGCTCGGTTCAAGCATCATGTTTTGTTAAATGAATTTTTAAGTTTTATTGAAAAAGCAAAAAACCGAACGCAGGTCACCACAAACATCATTTTGCCCTGAAGGAGTTCATTCATTTGATAAGGATGGTGGGCCTGCGCACAGCATGCATCTTGCCGCCCCCCACTCCCTGACAGCATGAACTTATGTTTTTGCTGTGGACAGGGGTCGTGGGCTTGCACACAGCAGGCAAAATGCCTGCACCCCCGCCGTCCTTGTCAAAATGTGATTGCTTGGCGTCCTCGCGTGATCCCGAGGTTGGCGCACCGTGTACTTTGTATTGCTTCTTGTGCAAAGGATGGTCGTGGGGTTTTGGCATTGCACACAGCAAGCGAAGCAAACTGCTTCCCCCCCGTCGTCCCTTTCATAATAAGCAATTCAAAGTGATCGTGAGCCGTCCGCGCGTGATCCTCATTTTGGTACAAAGCGCACTTCATACTTGTTTTTTGCAAGGGATGGTGGTGCTACTGGCTTTGCACACAACGAGCAACATGACTGCATACCACAGTCTCTGTCAAAAGCTAGTGCAAAGTGTTCGCGGGGCGTTTGCGCACGATCGAGATTCTTAGTGCAAAGCGATTTCGTGGAGTGTTTGCAAGGGATGGTGGTGGGGGTGTCATGCTCTGGGTTTTTCGCCGGTCGGTTGGGTGAGGGGGTGCATACTCAGGAGGCGTAGTCCAGTTCCAGACGGGAACGCCACAAGTTGCCTCGCCCTTCTCTATCCTACCCATCGTCCCATCATAGAAGTAGCACCCGAGACTCAAGACAGATGTCGCCATCGGGTGAACATCGATTGGGAACCAGCACAGACGCCAGAGGTGCGACGCTCGCGAAGTGCGCCACGCGTTCCAGGTGTGCTGCGCGCATCAGCTGCGCCAGGGGCCTAACGGTGCCAGGCTCGCCTGGTGCGCCAGATGCGCCTCGTGCTCCACGAGCGCCAAATGCGACACCTGCTGCACACGCGCCAGGTGCGTGACGCGCACAGTTCGCCAGGTGCGCCAGTACACATGGCAGCACACATCAAGCATTACCGCAGGAAAGCACCCTAATTGCAGCAAAGGTGAAGAGGCGTGTCGAGGAGGTGGCGGGACGGGTGTGAGAGCAGCCAGGACAGGGGTGAGAGCACGGCCAGGTGCACCTTGGTGTGTGCACGGGATCGGGCATCGTGGCCGTCAGGACCAAACCTGTGGCCAGCATAGGGGCGATAGCACGGCCATGTGCACCGCAGTGTATTTTTTACCAGGGATCGTAGCCGTCAGGACCAAAAATGTAGCGGGCATTGCGGCGAGACCACGGCCATGTGCGCCTCAGCGTCTCTCTGCACCAGGGATCGTGGCCGTCCAGATAAACGCTGGAGGCGCAATCGATTCGAGAGTACGATTCCATAGTAAAGTATAAGGAAGGCTCAGGCGAAACAGATGCCAGATTTAACGTCTCAGGGCTCCCCGTCCTTTTATATGGGACTGTTTGGATAACCGCAATTTTCGTTGACTCAGCCGCGCGAGTGTCAGATGACGAGGCCACGCGGGTTTTGGACAACATCCAGAGGAAGTCAGTTTGGATCCGGAACGCGAAGGAGCTGTTCCACATCCTCGACGCGCGCCAGGAGGGGTACCTTGAGTGGAAGGACATCAACAGGCTCTTCACAGACGAGCGGTGTCAAAGCTGCTTGCAGGAATTTGGCATCGATCTGGATTTCCAAAGCACCCAGGTCCTCTTTAACCTCTTCGACGTCAAAGGCGAGGGCAGGATCTACCAGGACCAGTTTGCCAAGACTCTGTACCGCCTCCAGGGAACCGCCCGCAGCCTCGACGTCTCCCGCATCCATGGCACCGTGACCAGCATGAACAAGGCTATAAAGGACTTGAGCAAAAAGGTAGACACGCTGGGAGCCATCATGGGCCTCACCCTGAGCGCCAGCCGCAGGAAGAGCGGCACGCGAAGCGGGAGCGCGTCGCCCCCGCAGCTGCCCTCGCTGAGACACCAGGCACGCTGAGCGACGCCTCTCGCCTGACGCCTGCGCGAGGTGACCCAGGGGAGGCGGGACGCGGAACGTGAGCTGGGGCTCTTTGGCTGATTAGTTGATTTTTCTGGCCAGGCTCCCGGGATTGGGAGTTCGCACTGCCGAGGAGCTTGCGTGCTGTGCAGGCTCTGGATCTCTCTCTCTCTCTCACTCTCATTCTATTTCCATCTCCTGTCTCCTCTTCCTTCGCTCACTTCTCCTCTCCTTCCGTTTCCTGCGAGCATACATCTTCCATTGTTACTATTTTTCCTCATCCTCCTTCTCCTCCAGCTCCGCCTTCTCCTCCTCATCGTCAAAATCCTCCTCGTACGCCTCCTCCTCCTCCCTGGCCTCCTCCTCCTCCTCCTCCTCCTCCTCCTTCTCCTTTGTTGACTCTCACTTTTCCTTCTCCCCCACTTCCCCCGGCTCCTCGTGCTCTATAGTTCCTGCGAGCTGCCCCCGTTCCGAAAGGAGAGGGGCTCTCAGCTGGCCGCGCCCGTCCCGCGCCTCGGGCGTGGCCGGGCCCACGGGGCCGGGCCCACGGGGCCCCGACGGGCGTGGCCGGGCCCACGGGGCCGCCAGGTTGAGCTCTCGGGCGATTTTTTGTTCCCCTCAACCAGTCACGCGCAGCGGGGGGTGGGGGGAGGGGGGAGGGCTTCTTAGAAGCAGCCCTGCTGCTTCAGAGGCGCAGGCCTCATCTACAGATGTGAGGCCGGCGCCCTCTAAGAAGCAGCCTCCTTCTAAGACGCCCTCCCCCCTCCCTCCCCCCCCCCCCCGTGCGCGCCGCCGACTCAAGCTGTAGGTTTGTAATTCGCTCTTTTTGAACCCGCAGGCTGATCACCTCACCGATCCCGTCCAGGGCCCAGGATCGGCGCGCACGCCATGTGCACGCCATCCTGGCCGGGCCAGCGGGGCGTGCGCACCGATCCTGGGTCCAGAGTCGGACTGGTCAGGAGACGGCCTCTGATCCTCTGGCGCGCGAGGGTCGCCACCCTGGGGTGACGGCAACGCTCGTAGGCAGTGGGGAGGGGTGGTGGTGGTGCTCGCGCACATGCTGTGGCGATCGCAGCACACCCACGCCCCACGTGCCCCAAGCCGCCCAAGCGTTGCACTTGTCCCAGGGCCCCCGCCCCCCCGATCTTGGGTCTAGAATCGGCCTGGCCAGGGTCTGTGATGTGTAAGGTGGTGCACTGACGTCCACCGACGATCGGGACATGGACACAGCCTCTCCTGATCTGCAGTGCACGGGTTTTCCTGCCCCTCCGAGGGCGGCGGCGGAAAATGCTGTCCCCCGCGCTCGGCGTCGGAGTGCCTTTTTGTCGGCGATGTCGCCAAGCTGAGCTGGTGGCTCACTTCTCCGCCTTTTTTGGATGCACCTCCTGGGAGGTCAAGCTCAGAACCAGCGCTGGCATACCCCTGGTCGAAGATGGGCCTAAGTTGGCTTCATCTTGCTTAATCCCACTTAATCCCACTTAATCCTAGGCTGAACCTGGTCTCATATGTTTCAAGGCCCCTCGATCGGACTTACTAGCTTTGAATCGTTCTGTCGAAGACCTCCCAGAAGTTGCCTCCTCCTCCTCCTCCTCCTCCTCCTACCTCTCCTTCTCCTCCTCCTCCTCCTCTTCCTCCTCCTCTTATTTGGTTGGTGGACAAACATGTCGACTGGCTGATCTCCTGTGCCCCGCTGGCGATGCCAACCGACATTGAATCGGGAGCAGGGGTGCGCGTCGAAGTTTGCGACGGCCGCCCGGTAATGCGGGCGGTGCAGGATGCTGTCCATCAGCCGTTCCTCCTCCTCCTTCTACTCGTCCTCCTCCTCCGCCTCTTCATCCTTCTCCTGCCTCCTCGTCCTCCTCCCCCTCCTCTTCCTCGTCCCGATGACGACCAGCACAGGCTGGCCCCCGATTTCTGCGACAAGCTGCGAACCATGCCCCTGCGTTTCTAATCGACGCTGGCTGATTGGAAACACCCACCGGGGTAAAACTTGGCTGCAGACATGCTTCATGAATCTGGCCTGCAGGGGTAGGTTTGACGTTTGGTCGCGTTCCACTCTCCTCTCGCGCTGACCACCGTTTGTGAGCTACTGAGCATGGCTGGCTTTGGAGAGAGTGGTAGGAGTAGCAGAAGTGGGAGGAGTGGGATGATGATGATGAAACTGATGCAGGTTACGATGCTGATGCTGTTGTAGATGACGATTGGGATAAGAGTCGATGCTGATGATGCGGACACTGTTGCTGCTGCTGATGATGCTGACGATGATGATGGTGGTA
>CAUYUJ010019315.1:608713-653713 GCA_963575745.1 Prorocentrum cordatum | reverse complement strand
GAGGCCCCCCCAAACCACCCCAAGACGCACCCAGGAGGCCTCCAAGAGGCCCCCAAGAGGCTCATAACTTGGTTCTAATGCGCTAGCGAGAGAGGCATCCAAGATGCCATGCGAACCTTCTCTCTGGGGCCATAGGTGGATCTTTTTGTGGGCCAAGACCCGTGTCGGGGGTGTGCCGACTCGGGTGGGTCGGATGCGAACATTGCCAGGGGCCGTCGGTTGAAGTCCCTGTTCGGCACGACCCGTTCGAGGTGCGAGCTGGAATATGCGGGAGACGAGGAGGACATGCAGAAGGAGAGGAGGGACAGAAGGAGGAGGGATAAGAGGAGGGAAAGGAAGGGGCCCTCGACCCCGGAGGTCTCTGGGAGCACGACCCCATCTTCGATATTGATTTCGCGTCGTGGGCTCGTTTCCGAGGGCCTGGGGGCCGGGGGCCAGCGCCACGACCACGCATACGGGGCCAGGGCGTAATTTTCCTTGTGACCTGGGGCCAACAGCCAACAGGGCCCCAAGAGGTTGCAGGGAGGCCCCGGAAGGCCGCAGCGATGGCTCCAGACGCCTTTCAAGACGACTCCCATGACGCCAAGAAGGCCCCCAAAGGCCCCGAAGACGCCCCAAGAAGGCCCCAAGACGACCCACGAGGGGGCCAAGACGGCCCACGAGGCGCCCACACCGCCCAAGAACACCCCAAGGCGGCGCCCAAGACGGGGACGAGGAACCGGAAATTCGCGCCTTTTGGCCCAAGAGAACCCCAGGAGACCCCAAGAGGCTCCAAGAAGGGGCCCAGAAGCCCCAAGAGGCCCCCATGAGACCCGAAACACACATCAAAAAAGGCCTCGAAGACGCCCCAAGAGGCACCCCAATAGAGCCCAACTAAGCAAACACCGTCGATTTCCTATGGGAGAATTATATGTTTGGCGTGTTCGCCTTTTGGGCTTCCACTGCGTCCAAGACGGCCCAAGAGGCACCCAAGCCAGTCGAGGATGCCCCCAAGAGGGCTCCAAGACGACCCACGAGGGGGCCAAGATGGCCCCCGAGGCGCCCAAACCGCCCAAAAACGCCCCGAGTCGGCGCCCAAGACGGAGACGAGGAACCGAAGATTCGAGCGTTTTGGCCCAAAAGGCCCCCAGGAGACCCCAAGAGGCTCCAAGAAGCGCCCAATAACCCCCAACAGGCCCCCAAGAGAACCGCAAAAACATTCAAAGAGGCCCCGAAACAGCCCCGCAATGGGCCCCTCAAAACGGCCCAAGAGAGCCCCATAGCGCGCCCAAGAGGGTCGACCAGAGAGCTTGTCCGATTTCCCACTCTACACAAGGTCCGTCCCCGGCGGTGACTCAAGCAGGTGTTGCCACTGGAGTCCGCACTTGCCTGAGAAACTCCAAACATTGTTTCGCACAGCTTTTCCTGTGTCTGTGACACGCTAGAACCTAAGCGAACGCGAAGCGCGCGTGGTTCTTATATATGAATGTATGTATGTATGTCTGCATGTCTGTCTGTCTGTCTGTCTGTCTGTCTGTATGTATGTATGTATGTGCATATATACAACCATATATATACATACATATATATATATATATGTGTATATATATCCATATACATATACATATACATATACATATACATATACATATACATATACATATACATATACATATACATATACATATACATATACATATACATATACATATACATATACATATACACATACATATACATATACTACCTATACCTATACCTATACCTATACCTATACCTATACCTATACCTATACCTATACCTATACCTATACCTATACCTATACCTATACCTATACTATATATACATATACATATACATATACATATACATATACATATACATATACATATACATATACATATACATATACATATACATATACATATACATATACATATACATATACATATACATATACATATACATATATACATATACATATACATATACATATACATATACATATACATATACATATACATACATATATACATATACATATACATATACATATACATATACATATACATATACATATACATATACATATACATATACATATACATATACATATACATATACATATACATATACATATTCATATGCATACACATACACACATATATAGATATGAACAAATACCGCCCCCCCCGGTCCCACACCTCCCCGCCACATCTCAGGGACGCTCCCGGTACCGCTCCCCCAGCCTTTTCCGGGGAGCCTCCACAGCGCTCCAGGAAGGCCCAAGACGCCCTGAAGGAGCCCCCAGAATGCGAAAGGATGGCCCAAGACGCTCCCAAGCAGCCCAAGTCAGCCTTCCGACGGCTCTCGAGGCTCCCAGGTGGCCTCCAAGAGACCCAAAGAGAGTTGGAGAGCCGGGGGGGTCAGCTCAGACGCCTCTCTAGAAACCCGCTCACACGGGCTACACTATCAACAGCAACGTAGCGTTACATTGTTTTTTTGGGGGGGTCGCAAGGTATTTTCGTATTTCGGTTTCCCATTTTTTTTTTTTTTTTTTTTTTTTTTTTTTTTTTTTTTTTTTTTTTTTTTTTTTTTTTTTTTTTTTTTTTTAAAACAAAAAAAAATATAACGTGTTAGTTTTGCCATCGGTTTACATTGCACAGCCCCACAGACCCGTTGCATTTCCGATCCCGCAGCCATAGTCACTGCGCAGAGGTGTTGACACGACTTTCGTTCGCCCAGCCTGGGCGGCAACGGCGCCAACTTGAAGAGTGGACACGCACGAGAACGTGCTTTCCTTACCCTCTGTCCTTGTCAGATTCACGTCCTCCCCCTCCTCCTCCTCCCCCGCCGCCTCCCCCATCCTGCTCCTGATCGTCCCCCTCCTTCTCCCCCCCTCCTCCTCCTCCTTCTCTTTCTCCCCTTCTCCCCCTTCCAGCCCTCCTCTCTGGATTGCCGCCGCCCTGGGCTTGCCGCATGCATCGGTCCACGTGGCCCGATGAGCTTCGATATCCGATGTCTCCTCATGCGATTTGATGCGTTCCGATGTCCAACGCGTATGCGGTTTCCGACTTCATGGTCACTTTCTGCCCCATTGGCTCTAAGAATTATGTGATCAATCGGGCTTGTATGCGCATGTAACAAAAATAATTGCTAACGGGTGCGTTGTTCAACACACAGTACACAAGCCATGCCAAATCATGTATGACAAAAAACATGTTCAAATACGTTAGGTGCTGTAGTGCATGTAGGGTTTCGGGTTTGTAGGCCAGTTCTAAGAGCTGGCCCCGTGCACACTCCAAGCTCGCGTTCGCATGGCGCCCCCAAGCCCCCCCCCCCCTGTTGGCATATTACCCGAATCTCGCAATGTGTCCAATGTAAATGCTTATCCTTCCATTCCGTGCTTCGCAACTTTGCCAATGCGAGTGACTATCCGCCCATCCCGTGGCCCGCCTTGTGTTCCATTCCGTGCCGTGAGGGCCCAAATCATTTGAGACATGGGGGACCCCCGTCTGTCGAGGTTGGCTTCGGAGCTATGGCGGACGTCCGACCCGCCCTCTCCGCGCCGCCCGCGGTCGCGCACGTCGCGCGCGAGGCGGCGGAGTTTCGCGTCTGTGCTTGAAGAGCTCACGCAGGATCCGACGCGGGAACCCACATGGTGCAACTCTCTGTGGCCCGCATGGGGATCATATTGGGGCCACTATGGGCCAGTTCGGGGAGTTTCTTGGGAGGTTTGGGGGTTATGTTAGGCTTCGTCGGGTGTGTCCCTGCCCAGGTCGAGTCTATATTGGTCCTTCTGGGAGCTATCGCATCCATTGCGATGCTGTCTTGATCCATCTTAGAGCTAGGACGCGTGTCTTTCCCGCCCCCCAGGAGTTGGTCGCCCCGAGCTCCGAATCGCAGGGCTCGTGTTGTACCAGCCCGAGTGTCGGGGGTCAGCAGGCTGACGCCATAAAGCGCGGCGCGCCCCGACGTAGGGCCAGCGCCCAGTAGAATATACAGCGCATGCTGCGTTTGTTTGCACACGTTGCGTTGATTGCGTTGATTGCGTCCATTCGGCCAACCGCGGTGCATGGGTTGTGGGTCAGCTACTCGTTCTCGCTCCGTGCCTGGGTTATGGGCGCGGCCTGGGGAAATACGCGGCGGCGCTCCACCCCGCCCCGCGCCCCGCCATTTCCATGATATTCGCGCGGGGGGTCCTTGGGCTCTGGTCACTCGTTGGGGCGCGCCGCGCATGTCCATGATGTTAGTTGGAGCCAATCGTTGCCAGCGTCGTCGGGTTCCCAGGGGCATGGCGAACCAGCGCCGTCACCGCCGCCGACGTTGCCTGCTAACTTGGACCAGCTGCAACCACAGTGTTCACGTGTGCAGCCGCCCTCGCCCGTTCGCACTGTCTCTCCGAGCGTTCAGTGGCGCCCGCGCGGTTCGGGCGACCTATCTTCGAGCGCTCAGTTGTGCAAGCTCGGTTCGGACGTCCAGTCCCCGATCGCTCAGCCGCGCCAGTGTGGTTCGGACGTTCGGGCGGCAGGTCCACGTCTCAGTGTGCAGCGGGACTCTCCGCGTCCTGCTCCAGCCAGTCGCCCATTCAGCAGCGAGAACTGGCCCTCTGGCTCAGACGATCGGATCACGCCTCATTGGTCAGAGCATCAGACGGTTCCAGCAAGTCTGCATCAATACGAGGTGCCAATTTCAGTTCCAACGCCGCCTCGGTCGCCCTCGCCAGCTCCTAGCTCGGGCACTGATTCCCAGGACACTCAGCGGTTGCAGATCCTAGAAGCAGAACGAGAGGCGTTCGCTTCTCGCGTGAATTATCAGGTAGGCATTGCACGCGAGCTTTCTGAAATCCTCAGCGCTGCGCGCGCCCCCGCCCACCCGCCAGCCCATCCCAAAACGATGCCGAGGCGAGCTGCCCTGATCTGGAGGGGGCCCCCCCCGCGTTGCATTTGAACAAGTGATCGTCGTCTCAGGCAGCATCTGCCACAGTTGGAGTGAAACGCGCGCGTGGTCGGGGCAGGATGGGGCGGTCTGCGGAGTTACGAGAGGGCGGTGTTAGTTGGATTGGTCGGGCCAACTTCTACGCATTGGTAGTTCGTGCGAAACGCAGTTTTATAAGACGTCGCATGTTTCCTGAGCGCCCCCTGGGTTGGGGCATGCCTTGTATATGTCGGTTGAGGGGGTGGGGTTCGTGGTGCCGATGTTGGGTTATTCATTGGTCGCCTTCGGGTTCGCATCGTGATTCATTAGTTGTGTGATCTCGGCGTATTGCGCTGCGCGCTTAGGTCGTCACCAGCCCTGCGTGAGCCCGCGAAGGCGCGCGGCCCATTGCGGCGCCGTGTCGCTTCGCGGGCGTCGGAGGCGGCGTTGCGAGCAAGTGCGCGCTCGCAGCTTTAGAACGCAATCGTTTCCTACATGGTATGGTTGGCGCCGTTGGGGTGTGACGTATCCACGCGGCGCCGCATTGGGGGCATTCGTTTGGGGGTGCCTTGTTCACGTGTAAGGCCGCCTGTAAGGCACCAGTGTGCATCTTGAGCCTGGTTGGTCGCCATATTGCCTTTGGTGCGTTGCACTTTCATGCGCTTGGCCACCTTAGATATCGAACGCTTCGCGTTTCCATTCTTTTAGGCGGTGGGGGAGTGGCGAGCGATGGGGGGGCGTCCTCACTCAAGGGGGTGGGGGGGTGGGGGTGGGCGGCGATGATCTCCGCTCCGAACGGGGGGGGCAGGGCAAACTGACCTTGCGCTTTGCTATTCAAGGCCATGTTGCCTGGGAGGATCTCATTCAACGCCGCCGTGTTCGCCACGCTAGTGCAGCACGACGTCCCTTTTCAGGACATGCCGGCCCAATCAGAGCTCAGGGCGGCAGAGACGTGCTGCCGTTGGACCGAGCATTTTTATGTAGGGGCCACTCAGAACCCAGCACGCCGTTGGTGCGGAGACGAAGCAGAGGACATGCCAGACCATAGCAAGAAATGGCTGACCATGCTTGTTTTGACGGCTCGCGTTGGGAAGGCTGGCCCGAAGTTGGAAGCCTGCCTCGTCGAACATTTTTTGTGTTTGCATCCAGGTAAATGCCGCATTGTTGCGATCGACGCTCGCGGCTTGAGCGGTCGGCCAGAGGCTATCAATTTCATATACATTTGTTTCGGTTTGCGCCTCGACGCTCGCGGATAAGTACTGAGCTGAGTAAAAATGTGAAGAAGTCCAGAGCTGATTGGCGCCATCGCGGCACAACCCAACCGCGCGTCGTCATCTGCACCGCCATGCGTCATTCACAAGTCAAACGTGCATCATTCATTATTCTTTGTTGGGCCACTGGGGGGCACTAGAGGCACTGTCGGGGCTCGGACGTCCCAAGAAAACTTGACAACGCACAAGGTTGCCGCGAGGGTGCTCCGCACATGCGCCCGCGATCGCCCCCTGGAGGGCCCTTGGGTGCGCGACTCCCTGCATGCCCGCCGCCCTCCTCCTCCTCCGACCTCCTCCAACGTTTGTGGTTCGCCTTTTGGCTGAGTGGTTGCGCCATTTTGGCGGGCCGTTGCAACCCAGGTGCGGCATGGAACCGCGTGATGGCAGTGAGGGAGCTATCCGAGTTGCTCGGCTTATCGGGCCCAGTTGTTGCCCGAGAGGGGCCCGTGCCCGCGGCGCCAGACAGCGGCGGCCGCGGCGCCGCGGTGGAGCCCAGGATACGGCGGCGGCGGTGCGATCCAGCTTTTGGCGCAGAGGAGCGCGAGACCGAGGGGCTGCTCGCCGTGGTGCCTCTTCGGCGCCATGCTGGTGCCTCGGGGCAGCAGTTGAGGCACGCGCGCGCAGTCAAGCGCGCGCGAGTCGCCGAGGAGGCATTGCAGAATGCCATGTCAGAGTCTCACGCGCTGAGGTCGGTCATGGCCGTCGTGCTGCAGACAACCCCTGGGATTGCCAGACTGCTCGGTGACGCTGCTAGCAAGGCTGCTCAGGGATTGGCGACGCCTGAGCTCAAGGCAGAGGTTCAGTTCAGATTGGCACTTGCACCGCAGATGACGCGGCGTTGCAACCCTCAGCAAGCGTTCGCCCAAAGCAGAGCCATCGGTGTAGTAACAGAGGCGATTCTATCAGCCCAGCGGGAATGCATGACCGACATTTGTTTTTCGAAGGCTGGCGTGACAGCAACGCCACGCAGCCTGCGAATCAAGGGCGTGTTCGCGGAGTGGGACGAGACATCGCAACGACTGCTGAGGGTCAAGAAGTTTGACGACAGATCTCGGTGTAGCAAGTCAGCCACGTCCATTCAGGTGATGATGTCGTCTGGTCTCATGTTTTCTGATGTGTACGAGGGCGATTGCTATGCCGCAGTGTTTTCGCGCGTTGAACTTTGGTTCGGCCGCGCGAAGTTCCTGTTGGGCCAGACGGCAGACCATTTGCTTGAAGCGTTTCTGATCGACTTCCCGATGCCGCTGGAGCGCCTGAGCGAAATGAAGCAATTGATGGACTCTTGCGACGTGGCTATGTATTTGTTCGCAGCTGACAGAGCATCCGCCAATATCAAGATGATCAGGTACGTCTGGAGCAAGTTGTACCGATACGCATTTCCTCGCATGATGCCTCACATCGAACCGTGCCACAGCCATGGGTGGGCATTCGTGAAAGGGCGGCTTGTCGATTTCAAAAAATTGCAGCCACGATCCACACATTCACCCGTTTGATGAGAATCCAGAAGCATTTAGATGAGTTGTCTTCGGCCATCCAGGCCGTCGTCGGCGGTGCGATCATCATACGTCGTGAGAAGCGGCCCGAATACTACGATGTTCGATCACAGGACTTGCTCAGAGCTCTCGTTGGCGATGACGAGGACATGTTTTACACTGTGACCAAACAAGGTGTTCGCGTCAAGACCACCAGGCTGCATGATCTGGAGGCATTGTGCAGCACTGTCGACATTGAAACCGAGGTTAATTTGGGTGATGACATATTCGGTTCGGTGATCACGCACTGGTGCTACGTGTGCGAGGGTTCGAAGGAGCACTTGGGGCTGGGGCTTCCTGTAGGGGGGCCGTGTTGCGCTAGCAAAGAATCAGCCATCAAGAAGATGTCTCAGCCGTGCATCACTTGGATCGACGCTCGGAGTTGGGATAGTTGTTGCGAGTCCAGGTGGACGCAAGTCGCGCCGAACATCAAGCGCATCGCAGCTGTGTCCGTCGGGCCCCGAGTATTCCAGCGTGCTCTTCGCTACTGGCATGATGATCTGAAGCTCCACCAGTCGCTCGAGGAGCAGCTGGCCGCCGTCGTGTCCGCCAACAGGGAGGACACGGCGGCGAAGAACAGGCTGCGGATCAAGCGAGTATGCACCCGCTTGACGGACGGCGGCGTGCACGCTATCCACGGCGTCTGTGTGGTCGTTGGCCGCGTCGTGGACAAGCACGGCCTCTACGTTGCCCTGGGGAAGAACAGGGAGCGCGCGTCCCTCTTGGAGCTCTCGAGCCCCGTCGACTCGCCCATCGCACATTGCCAGGACACAGCTGGATAAATGAAACGCTAGTGTGTTGGCCACTGTTTCTGCTCGGATCGTAGGCAGATGGGGTTGGTTCCCACCGCCCCCCCGCGCGTTTGCCATTGTTTCTGCTCGGGTCGTCTCGGGCGCATGGTCCCTGGGCCCTGTGGTTTTTGACCGTTGGCCCATCGATGGCCTTACTTAGCGAAATGCCGACGTTTATGGTTTAGACTCCTGGGCGGTGGGGGCTGCGTGAGGTTGAAAACTGTGATGTGGCCCTGCGTGGTCAGTGACGCGTTGTGCCAAGGTTGCAAGATAATGTCGGCTGTTGCCGAGCGTAAGCAGCTTCCTCCTCAATCCGCCCGCCACCCTCACCTACTTATGTTGCTGTCCTCCGCCATCCGCCCACCGCCACTCCCATCTCTCATTATCCCGCAACCCTCGCCCCGCCCCCCGCCGTTCCGTCAGCTACATCCGTTCGCCGAAATATTGGCACAACGTGTTGCTCGATCTTCCAGATTGCACCGCATGCGTGCTGCTGTTGGCCTGGATGTTCTGCGGATTCTGCGGGTGACACCGAGAAGAGAATGCGACGTGGCGATGGGCATCGGGAGGATGATCAGGAGGAGGATGAGGGGGATAAGGAAGGAGGATGAGGAGCAGGAGAGCGGGAACGGCGTTTGATCGAACACCCTTTTTTCCATCTCTTCCTCGTCGCCCATCGGGTCTTACTCCTCCTTCACGTGCTGCCCCCTTGTGCACTACATCATGTGGTTCCCTCCTCGGTCGTTTCTTTCCCTTTCTGCCCCTCCAACCTCCTATGTGTCAACATCTTCTTATTCCGTTCCATCTTCCCCCCCCCCTCCTCGCCCTCCCCATCCTCATCATCATCATCAGCAGCAGCACCAGCATCATCATCATCATCATCATCATCATCATCATCTCTGTCCTCATCCTTCTTTTCCTCCCCCCCTTGTCGCCCTCTTCGTTGTCTTCATCCTCCTCGTCCTCCTCCTAGCGCCCCCCTCCCACTGGTCGCGCGTGTTCCCCCTCCCCCTCCGCATTCTCATCCATCCGCCTCATCCTCCTCCACCTCCTCCTCATCCTTCTATTATTATTACTCATTCTCCTCCTCCTCCGTCGCATCCCTCTCCTCCCCCTTCTCCTCACCATTATCCTCCTTATCCTGCTCCTCCCATTCCTCCTCATCCTCATCCTCCTCCTCCTCCTCCTTCTGCTACTCCTATTCCTCCTCCTCCTCCCACTCCTGCTCCCGCCCCTCCTCCCCTCCCCACTCGTGGTAGATGCATGCGCACAGGGGGCGCATCCATGGGCGGGCGCGTGCATTCGCGCACGTGCTAATGCTTGCATTTGTGTATATTCATGCGCGTGATCATGACAGAGTAAGCGTGCATGCGCGCATGAACGTCGGTGCGCATGTAGGTTACATGTATGTATGTCGGTTCGTATGTGCCATGTTGCGTGTATATGTGTACGTCGGTATGTGCTGTTTACGCATGTCTAACCACGTATGCGTGTACCCGCGTGGCGGCGTCAGTGCATGTGGCTGGCGTTCGCTCGTGAATGCGTGGGCACGCGCGTGCGTTTCGTGTGGTTTGTGCTGTGGTAGTTCCAGCGCGACCGCGTCGCAGCGTGCGCGCGTGCAGTTGTGCGCGCGTGTGCGTCGGGCAGGTGCGCCCTCCTCCTCTTCCCCCTCCGCCCCATCCTCCTCCTCCCTCCTCCTTGATGTCCTTCCTTCCTTCCTTCCGTCCGTCCTTCTGTCCGTCCTTCCTCATTCCCCCCCTTCCGCCCTCCTGCGCCCCACCTCCTCCCCCCCCCCCTCCTTCCCCCCCCCGTCGGGGCGGCCGTGAGGGGGTGCCATCCATCCCCAATCGTTCCCTTCCCAGCCCCGCCCCCCCCCTCCCCCCCCCCCCTCCCCCCTCCCCCATCCTCGCGCGACCCGCGCCGCGTCCCTCCCCCTTCCTCCATCCCGTCCGAGCGACCCTCCTCCCCCCTGCCTCTCACCTCGCCTCTCCCGTCCCCCTCTCCCCGCGCCCCGCCCCCGTCGGGGCATTCAAGGATCTCGCGGTGAGGCCGTCTGGGGCATCCTTGGTTGTTCGGGTGCATTCGGGTTCTGAAACGTCTGGGGATCCAATTGCCACAAGGGGCCGACGACCCGGGCGCTGAGGAATAGGAGGGGCAATGTGGTTGCGGTGGCGGAGGCGGGCGATGACGCGGGAGAGGGGGGCGAAGAGGAATCTGATAGACGAGGGCGAGGAAGGAAAGGGTGAGGAGGAGGAGAAGGGGGGGGGGGGGGGATGAGGAGAAACCACGCTGTGCGCAGCAATGAAGTGCGGGTGGGACGGGAGGAGAAGGGGCACGGGGGCGGGCACGATGAGGGGCGAGGAAGAGGAGGAGGAGTAGGAGGACGAGGAGGCGAAATGCGAGGACCGCCGACCCACAACCATAGACGAACTCAAACGCCCAAAACCCAGGCGAGCCCGCAATGCAGCCCGCTTTCGGGAACGGACCTCTTATTATTAACATCACGCTGAATCATCTTGGGGTTTCTTGGGGTCTCCTGGCGCAGAGCGCTCATCGCATGGCGGGGGGTCGCGTCAAAACAGAGGAGAGGGGGGAAAAGGTGAAGGGAGTTTTTTTTTCAGAAATCGCTGGCGTCTGGGTCGCATATCGCAGTTCCGCCTAGCCGTGCCGCGCGCGTCAGCCCGCCCCCTGCCCTCTTGCACGGCGGAGTGGTGGGCGGGGGTTGGATGTGGTGGAGTGCGTGGTTCCAGGGTCGCGGGTCCTGGGTCTTGGGGTCTCTTGTGGTGCACGGTTTCTTTTGTTGTTCGGGCGTCTCCACAGTTGATGCTCAGGGACCTGCTGATGGAATTTGCTGACGATTCGCCCTGGCATTTACTCGCGTGTTTGGGTTGCAGGTTCGACGACGCCACTGTGAGAACGTTCGCCAGGCGAGCAGTTGTGCAAGCGTCGGCGTCCATCGTAGATTATTTCGAGCTCCGCATGAGCAAACCGCCATATTCGCTGGCATGCTTGGCCACTGATGTTGACGATGAGACCAAGGACGATAGAATTCATCAGTTCTTCCAGTACCCCGCAGAATGTTTGTCGTTGTTCGGTCGGAGCCTTCGGGCGCAGTGTCCCGACGCAGTGAGCTTGAAACGCCATGGCCCAGGCATCATGAAGGCATGGGCTAAATGCAAGTGCTCAATTGATTTCAGCGAGAGGTCGCACGCCACCGTCCGCAGGGCATGCCAGACCACCACGTCGGGCAGATGTGCTACACCCGTGGCAAACAAATGTTTCATCAGGCAAGTTGAATTGGAGCATGTCCAGCGTGGTGGGCGAGATGCTTCATCACAACCAGTCGGCGCCATTTCCGACAGTCACGGTGCGCCCGAGAGCCATCGAGCAGGGATTGGCGGCAGTGTGCGCATGAATCCTTTCAGCGGTCAGATGAAGCTTCACAAACAGATTGTTGCGCCAGACCGCCCTCTTACTCGAGACGAGTGGAACCAGCAGAATGAAGATAGTTTGCGTAACTGGGAAGCGATATGCAATGACCCCGTGAAATACCAAATGGAGTTGGAACTGTTCCGTGAACGGTCTCGGCATACACGAATTTGTCCAGCTCCTCTCTGCGACGCGCGTGGCGGCGATGACTTGCCTGCCAGGGGCGACAAGGAAGCTGCAGGTCTCTGGGGGACGTGCAATGCCGATGGCGGTCGTTTGGTGAGCATCGAGAGGATCACGAACGTAGACAGGAAGAGCGTGTCCATTTATCGTGATGACAGGTTGCTGGTGCAAGCAGAAGTCAAGGCGAGGTCCGCCGAGATTGATGACGAGTGGGGCACCATGGAGCACGGCTGTTTCAATTTGCGCAAGAACATATGCAGGGCACATTCGCTGACGATGGACCAGTCTAACAGTTTGGACGTCGCAACTGGCTTGCTCAATCAATGGGTTGACCACATTGGCAAAGCTGCGGCCACGTCTGTGTCAGAAGTGTTGCACATCGTGTGCAGTGACAACGGTGATCCAGATGCGCCTCCCGAGCTCCACTGTTTCGTGCTGCTGGCAGTCCCTGTGTATAAGCCGAAGATGCAGTTCTTGGTGCCGTGTGTGATTGCGACAGGAGACAGCCACACATTCGTTGGCACTGAAGTTCCAGAGACCCCGTTCAGGCTCCACTTGAGATTGAATCGGCACCGTCTAGTTGGAGACAGCATGCAAGTTCTGGACATCATAACGTCGGACGAGTTGTGTTTTGGCATGGTTCGCAACCACCGCAGGATTACGTCATTGAGGAGGGTGGCAACGAATATCGCCACCGATTGCCCGCACCTCCTGGACATGATTGTCACTGGCGAGATCGTCCTCGACTTGCATGCGAAGGCTGCGGCGAAGCCGACCGCCAAATCGCGCGTGTCCCAGTTGGACGGCGTGTTTGGCAAGGCCGACGGGTTGCGCGCCAAGGCCCGCCGACGCGCTAGTGATGCCGACCCACAGAGTGCTGGCCCTCAAGAGGCGCGGCCGCCATTAGCTGATGACGTGCGCGGGCATGCAGCCGCAGGTGGCTTGGACGGCTACGGCGGCCACGTCAGTGATAGCGACATTTCGGGATTGCTGGAGGACGAGGTAGATGCAATTCAAGAGAATTTCGCAGAACAGTACCCAGCGGTTGTCGGTTTGGAAGCCCCTGTGCCTGTGCCTGATCCAGGTGACGTTGGCGTCGAGATCGATATTGCTGCGTTGCAGGCCGCCCACGCAGGCGACTCGCTCCCAGGGCCTCTCCCAGCTGAGGCGCCCGCGGGAGAGGAGGACGAGCTCACTCTTTGCATGCGTTGCACCACGGTTGACAAAGACGGGTACATCACTTGCACTCGGGCGCCTTGGAGCGAGTTCCCGAAATGCGGCAGAATTATTCGATTCCCTAAGGGGAAGCCAGCAGACAAACAGAGTGTGAGTTTGGTATGCTACCTGCACGGTGGCAAGTGTTCTTTAGTTCGTTCTAACGCGAGGTTGCCTGAATGCGAGCTTTTGCATTGGATGTTCAGCGGTGCGTTCGAGCCAGGCTGGTCTGGCGACCGCCGCGAGGAGTGCAAAGCCGCACGCTTCGTTGCGGCACCGCTACCCTCTCTCCGAGGCAGAGAGGGCCACCACTGTTTTTCCTTTTCGCGAAGTCACCCGCGGGGGGGACTCAGCAGGGCCGTAGCCCATCAGTAATGCCAGTCTGAACGGGAGGTGGACGCTTGCCACCTTGAGCATTGAATGATGGGCATGAGGAAAGAGACACATGAGAAACCACACGAGAAATATAGGACTCACAGGGGCCACTTGAATTACTTGTGATGCACATGCGGTGTGTCTGACATGCCGCATGCAATGTATGAGCCATATGCCGCTGCGGACCTCAGAGGGGCATCTTGGATATGGATATGGTGTCTCTGGTGGGTCTCTCTAGGCAACATTTGGAGTGCATCTTAGGCCTTAGAGTATAGGAGCTCTGTGGGACCTTTTCGGGCGTGGTCTCGTTGCTAAAGCTATGCTTGGCCGATAAGGGTCATCCGCCGCCACCAGCCGTGACCTTTGCAAACTCATAGCGCATGCGCACGCCGCACATGTACAACACATTGCATGTTGCATGTAATTGCGATGTCATGGCGTGGCCCATGCGTGCCTCACGGGCCCCCATACAAACCAAATAGGATAGTATGTGCAGATGCGGGGTGATGGGTATGGAATGCGTCCGAATGGAATGTTTGGCTGCTCTGTGGGCGCGGGCGTTGCTGGCGAATCCGAGTCTCTATCTTTCGTCAACTCCACCCTCATCGAAACGCCAATCGTTTTAAACCGTGCCCCGTCCCCAGGTCTCGTCACCAGCATTGCACGTGCCCCATTGGTCCCATATGGACGGTTAACCTGTATGCGACCGCCCCCGGCCCAGATCGCGCATTCTTCCACTGCTATCCACCCCCTGCCCCACCCCTCGCACACCAACCCCCTATTTCCCCTCCGCTAGCCTCCCCCCCCTTGAAAGCACACGCGCGCATTTAAGCAACCCCGCAATAAACGTATCGTCCACCTCCAAAGTTGGCCGTTGTCACGCTGCATGTCAGGTCTCGTTTTTGTTATGTTATCGTGTGCCTTACTAGCCATAGTCTTATGGAGCACCCGCCAGTGTGTCTCCTCCCCCCCACCCACCCACTTCGCATGGCTTCACTCACTACCAAGTGCTAGGGTCGCTGTGGTGATGTGGATGCTTACGCTCCCCCATTCCCCCTGGCACGTCGTTTACAATACTCCCTCCTCGTCCAGGGGTGTCCTGGGAACCGTGGGGCCATTGCGATAGTGCCACGACGGACCACGTAAATGTCCAGCGAAGGACTTCATGAGCTTCTTGGCTTGGTGCTGACAGTTAATATATCGATATACACATATTGATATATAATGTATGATGTATGCGGGTGCGCCGTTTCGCTCGTTTTCGCTGTGATTTTTTAGCATCGGAACTTTGGAAGGAAAGCGCGGCGGCGGTGGCAGAAAGTGGGCAGCGGGTAAGTGTTATAACGCGCAGTTTCCAAATAGGTTGAACATCACTTTGCGTTGCGCTGCAATATGTAAGTTACAATGTTTGAAATGTGAAATGGGAGTGGGTGTGTTGTTTTGCGGTACCTGCAATGTTTAGTTTTTTGTTGTTTCAGCTCCGTTGACGGCCTACGTTGAAATAAAAACCAGGGCTGGCAGCTGGCATACTCGCACACTCGCACACGGTGCCGAAACAACTACATCACATGGCTTCCCAGGACCCAGTGCCCAGGACATGCCCGAAATTCTTTTATAAAAACGTGAGAAAAAGCCAGGGGCAGGCCTCTTGGATCCGAGCGCATGTCCCCTCCCACCCGCCAGGTGTTGAAAGCTGTGGAGTTGTATTGGGTTTCGTGGCGTCCTTCGTTTCTAGCGTAGGGTCGCCGTGAGAGGCGATCGTCGGTCGGCCATGGGGCTGAGGCGCGCTGGCCGAAATCGGAAAATTAGGGAAACCTAGCCAGCGCCAGATGGCGCGGCGCGCTCCGCTTGAGAAGGGTCAAGGTCAGGGTAGGGCGTTGGGAGCTGGAGTTGCACATTCGTCTGCAACGTCCTACCCTGTACCTGCCCTGAGTGCGAGAATGTCATTCTACACTGGCAAAACTACACTATTTTTTTTCCAAATCCGGCGATGCACTAAATTACGTTTGCAGAAATACGTTGCAGCACCCTCCGTGTACGCGCCGAAAAATACGTTACGTACTTGCTAACGTATACGAGCCCAGGCTGGGCCCAGATTTTTTATATGGAAAATACACTACGTATTGGCTAACGTATTTCTGGCGGGCGGGATACACTACGTACGGGCTAACGTATTTCCGGTCGGCGGAATGCACTACGTACGCCCTAACGTATTTCCGTTCGTCGGAATACACTAATTCCGGGTGAGGTCCGCGACGGGGTGGCGAGTAGGTGAGCCGTCGCGCCACGCCAGGTTTTCCGGGGCGGCGCGGTGGGCGAGGTGCGAAAATTAGATAGGGTGCGGTCGGTGACGTCTGAGAGAGACTGGGGGAGAGGAGTCGTCGGAGAGGCGCGTGGGCGCTAATTTCGGGTTCATGGGCGGGACGCGGCGTCGCGCGTTGGCGTTTCGTTTCGTGGGGCGGGTAAGTGGGTGGTGAGCGGGCGGGGCAGTCGCGCGCGGGCGGACGGTGGCGCGCCTGCGAAAGAGTGGAGGGTGGCAGGGGATATGGAGGGCGGGGCGGGGGGGAGATCTCACTGGGGTCGCCGTGAGAGCGCGTGCAGAGTGCAGAGCGAACCCCTCCACCCGCTTCCCGCTCTTGGTGGCAAGAGGGCGTGAGGGTCGCAGAGCTCCGCTCTCCGCTCGCTCGATAGTCAAGAAGACAAGCCGCCGACTGCAGGATAATATCAACAAACGCTACAAGACGAGCCAGGATGCAGGAAGCCTAAAGCCAGAGATGCTCGAATACAGAAGCCAAGAACCAAGGAGCAAGACGCCGCAAACTCTACCCTCCAGCCCTCCAGCTGCCCTGGGCCGCCAGGCACATGTCTGAAGTTCGCGTTCCAAGGTGTCGCCCCTGCGCTTCGTTCTGCCCGCAGCGGCCCGCGACTTGCTCGCGCGGTGATTGTGGCAAGTGGCGAAGGACAAAGGGCATGCGGCGGTGGCGGGAAGGGGGGGGTCTGTGTGAAGAGGGAAAGAAGGCGCAGTGGGATCGTCGGGATTGTGGGATGGTGAGTGAGTTGGTAGGTAGCGGTGCGCGCGCGTGCGCGCGCATGCGCGCGCGTGCGCGCGTGTGCGAAGGGGGAAGTGGGAGGCTGGATGGAATGGGGACTGAGGGTGGTGAGCGAAGGTCGGTCTGCATGGGGATAGGGGGCCTGCGCTGGCGCCGGTGGTGGAATAGCGCGCAAGTGGAAGGGGCGGCGCATGAGCGGATCCGGGGGTGGTGGGTGTTTTTTTTTTTGGGGGGGGGTGCTCGGGGGCGCGCCTCGGCCGCGGCAAGGCGGGCGCAGGGCGACGGCGCGCGCGCGGCGAAAGGCGGTGGATGCAGGGGTGGGAAGAGGGGGAGGTGGGCGAAAACATGCAGTGGCATAGCGGTGGGCAAAGGTCAGCGAGCGGATGAGCGGGCGAAGTGAAGGCGATGGGCAGGCGCAGCAGAGCAAGTGGGGGCAGGGGGTGGGGATTGCGGCTGAGGAGAGAGTCGCCTGGAACGGTGGAAGGTGAGCCAGAAGGTCTGCCACGCCCGAGCAACGGAAGAGGAAGCGCGCGCGGCGGCAAGGGGTGGAATTGGCAAGGGCCGCGGCAGTGCCAGCAAGCGGGGGCGCGCGCGAGCGAGTGGCAGTAGTGGCATGGTCGGGCGGGATCGGGGGCGGCTTGTGATAGGGAGCTGGAGTTGGCGGGGATGGGGGGGCTCGGGGGGCGCGGGCGCGTGGGCGGCTGCGGCGGTGGCGGTGGTGGTGGGACGGCGTTGTTTGGGGTGCTTGCTGGTTGGGGGAGGGTGGCGGGCGCGGGCGTGGCGTGGGCGGTGGGCGGCGTGCTCGGGGGGTGGGGCGGCGGCGGCGGCGGCGGCGGCGCGCGCTCGGTGGCGCGGTGTGGCGGACGGGCGAGGTTGAGCTGACATTGGCGGCGGACGGCTGTTCGCAATCCCGCGTGCCCACTTTCGCGGGCGACCTCGGCCCTGCGCCACCCGCCTACCAGCCGATTATACGCGCCACCGCGCGCCCGCTGCAACCGCCAACCACCTCCACCGTTGATGCGCTCGCCCTTCCCCCATCCGCCGTCGCAGCCGCTCGCGCGTCGCGGCCGCTGCTGCCGCCGATCCGCCCGCGGCTGGCTACGCCGCCCGCCCACCAAACCCGCGCCGCGCTCATTTGTCGCCGCCGCGCCCGCCCGCTGCCCTTCAAATGCGCGCGCCGTGCCCCGCCTCGCGCGCCGCGCGCGGCCGCCCTCTCTCTCGCTCGGGCGCGCGCGCGCGCTGCCCTGCCAATCGCGCCGCGCCACGCCGCGCTCGCCATCGCGCGCCCGCGCCCATCGTCGTCTGCCCCCAACCACTCTGCAGCCGCCGCGGCGCCGTTCGTGCGCAGGCGGTTCGGTTTGGGCGACGGGCGGCTGGCGCGCGCGCGAACGGAGCGGGCGATAGAAGGCGCGGAGGGCGCGGATGCAGCGAGTGAGGGGCAGGGCGGGCGCGCGCAGGGGGGGCGGGGGTGCGCGCGGGAAGGATGAAGCGGCCTTGAGCTGTGCCTTGAGGTCCAAGCCGACACCTTACACAGTTTGAGGTTTGAGGTTGTTAGCGTTGGTGCTCGCCGATGGCTCCCTTCTGCCGCGCCCGTGCCATCCCCCCCGCCCAACCTCTCGCCTCCTCGCCCGCCACTCACTCCGCTCGGGCGCGTCGCCCGCCCATCCGCGCATTTGCCCGCGGTAGTAACAATTGCGCGTAATTCCCGCCAGGCGGCGCGCATGCGCGCTGGCACATATGTTTGTCAATGGGGCCAGGTCCCCGAGCATCGCGCCGTCGGGGCTAGTGCGTTCTGGCCCAGGCATCGTATACGTGGGCCGAGCATTGCGTTCAGCGCCCACGGGCTGCCAACAGCGCTGCAGACAGTCCGCGCCGCATGACGCCGACGTGCGAATGCGGTAAGCTTGCGGCTTGCGGCCCCGTGCGCTGAACGGAACGTTGTCGGTTTCGTCGACTGGATGCCTTGCAAGCCGCTCTGCCGCGCTACGCGCGCCCTCGGCCGCCGATGTCGCCTTTCGCGGCATCGGCGTTGCGTTTGCGGCAGACGCCGCGCGCCGTGCATCCGTAACAGAAGGCTCAACGCTGTCGCCCTGCACTCCGCGCCGCATGCGCTGAGCCATGCGACTTGACGCACATCTCGCGGCGCGCATCTCAAAGCGCGCGACAGCAAGTGGCGGTGGCGGCCGCGGTGGCGGGGCACGGGCGGGCGCGCGGCGGCGGCGGCGGCAGTGGTTGGTGAGGGTGGGTGGGCGGGCGGGGTGTTGGTGGTGGGTGGGGTGGGTGTGGAGGGATGGGAGGTGGGCGTAGTGGGCGCGGGCGAAGGTTTTGGGTGTGGTGGCAACGGCGGGCGCGCATGTGGGTGGGGGGCGGCGGGTTGCGGTGCGCGTTGCGCGCGCGGTTGCGCGCGTGTCGCGCGCTGGTTCGTGGTGGATGGTGGCGGCTGTTTGCAGGGAGTTGCAGCCGCGGGCGGTGCGCGCGCGTTTAAAGGAGTGGTGAGCGCGGGTTTTGCCGAGGAGGAAGGTGAGGGGTGTTGGCGATAGGCCGTGGGTAGGAACTTGGCCGTGGCGAGTGGATGGGAATCGGCGGGTGAGCGGCGCGCGCGCGTGCATGTGTAAGTTGTTTGTGATGGGGTATGAACTGGGCAGGCTGCGATGGCGATGGCTGCGGTCGGGCGCGCTGTGGTGGTGGGGCCAAAGATGTGGTAGGCAGTGCGGCGGATGTGGTGGCAGGTTTGAGTTGCAAGCGGCGGTGGCGGTTTGTGGTCGCGCATGGGCAATGTCGCGCGCGCGGACTGGAGAATGCAGCGGCGATGGCGCGCGAGCACTAGTTCGGGGCCTCGGCCCTCGTGCAACCATCGGAGGGCGGTTCGCTCTTACCACTGAACCGCGCGCGGCCCACTTCATGGGCACGAAGCCCGCGGGCCGCGGTTTCAGCTCATATCCATTCATCGCCCGCAAGTCGCAGCCCAGCGTCTGGGCTGCGGTAGCGAAGCTGATGCGCTCGACTGGATGTTGGTGGCGTTGCCCTTGGCGGCACCAACCCCAAGCTCTATAGTTGTGCCCTCTGCCGTTGCCTGGTGACGCTTGCAGTGCAATACGCATGATACTGCCAAAGCGCTCGTCGAACCGTCGTGAAAAACCGGACCGCGCGCCCGACGCGCTACCCATGGTGCGTTCAACGTGGGGCGTTTGGTTGTTGGCCGTCGGCCATGCATGTTGCGGATGGGTGCGCTCGCGCGTGCGTTTGGTGCCGTGCATGGCCTTTGTTCCGTGGCATGAGTGTGCAGCGCGCCGCGCGCCGCTGGTTTCTAGTTCGCGACCATGGACACGCGCTGCTAAGTTTACCCGCCGCTGCGCCCGCACGCGTCACCCCATGCAGCCGCCCACCTACTCCACCCCCGTTCATGCGCACTTGCCTTGTCCGCCCGCGCCTACGACAACCACCAACAACAACAAACCGCACCGCACCAATATGTCCCCATTGCACCCGCGCGCACTGCCCATCCCCCGCCAACCACTCCCCCGCGCCACGCGCGCGCGCAACCTCGCTTGCTCCCCGCCGCCTCCGCATTTCCGCCCATGCAGCTTTGAACGAGAGTGGCGCAATGGCTTTTTTAAACAAAAATTTAGTTTATCAATGATGCGCCGTTGTGAAATATGCTTGGGTATAGGGTGCTAGTTTTTTGTTTGCCGATTACTCCACCACCGTGCCCCCTTGGCCGTCGATGCGCGTTTCCCCTGAGAGTCGACTACTACGTGCAGCATATATTCCATATTATATCTAAGGGCATGTGTGATTAAACCATGTGCGTTCGACCTTTGGGTGCTCCATTGTGGCGAATGGTCGCCGTATTGAGCATCAGCGGGGCTGCCGTAGAGTTCAGCGGCTTAGGGTTTCAGTGTATGTGCGCGCGCTCAGGGCGAAGCCCCCAGTGACTATGGGCCTATGTCCGCGCATGGCTTCAGGGTTTCGCATAAGGTTCCAGCGTGTTCGTGCCTAACGCCACAAGGCCTCTTTATCTGAGGCCCGCTGGTTTCAGCGGTGTTCTGTTGGGCCCGACACAGAAACCCGACGGCCCGTCGAGGCCAGATTGTGCTCAGGGCCACGCCAGGCTTTCAGGGTCTCTCTGGCGGTGCCCGCGGGTTTCTGGGTTAGCCCGAACCCCGCAGGCCCTGCCTGGGAGGCTCCAGGTTCCAGAGGGCCAAGGGCCTCCCAGGGCCCCGCGCGTTCTCCAATGGCCCAGGGTTCCCCAGCTTAAAGCCGACTGGCCGCCAAGTGCCCGACGGCCCCGCGAGGCCAACGCGGCTCAGGGACCCGACGCCCCACCAGGCGTTCAGGACCTCTCGCGCGGGGCCCGCAGGTTTCTGGGCTAGCCCGGAACCCCGCAGGCCCTGTCCGCGTGGCCCTAGGTTCCACATGGGCCCATGGGGGGCCATGGCCTTTCAGGGCTCAAGGGGTTGAAAGCTCCAAGGGCTCCCAGGAGTCCAGTTCTTTCGTTTGCCGTCTCCTCCTTCTCCTCCTCCCTCCTCGTTGTCCTTGTCATCCCTATTCCCTCTTCCATCTCTTCAATGTCCTCCTCTTTTCTCCCTCCTCTCATCTCTCATCCTTGTCCTCCTCATCCGTTCTGCCCGTTTCTCCCTTTCTCCCTCCACTTGGCACTCTTGTTATTCGGCCTTGGATGGCCGCGCCAACCAGTTCCTGTTGAGTGTCTTGCGCTGTAGCCGCCTTGGCCCAGAGTCTCCGCTTCGGCTTTCGATCCGTGTCTTCCAGTTTCAATTCTTCACGCTGCCGCAGATTTGCTCTTGCTCTTCGATGGCGCCGAAGGAGATGGCGCCTCCCGACCCGAAGGCTGTACAGAAAGAGTGTCGTGCTGCGCTCAGGCGCAAAGACAACGAGCTGCGGCGCACAGCCAATGCTCTGGAACGCATGGCGACACGCTTGAGAGGCAGGACGGAGACAGAGCGCAAGAAAAAAGAGAAGCAGCGGAGGGAATTCTTGGAGCGGGTCGAGCAGCGCAAGAGGGACATGCAGATCCAGCAGGGCTTGCACGAGATCTGCCAGATGGTGGCGGCTGTGTGCCCACAGGCGGCTGAACTCGAACGCAAGCGCACCCAGAAGCGCAGCGCGGTTCGTTCGGTGCCGAGGCCTTCCCAGCACACCCCAAACCCAGCAGCTTGCATCCCGAAGGAGCAGCGGGGCCAGGACGGCAACAGCGCCGCCAAGAGCAAGACACCCAACCCCATGAAGGCAGCCAAGCAGACCAGTTCAGCCGCTAAGAAGCCGCGCACCCGTGCCAACACCAAGACCGCCGCCAGTGCCAGCGGCGACCTCGACTCCACGAAGGACGTCGGCACCGAGGCCGTCGCGGCGGCGGGCAAGGCCAAGAACCAGGTCACGGTTGATTGACCAGGCGGCAGCATCTCATATTGCCGAGTGTGACAGATGGCAGCATCGCAGTCTGCCGAGTTTGCCGTGTGTGCACAGTGAGGCACGCTCTTGTCAGCCCAGTGTGCTCAGTCTTGTTTGCCTGTACCGTTTGATCAGCCTGCTCGCCTGATCCGTGTGACTGGCGACAGACGCCAGCTTTGCGGCGTCGTTCTTGCCGCAGTCGTGTGGCCATGAAGCTTGCAGCCCGCATTTAAAGCACGCTGCTTGCCTGGAGCATTTTGTAATATAAAATCGGCGTTGGCGATTCCCAGAGATGGCCCCCCATCGTCGTGGCCTTCGTCGCCACCCCTCCCATCGGTCCTCATCCTCTTCCATCTTCCCATCGTCATTCGTCATCCTCATTCTTCGTCGTCGCCCTCCTTCCCACCCTCACCCTTCGTATTTGTCAGCTTGTCCTCCTCGTCCTCCTCCGTCGTCGTCCTCATCCTCCTCGTGTCCCTCATTCTTCTTCGCCATCCCTCCTCCTAGCCCTCCTCCTCCACCACCTCCTTCCTCGCCTTCCATCCTCCCGCCGTCCGCGTGTCCTCGTTATCCCCTCCCCCTCCTCCTCCGAGTCGGCTTCCTCCTCCCCCCCCCCAGGGTCTTCGCCCAGCGATCTTGCGTTGCCTCACCCCCTTTAGGCTTGATTGTCCCGCGTAGACAAGAGGCCCATGGCAAAGACTACCGATAGCATGATCAGAGCCGTTGCGCATCAGAAAATTCGGACCGTCTGATGGTTCTCGGGGCCGCAGAGATCCAAACGGCTGCAGAGCAGAAATATAGGGCGACCAGACTGGAGGAGGAGGAGGTGGATGAAGAGTGGAGGAGGTCAGGAATGATGGTGCGGAGGAGGAGAAGGAGATGATGGGGAAGGGTGAAGGGATGCCTGTTGAAAAGTGCGCGGGGGGTGGTACTCTGGGCCCAGGGCCATTTCAGCATCACGCAACGGCGTGAGCCAGTGCATGTTTCACGCGGCGCCAGCTTGATATTAGGTGTCAGGGGGGCGTGGGTGATGTCACGATTGGTGACCCCACGGCAGCCAGCCTCCGTGCCTGCGCCATTGGTCTGTCGGCGGCTTGATGTTGTGAGAGGGTTCGGCATGGCCCTCAAGCTTGATCCGAAGCGGTGCTGCGAACTAGAGGTTTGTCTTCTGCCAAGTATGCTGCCGTCCCTTGGATGCGGGGTGCGGGCCAAGGTTGCGTTGGATACTGTCGGGCCTGGGTTGTGGGTAAGTTGGCGTGGTGCTTGGGTTGTGGGTCCAGCGGGCGCCATCATTGGCAGCCTTGGTGTCTTGGGGATTCGTTGGGGTGCATGCTCGCCGTTTTGACGCGGCCTTATTGGGGCCCCTGTAAGCTATGGTGGCCTATGGTCCTTTCGGGGGCCCGAAGTTCGATGCCTGGCCGTCACCCTCCTCGTCCTCCTCACCCCCCCGCCACCATTTCGGATTCGAGCCATTTTGGCGACCAGGCGATCAGGACGCCATCGTCGTCGCAGCTCCCGCGCTGCGCGACTTGCCTTGAGAGGCAATGGGCCTCCACGAGTCCGAGCCCGCTGCGATGGACGACGCAGCGAGCTTGCCACCGCCAGCAGTGCTTTGGCCTGCGAGGCCGAAGCGGGCGCCGCGTCGCACCAGTTGCGGGCTCGACGCGGCGTCCAACTGTTCTGGCGTTGATTCGGTTGCTGCCGCTAGCACTTCACGTGACTTCACCTCCTTGTTCGAGGACAGTCAGCAATCATTGTCGGATGTGGCGTCTGCCATCCCAAGCGGTCGATCGAAACGGAGGCGCTTGCGGATGTCCGACGAATGCGGTTGCGACGGTGGGGCCGACACTCAGTCAGACATGATGGCGCTAGGCGCGGATGGCGATGGCGGGTCTCCCGACAAATCTGGCACCGACAGTGATGACCAGCCGTGCCCTGGGTGCAACAGGACTCGGGATGGGAAGTGCTTTTTCAACGCTGGTGCGAAGACGCCTTGGGCCTTCCCCAACGGGCGCGGCCCGTGGTGCAAGGACTGTTACGGGTGCTACAGGCTGTTCTTCTCTGAGACTAAGACCCTCGTCGTTTTCAGGGCGCACCTGCAGACTGAAGATGGCAGAGCAGAATGGAGCGTGTACTTCGTTGCCTACATCAGCCTCCGCTACGAGATCCGTGACGGCCGCATTTCCAGGACAGCAGGTGACGCCAGGGTGGGGGTCATCAAGTTCCTCTTCAACATCTTGCGCATGCCCGCCCAGCCGTTCGTCATCCAGACGTTGGCCAAATGCATTGCAGACGGCGACAACATCGAGAACTTGGTCACGATCAGGGGCGACGACGGGAAGTGCAGCCTCGGCGTGTTCAAGACGGCCATCGAGGCCGTCTCCGACGTTGGTTGTTTCCACATCGACCTCGGCAGTTTCGACACGACCGCGAAGCTCATCAGGCCCATGTTCAGCCATTCCGAGGCGGATGTCGACATGTACAGGGCCGCGTTCGACGGGAGCGCCAAGGCGGACTCAGTGATTATCCGCGCTGGCGCCGCAGGCAGGGTTCTCGAGCAGGACCCGAGGGTCGCCAAGCTGGATGCGCAGCTCGCCGCGATCATCAAGACGTTCGAGGTGTTCTCACAGGTGAGCGCGTGGTACAACGCAGGAGGAGGTGTATCCAGGAGGGATGCGAGGAGCGAATGCGGATGGCAAGTGGCGGAGGTGGGCTGGTCGTCGGAGGATGACGGGAGGCAGGCGGCAGGAGGCACCACGGCGATGGAGGAGGTTGGAGGAGGAGGAGGGGGGGGGCAACGTTCATCCCCTGAGTATAGCAACCACTCCACCCTGGCCCATCCCCCACCCTTCGGCTCAGTCTGAGATCCAGGACCAACGCTGCCTCCCGACCCTGCTTAGAGACGGGGTTGCAAGCTGCCCTCCAAGGTCAACTGGTCCGATGTCGCGAAGGAGTCGATGATCACGCCCTTGCTGGGCAAGCTGGGTCAGCTGAGGATCGTTTTCGTTTCGGAGTCCAGGGGCGACCTCGTCGATGCCATCGACAGGTGGACACATGCTCTGACAGGCGCCAAGACGGCCTTGAAGCAGCATCGGACTTTCAAGAAGTCTAAGACCTACGCCAACACGGTTGCCATGTCAGAAGAGTTGCCTGAGCTCGCAAAGAAGTTGCGTGATGACATGAACATACAGCCGCACCCGTCCTTCATCTTGATCGCCAGTAAGGCATTCTACCTAAAGCTGAGCCAGCAGTCAAAGAGCTTCCTTGATACCCTCACTGCGCTGAACGCTGATCCAGTGTTTGCTGCCGTCGCAGACGCCACCGACCCGAACACGCTGGACATGTGGATGAACGACTTGTTTAGCATGTACTTTGTCAACATTGGCTTGGATGAGGACGGTGCAGCCACTGAGGACGACATCACTCAGAAGCTGAAGGGCATCTCTGCGGACCTGTCGGGCGCGCACGAGATGTTGAATGCGTTCGATGACAAGTTCAAGTCGCACAAGTTCGTGAGCGAGCTCACGATGATAGGTTCTCTCTTCCAGCTGTGTGTGGCGACGCGCTTGGTCTCTCCCGAGTTGGCAGCACCAGGCCCGTCGATCGTGCGATGGGCCAGGGACGGCGTGCAGTCTTCCGAGCGCTTGCGGGGCATCAGCAAGAATATGAAGAATTCAGTGATCGGCCAGGAGGTCTCGTCTGCAGTGTCAGTCAGCATGCAGCGCAATGCCCAGGACGACGTGGCCGACGACAAGCTCAGGGACGCGATGTCGTTGATGGCGTCGACTGCATTCCCGACGACATCAACGGACGACACCAACCGCATCACCATCAGGAACACCGAGGTGGTGGCAACATTGTCGATGGTCGAAGTGGTTGAGAGGGGATTGAAGCTGGTTGCGGAGTGCCTTGCCATGTGGTCGCCCATCCGTGCAGTGGAGCAGGCGCCGAAGGTCTTGGAGTGCATGACGTTGGTGAGGGACGCCTTGGATATGTTCGACTTCGTGGCTGCGCTTCTTCTTCAGGACCATTTCTCGCCGCTGGTGGACACGCTTGATTCGGCAGTGGAGGGCGGCGCTCTCGACCAGTCTTCGTTCGAGGACGTCTTGGGCAGCAAGCAGAAGCTGGTCGCAAAGGTGGTCCACAAGGTGTTGCCCACGTTCGAGCGGGGCTGTCTGGGCAACATCATGCCGTCCCTCGAGACGATCACCAAGGCCTTCCCTGATGATGCCATGGACGATAGCCGATCCATCGCCATCTTGCTCCAGGCGTCCCTCGCACACAACGCGCGCGTCCGCGAAGCTGCCATGGCCTACTTCAACGCTGTGAACAACTTGGCCCGCCTGGGAGGCAGCAAGAGCAGCGCTTGCGGCACTGGTGGGAAACGAGATGCCCCTGTTGACCCTGTCTTCTGGCAGGCAGTGATCAACGTGGTGACCAGCGCCAAGAAGATGGCGTCGTTCTCCAAGTTCAAGTTCGCGCACGAGATGGTGATTGACGAGACCATGTATCAGTGCGAAGGCAGGGGCGGCATGCAGGCTGGCTTCCACAGCTAGCACCAGGGCAGATGCAGCACGTGGTTTGATGTTCAACATCCTTGATCGGGCCTTGGGAAAAACAACGCAGCTGTGGTCTTCGGGGGGGGGGGGGGAGGTGTTCATGGGGCCCCTGGGCGCTGCGTCTGGCTTGGTGCGACCTGTGGCTGTGGCTTGCAGGCTCCCTCAAAGGGCTGGGGTCCGACAGCGACAACTGGACCAGCGGACTTGCAGCCACCTCGTTTCCTGATGTTGCTCGGTCTGCTGGTTTCCCCGTGAAGGTAGAGAAGGTGATCAGGGGCATGTTCGAGATTTCGTACTCTGATTGGTCCAAGTTGGTTCCCCTCAGCGAGTTGGGATGGCCTGCTGATGTTCCTGACGAGGAGTCCCCACTTCGGTCTCAGCTCGCGAGCTTCATTGTTGGCGGCGCCGCGCCATGCAAAGATGAGCTGGCCTCGGTAAGGAAGCAGGTCCTTGAGTCGGTTGAGAAGTTGACGCATCGCGCCGCTGCCTTCGGTGGAATCCTCAGTGGCATGGCCATGGACCTCTTGAACAGCAGCACCAACAACTTGGACGTGGCGGGGCTCCTCCAGCCGATCAATGGCTACTCGGAAGTGTGGGTCCAAGCCGTAGACGTGGACGCCTTCGTTCGGTTGTTCAACTCGTTCTACGAGGCGGGTGCCATCCTTCACTACTTACACGAGGCTGTTTTCACGACGGTCGAGCCCCTCAGCCCCTCGGAAGTGTGCGACAAGGACATGTCAATCAAGCAGTTCTACGAGACAGTATTCGACCTGCTGTCGGCATCAGCGGCCTCTGCGAGGTCTGCGATCCAGCTCATGAGCGTGAGCGAGGTCAACGGGATTTGGTTCCAGGACTGGCCGACCATGGAGCGCTGGCTGGACTCGGTAGATACGGTTGCCGCGAGGTGCAAGTCAGCCCTGTTCAGGGCCGTGGTGCAGAACTTGTCGAAGGCTGCTGCCAGGGACGAGCGGCTCGCGCCGAACTTCAGGAGCATCGTGAACGAGAAGACCTACGCATCGTCCATGGCGAAGAAGACACTCACGAAGCCTGCGCTGCCGAAGGCCATCAAGCCAGCGACGGTCGCTCTCGGCAAGGCGCTCGACGACGCGAGGTCGTTGCATGAGGACTGGCGGCTGACTCCGGAGATCGAGGACGACGAAGCGGTGAGCTCGGACTGGGAGCAAGCGGTTGCGATTCACAACGCGTTGAAGGAGAGCATGGTGGTGATCATCGCAGTCCAGGTTGTGGAGGACAAGGGCGCAGACAGCCAGTTCGCTGACGCGAAGGCGCTGCTCGACGACGAGAAGATGAAGAGCTTCCTCCCCGCGGCGCTGGTCAAGCAGCTTGAGCCTCTGGCCTCGAAGGCGAAGAAGCCGACTGAGGTCAAGACCAGCGCCGCTGGCACCAGCAAGGCGGCCTCGAGCCGCGGGTGAGATTGCAAGAGAGCTGCAGGAGAAGAGAGAGAGCTCACGGGGTTTTCCTGAAGGGTGTGCGGGCCGACGGGCCTCGCCAGTGGCAGCTGACCGCAGGGAGTTCAATCGGCGGGTGCCGTTTGCAAAGAGGTCTGATGCTGCAGGCGGCGGCGCCTGAGGCCAGTTTCAGCCGCGCAGCGACGTCGCTGCGCACGTGTGGACACGGCTTTTGCGCCGCCCAGCCTGGGCGGCAACGGCGCCGACATGAAGAGTGAAACCGCACGAGCACGTGGTTTCCTTACCCTCTGTCCTTGTCAGATTCACGTCCTCCCCCTCCTCCTCCTCCCCCGCCGCCTCCCCCATCCTGCTCCTGGTCGCCCCCCTCCTTCTCCCCCCCTCCTCCTCCTCCTCCTCCTCCTTGTCTTTCTCCCCGTCTCCCCATTCTAGCCCTCCTCTCTGGATTGCCGCCGCCCTGGTCTTGCCGCATGCATCGGTCCACTTGACCCGATGAGCTTCGATATCCGATGCCTCCTCATGCGATTTGATGTGCCCCGACCCCGATGTCCAACGCGTGTTCGGTTTCTGACTTGATGGTCCCCGTTCTGCCCCATTGGCTCTAAGAATTATGGGAGAAATCGGGCTTGCATGCGCATGTAACAAAGATAATTGCTGACAGGTGCGTTGTTCAACACATAGTATACAAGCCATGCCAAATCATGTATGACAAAAACATGTTCAAATACGTTAGGTGCTGTAGTGTATTTCGGGTTTCGGGTTTGTAGGCCAGTTCTAAGAGCTGGCCCCATGCACGCTCCAAAAAGAGAGGTCTAATAGGTGTCACGGGATGGCCCGAAGAGGCCCACATCGTAGGTGTTCTTTGTTTTTTCAATGTTTTGGGCTTCTCGCATCTTCGAATTTCCAGTGTCCAAGGGCGCCGAAGAGCCTCCCAAAACCGCCACAAGACCACCCAAGAGACCCTCAGGACGGCCCCGAGACGGGCCAAGAAGGCTTTAAGACTGCCGAAGAGGCGCCCAGGACATCCACAGACCACCCCAGAACAGGCCCAAGATGGGCCCAAGAGCGGGAGCAGGAGGCTTCCAGAGACCTCCGAGAGGCCCCCAACACACACCCGATCCCTGAGAGGCCCCACCGAGACCCCGACGAGGCTCCAAGAACAGCCCGAGAGAGCTGCGAGAGCCGTCCCGAGAGAGTCGAAAGCTCCGCAAAATCGTTAATTCCCAGTGTTTTTTTTCGAATGCTTTTCGCCTTCCCACGTTTTCCCGCTTCCAATCCTCAAGGATTGAGGATTTTGGAAAAAGGGAATTCCGAGACTTCCCTTTTTTTCATCAAAGTGGGACTCCTACTCGGGGGTCCTACACATCCCCTGACATCTGGCGGGTACCGCGCCTGCCGGCTTCCCAACGGTTTCGCGGAGCTTTCGAAGGCCCCAAGGAATCTGGGAATTTTGGATTTGGGTTCGATGGTCATCCATTCAGGACTCAGGACAGAAATTCATGCGCAAACCAAACATGTTCTCATATGTCCATCTCTCGTTCAAGTGTGGGATAGGTAATGCCAGGGTATTTAATTGCATTGCGCTGCAGCCCAGGGTAGCAGCGCCTTTCACGCAGCAGAATCCAGCGAGCTGCAGCCCAAGGTAGCAGCTCATGTGCAGCGCTGGCCGCTGCATCCCAGGCACTTTCTATTCAGAGCAAGCGACGCCCGCTGGCCGCCAAGATGGCCCCTGGGTGGTCCAAGACGCTCCAAAATGTTTCAAGGCGGCCCCCAGGGGCCACAAGATGCCGCAGTGGAACTCCCAAAGGCCCTCCCAAATGACCCCAGAGAACCACAAACGCAAAAGCCATTCAGGTTTTTCCATGTTCAGTAAATCTCACGCTCGTCTCCTTCGGATGGCTTCGGGAGAGCTTCACATGGCGCCGAGGCTCGAGACGGCCCCACAACTTCGAAGAAGAGCCCAAGAGGGACTCAAGCGGGCCCCAAGGCCTTCAAGGCAGCCCCAGCAGGAAGATCCACAAGAGACCCGTACATTGTAAACCAGCCCACTTCATATTGAATATCTTCCCACGCCGGCCTTGAACAGCTCGAAGCCCCCGCATAATCCCAAGCAAGACGAGAAACGAAAAGCGAGGACAACCGAGAGAGTCTGGAGGGGTAAGGAGGAAGGACGTATCAGGAGTATTGGAGGACGAGGTAAGGCAAGGCATGGAATGAGCCTGTCCGAAAAGCACGCGCAGCTCACAACGCCGCAACGCCATGACATGCGCTAGAACCCAAGCGCGCGCGAAGCGCGCGCGCGGTTCTGTATAATGCAAATATATACCGCCCCCCCTGGCCCCGGGTCCCTCCCCGCCACATCTCGGGGACGCTCCCGGTACCGCTCGCCCGGCCTTTCCGGGGAGCCTCCACAGCGTCCCAGGAGGGCCCAAGACGCCTCCCAGAAGCCCTCAAAATTCGAAAGAATGGTCCAATACGCTCCCGAGCAGCCCAAGTCAGCCTTCCGACGGCTCTCTTGGCTCACAGGTGCCCTCCAAGAGAGCCCAAGAGAGGTCTGATAGGTGTCACGGGACGGCTCGAAGAGGCCCGAATCGTAGATGTTCACTGTTTTTTCAATGTTTTTGGCTTCTCGCGTTTTCGAGCTTCCAATGGTCCAAGAGCGCCGAAGAGGCTCCCAAGACCACCCAAGAGATCCTCAGGACGGCCCCAAAACGGGCCAAGAAGGCTCCAAGATTGCCGAAGAGGCGCCCAGGACATCCACAGACCACCCCAGAACAGGCCCAAGATGGGCCCAAGAGCGGGAGCAGGAGGCTTCCAGAGACCTCCGAGAGGCCTCCGGGACCCCCGAGAGCCCCCCAACACCCCCCCGATCCCTGAGAGGCCCCAACAAGACCCCGACGAGGCTCCAAGAACAGCCCAAGAGAGCTGCGAGAGCCGTCCCGAGAGAGCCCAAAGAGGGTAAACTTGTTGATTTCCCATGGTTGTTCTAACGTGTTTCGCCTTCTCACGTTTTCCCGCTTCCAACCCTCGAAGATCGAGGATGTTTTTTTTAAACATCGATATTCCCAGAAATCCTTTTTTTTTCAGAGTGGGACTCCTACTCGAGGGTCACACACATCCCCTGACATCTGGCCGGTATCGCGCCTCCTGGCTTCCCGGAGGGAAGACCCCACGACGCCGAAGGACAGCCCATAACGACCTCAAGGAGCTCCCAGAACGTAAAGAACGGCCCAACACGCTCCCGCGCAGCCCGAGACACCCTTCCAGCGGCTTTCCAGGCCTCCAGGAGGCCTCCGGAAGCTCCAGGGGGTCCGGAAGATCCCACACCCCTGAGGGGCCCGGCTAACCAAACCCGCGAGGCACAAACAAGAGACAGCGCCGAACAGCGCCGAGGAAATGGAAAAGCATGACAATCCCACAATTCTTTTTTTTTCTCCAAGTTTGCCCCCCGGTCTACTCTTGCACAGCAGACCACAATTCGGACCCCCCCTCACCTCCCCAAAAAAGAACCCAGGAAGCCTGAATACCCAAAAAGGAAATTCATGATTTCTGCGTTTCCGCACTTCCCCTTCTATATGATTCCGAGGCTTGAGCAGGGCCTCCAAGGGAGTCCCTGGACGCAAGAAGCGACCAACATGACATTACATTAGTTAGCCTATCAAGCCTAGCTAGAACATGAGCGCGCGCGAAGCGCGCGATGGTTCTAGTATACATATATTTATGTATGGGTCTGTAATGTATATGCCAGTGGTCTGTGTAACTATGTGTGCGCATACACATGCGTATATCAGGCGGTAGTGGCCTGACCAGCTGCCCCGGGCATCCCGCAACTCAGAGGTGCGAGGGTCTCAGGCGAAAGTGGCCAGACTACCATGGTCCTTCACGGTGAGCAAGCAGGCGGGATGACATATACAGATATGTACATCGTTAAAAAAGCCGAGATGGCCGCGGAAGGACTCCGCAGAACAGAGGTGGGAGAGAGAGGGAAACTGGTTCTGCTAGAATCTTGATGGGGTGGGGAAGAGGAACATGAAGAGGACCAGGAGGATGAGGGGGAGGAGGAGGAAGAGGAGGAGAGGAGCAGAAGGAACGAAACATACGAGGAGGAGGAGGAGGCTGAAAAGGAAGAGGAGCAGAGAGTATAGGAAGAGGAACAGGAGGATAACGGGAAAGAGAAGGAGGGATATGGGAGGAAAAAGGAGGGAGGAACAGAAATATTGGAAGGCTTCTGGGGGCACTATTAAAGCTCAGTGTTGGGAGCCCTGGTGTTCTGTAGCGTTTGGGGGCCTCCTGGGAGTCGTCTTGGGGCCCTTTTGGATCCTTTTTAAGGCCCTGTTGGGGTTCTCCTGGGTCGTCTCGGGGCCCTTTTGGGCCGTCCCGGGGCGTGTTGGACGCCTTTGGCCGTCGCGGGGCTCTCCTGGCGGTGTATTGGGGCCCTCTTGGGTGCCTCTTTGGGCGCTGTTGGGGCTCTCTTGGCCCGTCTTGGAGCCTTCTTGGGCTGTCTTGGGACTCTCTTGGCTTTTGGGGGCCTCTTGGGCTATCTTGGGGCGGCATTTGGAGCCTCTTGGGCCGGTTCGGGCTGATGTTGGCCAGAAAAAGGGAGAACCAGACAAACTTGTGAACACCATGCAGAAATCAATGACATTTCCCTCTTGGGGCCCTCTTGGGAAGCCTTTTGGAGGCCTCCTGGGGCGTCTCGGGACCCCCTTAAAACGGTCTTGGGCGGACTTGGGGTCTCTTGGAGCGCTCTCGGGCTGTCTTGGAGCGCTCGTCGACCCCTCTTGGGAGTATCTGCGGCCGTCTGGGGCGCCTCTGGGACCGCCCGAAAATCCCGGGGAAGGCCGAAACTCGTTTGGGGGGGTGGGGGGCTCCGTTCGGGGTCCGTCCGGGGTCCCCGGCCCTATAACAGTATATGTATATATACATATATAGATGTATATATGTATGTGCGTATATATATATATATATATGTGTGTGTATGTATGTATGTATGTATGTATGTGTGTATGCATGCATGCATGCATGCATGCATGCATGCATGCATGCATGCATGCATGTATGTATGTATGTATGTATGTATGTATGTATGTATGTATACATGTATATATATATATATATATATATATGTATTCATATACATATACATATACATATGTATATATACAAGTGGCACGTAGGTGCCCAGGCTCATACAAAAACTGAAGGGGCGTTTGAAACAGGAGTGACATGCAACATCGAAGTCGCACTCGAGCGCAAGTGGGGTTGCCACACCTTGCGATGTGTGTACCAGGGCCCCCAGGAAACCTTAGGAGGCCCGACTTGGATACCAGAAGAGGCTCCAGGAGGCCCCAGGATTGCGAGTGTTGTGCGCGTGTGTGTGTGTGTGTGTGTGTGTGTGTGTGTGTGTGTGTGTGTGTGTGCGTGTGTGTTTGTGATGTATGCTTCGTGTGGTGCGTGTTTTTTGTGTGTTGTAGGTGTTGTGTGTGTGTGTGTGTGTGTTATGTTTGTCTAGCCTGTGGTGTGTTGGGCGTGATTTGTGTCTCTGTGTGCATGTAGTTCTGAAGCCCCAGGAGGCCCCAGGAGGCCCCAGGCGGCCTCAGGAGGCCCCAGGAGACCCCAGGAGGCTTCAGGAGGCCCCAAGAGGCTCCAGGAGGCCGCGGGAGGCCCCAGGAGGCCCCAGGAGGTTTCAGGACACCCCCAGGAGGCTCCGAGGCGGGGTCTGGGGTGCCAGAAGGTTCAGAAGGCCCAGGAGGCCCCAGGAGGTTCCAGGAGGCCCCCAGGAGGCTCCGAGGCGGGGTCTGGGGCTCGATGTTGGAAGGATTTTTTAAGCGAAACCGCCATTCACTGAGAATCGGGGTCACAATTATTGAAATTACCATGTGTGTTTGAAGGTTTTATGTTAAAATATTGAATTTCCCATGTGTTTTTGGACCCTGACGTCGTGATCTGCGTGAGGGGTGCCACCGATTTTCAGAATTTCGAGGATGTCCCGAGCGAAACGCACAGAAAAATCGCGGACGCGTGCGCATTAATCGCCTCTGAGCTCTACTCCCTCGGAGAGGTGCGTATGATAATATATATATAGATGTACATATATATACATATATGTATATGTATGTATGTATGTATGTATGTATGTTTGTATGTATATATATATATATATCTATATACATACACATATATATACATATGTATTTGTTTATATATATATATATATATATATATGTACATGTATATATATATATATATATCAGTAAGGGCTCCGCCCCTTGCCGCGGGCCCCCTTTCTCGGATAATGGGATATGCAAAAGCTAAATCATGAGCTCTGGGCGCCGCCGTGCAGCAGTGTTGGGGCCTGTTTGTTTTTGGACCCTGGCGCCGCCGATTTGCGAAGGGCGCAACCGGATTTCAGGAATGTGGGCAATCCGATGTGTTTTTGGACCCTGACCCCGCCGATCTGCGTGAGGGGTGCCACCGGAATATAGAAATGTGGCAAATCCCATGTGCTTTTGGACCCTGACCCCGCCGATCTGTGTGAGGGGTGCCACCGCTTTTAAGAACATGTTGCAAATCCTATGTGTTTTTAGGCCTTGACCTTGTCGATCGGCTTGAAGGGTGCCACTGGGTTGCAGAACTGTTGAGAATCCTTTTTGGGTTTTCGGACCCTGACCCCGCCGATTTGCATGATGGGTGCCAGCGAATTTCAGACATGTGGCAAATCATGCTTGGTTTTCCCAACCCTCCTGCGTTGGGTTCTCGTTTTGAATTAGAGCACTGGTCGCGCGTCTCCTTCCCGCCTCCCGTCCCTCTCTTCCCTCCTGCCTTTGACCTCGCCATCCCTGGGGGGCTGCGATCTGCGAAACTATCGCCACGTTCGAGGGCTGCTGGGGGGCCCAGCGCAGTGGGTACCCACGGCAGATTCAAATGGGACCTCGCCATCCCTGGGGGGCTGCGATTTGTGAAGCTGTCGCCACTTTCGAGGGCTGCTGGGGGGCCCAGCGCAGTGGGTACCCGCGGCAGACTCAAATCGGACCTCGCCATCCCTGGGGGGTTGCGATCTGTGAAACTGTCGCCACTTTCGAGGGCTGCTGAGGGGCCCAGCACAGTGGGTACCCAGGGCAGACTCAAATTGGACCTCGCCATCCCTGGGGGGCTGCGATCTGTGAAGCTGTCGCCACTTTCGAGGGCTGCTGGGGGGCCCAGCACAGTGGGTACCCACGGCAGACTCAAATGGGACCTCGCCATCCCTGGGGGGCTGCGATCTGTGAAACTGTCGCCTCTTTCGAGGGCTGCTGGGGGACCCAGCACAGTGGGTACCCACGGCAGATTCAAATGGGACCTCGCCATCCCTGGGGGGCTGCGATCTGTGAAACTGTCGCCACTTTCGAGGGCTGCTGGGGGGCCCAGCACAGTGGGTACCCACGGCGGATTCAAATGTGACCTCGCCATCCCTGGGTGGCTGCTATTTGTGAAACTGTCGCCACTTTGGAGGGCTGCTGGGGTGCCCAGCACAGTGGGTTACCCACGGCAGATTCAAATGGGACCTCGCCATCCCTGGGGGCTGCGATCTGCGAAACGGTCGCCGCTTTCGAGGGCTGCTGAAGGGGCCCAGCACTGTGAGTACTCACGGCGGATTCAAACTGGGACCTCGCCATCCCTTGGGGGCTGCGATCTGTGAAACTGTCGCCACTTTCGAGGGCTGTTGCGGGGCCCAGCACGGTGGGTACCCACGGCGGGTTCAAATTTGACATCACCATCCCTGGGGGGCTGCGATCTGTGAAACTGTCGCCACTTTCGGAGGCTGCTGGGGGGCCCAGCACAGTGGGTACCCACGGCAGACTCAAATGGGACCTCGCCATCCCTGGGGGGCTGCGAACTGTGAAGCTGTCGCCATTTTCGAGGGCTGCAGGGGGGGCCAGCACAGTGGGTACTCACGGCTGATTCAACTGTGACCTCGCCATCCCTGGGGGGCTGCGATCTGTGAAGCTGTCGCCACTTTCGAGGCCTGCTGGGGGGGCCAGCACAGTGGGTACCCACGGCGGATTCAAACACTGCTGGGGGCTGCGATTTGTGAAACTGTCGCCACTTTCGAGGGCTGCTGGGGGGCCCAGCGCAGTGGGCACTCACCGCAGACTCAAATGGGGCCTCGCCATCCCTGGGGGGCTGCGATCTGTGAAACTGTCGCCTCTTTCGAGGGTTGCTGCGGGACCCAGCACAGTGGGTACCCACGGCAGATTCAAATGGGACCTCGCCATCCCTTGGGGGCTGCGATCTGTGAAACTGTCGCCACTTTCGAGGGCTGCTGAGGGGCCCAGCGCAGTGGGTATTCACCGCAGACTCAAATGGGACCTCGCCATCCCTGGGGGGGCTGCGATCTGTGAAACTGTCGCCACTTTGGAGGGCTGCTGAGGGGCCCAGCAAGTAGTTTACATATCAAACAACGGATCCTGCAATTTGATGGTCCGTGCAAGTTTCGGCCAACTCCTCTTTTCCCATGATACAAATGGGTTGGGTACGTCACAGGGTAATTTCGCCCTGACCCCGCCGATTTGCGTCAGGGTGTCATTTGTTGTTTCAAATTGTTTCAAATCCCATGGGTTTTTGCACCCTGACCCCGCCGATCTGCTTGAGGGGTGCCACCGAGTGTCAGACATGTTGCAAATCCCATGTGTTTTTGCACCCTGACCCCGCCGATCTGTTTGAGGGGTGCCAGCTAATTTCAGAAATGTGGCAAATCCCATGTGTTCTTGGACCCTGGCCTCGCCGATCTGCGTGAGGGGTGCCAGCTAATTTCCCAAACGTGGCAAATCCCATGTCTTTGGACCCTGACCCCGCCGATCTGCGTCAGGGGTGCCACTAAACAAATGCTGCACATCTCTTGTGTTTTTGCACCCTGACCCCGATCTGCATGAGGGGTGCCACCGAATGTCAGAAATGTGGCAAATCTTGTGTGTTTTTGCGCCTGCGAGTCCAGGGGGGTGGGTGGGCGGGTCCAGGAACAGCCGCCCGAATACAGTGCTTAATTTCCAACGAAGCATCAGTAATGGTCGATCGGTTCTGCGGCGCTCGGGCGAGGGGCGGGGGCTGTCAAGCGGGGGGGCGGGCGCAACTGGGGGCCCAGCCAGGTGCAGGGGTCTCGTGGTTTTCGTTGTTTGATGCCGGCGATGACTTGGCCTTGTACTCTCGCGTCAGATACTCGAAAAAAGATTTCCTGCAGCGCGCATTGGTCGCGCCCAAGATATCGTCGACGCGCCGTCGCTGTCGGATTTCGATCGGGGGCGATGAGGGTTGCGGGTTATACGCGTGCGCTTCGGATCAGGCCGCTCCTGGGCCTGCGTGTCGCGTCGTGCCAGGAGGGTCGAAAAGGCCGCGCCTGGCGGGGCAGTTTCGATGGGGCTGCCTCGCAACTCATAGAATAGACAACCCTTCAAATTTATGGCTAGGGGCAGCCGGCAGCGCGCCGGCGGAGTTCACGCGGCGCCACCGACTGCACTGTTGAAGTAGCGCGGCGCGGCCCCAGGCGCGGCGGTTCGCTGCGGCCCCGCGCCCGACCAGCTTCGCGTCGGAATTCAGTTGGCGGGCCAATTGGCCTCGAGCCATCTCGCCGAGCAGCGCCGGCGAGGTCGGTCAGCGCCGCACTGCGCGCGCGCTCGGACTGCAGCGGCCGCGGCCGCCGTCGCGACCGACGCGCGTCTGCCGCGCGCGCGGCGCGAGTCCTTCGAGCGGGGGAGGGGCGGGGGGTTAGTCGAGCATTGGTCGGGCCTCTCGCGCGGCGCCGCTCACGTTGAAAGCCTCTGCTGAGACCCCGCTGACCCGGGGCAAGTGGGTGATGGCGCGACCTGCGCGCTTGCGACCTTCCGCGCCTGGCACGTCTGCCGAGCTCGCAAATCTACGCGCGCGCTTGCGCCGTGGCTTGGTGCAAGATCAGATCCCATTACCTGTGCGACATTTATTCTAAACCGTGGGGGACACGCAGGGAGGGGCCGTCGTCTTCGAGGGGTGGGGCATCGTGCTTCCTTCCCAAGGCCATGAGGGCGAACCCAGATGGGCTCCAATCCATCGCCGTAGCGAGGCATCGAATCCAGGAACATCACGTCCAATAACCTAATCGTCATCTTGTTCAGCCGCTCGATGGTGCCTTCGCATCACATCAGGCCCACCCGCTTTCCACGCACGGCCCCGTTGCCCGTCATCAGCGAGGATCGTGTCGTCCTGCTCGTGGGAAACCGAGGTTTGTAGCGTCGGCCCCGAGTCCTGAGCGTCGTTTCCAGGTGCTGAACCCGCGCAAGTGACAAGCAGCTCGTTGAGGCTTCCGCCGACGCTCCCAGCCAACTACTAGAGATGTTCGAGATGGCTTTACTTGGGCCAACTGCGCTGGCGTCGTGACAGCTATTTCCGCAGTCTCTCCCTCCGTCCAGCGTGATCCCAATAGGGTCGTTGGTTATTGCCCCCCCTGGCAGCATTGCCCCATCGGGCACCTGGGTTGAAGCTGAGCCCGCGCGCTCGAGGCAGCGCTAATTATGTGGAAAATGCCAGCGGTGTTTCTGGGAAGCCTACAGCGATTTTGTCGTCATGTCTAATAGTTGCCTGACCTTGCGCGGCGCAATTGGGTGGTCCACTAGTTTTCTGGTCCCACCAACGGCGCCCCAAAGCCATATCACTTCAATTGTAGTCGCCGTCCTCCTCCTCCTTTTCCTCCTCCTCCTCCCCCGACGGCGCAACGTTCGGGGCCCCAGGAGGTCCGTCGACTCCGTCGTGCCCAGAGCGCGTGCCCCAACATAGTCGTGGTCCGATTATCCCAGACCCTCCTTCCCTGCCGTTCCCCCACCTCCCTCTTAGGACCCATGCTCCTTTGCTGTCCGTCTGTCCGCCCTTCCGTTCGTCCGTCCGTGTGTCTTATCTGTCTTTGCCTGTGTCTGTCTGTGTGTGTGTGTGTCTGTTTGTGTGCGTCTGTCTGTCGGTGTGTCTGTCTGTCTGTCTGTCTGCTTGCCTGCCTGCCTCTCTGTTTGTCAGTCAGTCTGTCTGTCTGTCTGTTTGTTTGTCTGGTTGTCGCGCGAGCAGTGGTTGCTTGTGGACGGCGGAGCGCTGGCTGACAGCCTGGCGCGCGAAGTCAAGCAGGTTTTGGCGTTGGAGAAGGTGCAAGAGACACCACTCTGCGTTCCTGCGGCGCGTTTGCCCTCCTCCAACAGGCCATCCAGCGAGGGCAAACGGGCTTGGGCGCAGGAGCCTTCGTTGGTTGCCCCACCGAGGCGTTCTGCGCGCCCGAGGACGCGTGCTGGGAGACGGCTATCCAGTTCCAGCTGGACCTCTGGAGGCCCGAATACTCCCGGGGCCAACTCGAGGCAGCGACGACGGCCCACTGCTGCTTGAAGGGCGCCAGCGGCGAGGTTTGCGTGGAACCACCCGACGACCTCGGCTATCAAGGCGCCGCTTGCAAGAGCGGCGGCGGGGCGGTGCGCAAGCGCGGCAAACAAGCTCGTCGGCTCGGCGGGCTGCTGCGGCGCTGGAGGCGCGAATTCCCGCTCGACGAGCAGCGGCCCCGTTGCTGGATCGGCCGCGGGCGGGCCAAGTTCAAAAACGACGACGGGCGTTGCTAGCTTGACGTGCTCGCGCGGCACACCGCCGCGGGCACCGAGGCGGAACAACGGGCCGCCGCCCGCCGCGACGGCGAGGCGAACTGGCGTGGCGAGCGAGACGAACGCGCGCGCTACCCGGGCGAGCGTCTCACTTCAATCATCCTCGAGGAGGGGGGGGGAGATCGGAGCCGAGGTGCGCCTCTGGCTGAAGGCTCAGGTGCGCCGCTTGCCCGACGCCGAGCAGGCCCGGGAACTCGCCCATGCCCGCCGCGTGTTCCCATGCGGCTTGCAGGGCGAGCTGGCGCGCCAGCTGCGCGCGGCCGCGGGCTTGCGATGAGGCGACGGCGGGGACACCGCGCTGGCGCCTAGGGCAGCGGGCGCTTCAGCGCCGGCGATGGTGGCGGCGGCCCCTGACGCTCCGGCGGCGGCGGCGGCGAGGCGCCAGGGGCGACGGCGACGCGCTGCTCGGCGGGCGGCCCCCCGCGGCGCTGCCGCGGGCCGCCGTTCCAGACCAGGGCGGCGCGGCCGGCCGCGAGGATCTGCGGCGCTCGGCTGCCCGTTGCGTTGGACGGCGTTTCTTGGGCGCGGCGGCGCCCCGCTGTTGTGGTGGCGGGGGGTTGGAGGGCGGCGCGCAGCGGGCGCGTCGCCACTGGGGTGTCGGTTCGGTGGCGGGCAATTCCCGCCCCTGGCGAAATCTTGGTGCAGGATATTCAAGCAATAGCGAAGCGAAACGCCTTGGCGCGCCTATAGGCTCACCTGACAATGTGGCTTCCACGATATGTTATTAAAACATGTATGGCTGGAGTTGCTTTGTTTTAGCACAAAGGGACGATGTTCTAAGAACATTGTGTTTGTTTGGTTTTGGTGTTCTAAAAGCATGGTGTGGTAGGCCTAAAGGAATGCCGGGACGGTCGGTCCTCGGTCAAGATATATCCTGGGGTTGGGTGCCAGCAAAAACGCAACTTCCTCGCTGGTGTGGCGTCGCCTCTTTTCCAATCCTGTTGTAGTGTGGACAGAGTGCTTGCGCGAGTCTGTCTGTTTGTCTGTTTGTCTGTCGGCTTGTCGGTTCGAGTATATGTATGTAATTTTCTTGTATTCGTTATCTCTCTCTCTCTCTTTGTTTGTTTGTTCGTGTGTGTGTGTGTGTGCGTGTGCGTCTGTTCGTTTGTATGTTCGTATGTTTGTCTGTCTGTCAGTCTGTCTGTCTGTCTGAGTGTCTGTTTGAGTGTCTGTCTGTATGTTTGTCTTTGTGTTTGTTTGTCTGTCTGTCTGTCTCTGTCTGTCTGCCCGTCAGTCTGTCTGTACGTTTGTTTCCCTCCCTGTCTGTCTGTCTGTCTTTCTGTCAGTGTGTCTGTCTGTCTCAAGACAGACAAGCCCTGCGCGCGCCCCCGCGCGCCCCCGCACGCGCGCTCCAGGGTGCCGAATGGCAGAGGACGTGCGCCTGGATTCGATGCGTGATGCTGAGCCTGGAGCACAGGGTGACATGGCAGTCGACGAGCCGGCGAGTCGACGCCGGCGCCGAGCAGCAGTCTGGGCAGTGGGCGTCCAGCCGCAGACAACGCGCCCGGCCACTTGCAAGACGTGCGGGCTCGTCTTCGGCGCCGGCGAGCTCCGCCTATGCCCTTGGGGTGCTCACACAAGTGCGCGGTGGGAGTGCACAATCTGCTTGGTTGGGACCGTGCCGCAGGGGGCCGAGTTCAAGCCCCCCGGACGCGCCACCCAGGAGAATGCCGACGCAGCCCGGATGCGTGTGCAGGCCGCGCCCGAACAGGCAGCCCCGGGAGCTGCCTCGGCTGGGGCGGCCGCTGGAGAGGGCGCCGGAGCGCTCCACGCTGGCCAGCACGCCGCGCCCTTGCACCCAGCCTGGGAGGAGCAGCTCCTGCCCGACGCCGCCTGGTGGGACACGCTGCGCTGGGAAGATGCATTCAAAACTGGCACGACGACATTCGTGCAGGTCCCGGACCGGCTCCGAGGAACCCTCCAGGAGGCGCGGCACAAGGCCCTGGAGGTCCTCAAGCGTGCCCGTGGGATTTCGGAGGCCGAGAGCGAGTGGAAACTGGTCCTACTCATGGACATGCTCCTCCTGTCCAAGTCGTCCGAGGCGGCTACGTGTGGGGAGCTGCTCGAGGAAAGGCTCGCGTGGTTCTGGGGCGGGCAGTGGGCAGCCCTCTGGGCTTCCACCCGGACTGGCAGGACTGTCCCGAGGAGGAGCCGCGAGCAGACCGACAAACAGCTAACGGCTCGGGTACACACTCTCGCCGCCTCCGGGGAAGAGGGGCGAGCGCTGACGGCAGCCACCAGCGCGAAGCTCGCCCCGCGAACGCCGGAGACCCTGAAAAAGGTCCTCGAGTGCTTCCCTGAGGACGCTGCCGCGCCGGCCGCCCCAGGCGCCCGCTCGGAGCCGGACGAGGAGTTGCTCGAGGTGGTGCAGGAGGAGATCCGGCGCCTCCTTCGCAGACCAGCTCGGCTCACTGCCCTGGGACTGCTCGGAACGAGGTTGGAGCACTTGGAGACGGCAGCGGCCAGCCAGGAGACTTTACAGCTTCTCTCCGAGGCGGTCTCCTGGGTCACCTTCGGCCTTCTTCCGGCTGGGACAAGCCTTGCGGGTCGGCGAGGTCATCGCCCTCGAAAAAGGTGCGGACGGGGTCCGGCCTCTGCTGGTGAGCTCGGCCTGGCGGCGGCTCGGCCTGCGGGCGTTGGCCCGGGTCCGCAAGGAGCGGCTGGCGGCCGCTGCTGGCGAGCACCAGTACGGCGTGGGGAGGAAGAAGGGCGCGGACCTCCTACTGCGGTGCCTCGAGGCACAGGCGGAGGCCCGCCCCGCCGCCGTCTTCCTGAAGCTTGACCTTAAGGCGGCCTTCCAGAGAGTGAAACGCCAACCTGCCACCGCAGCAATGGCACGACACGACCCTGCAGTGGCCGCCTTTGGCCACCTGGTACGGGGGCCCGGTGGACCACTACTGAAGAGACGCCGGCGGCGCACTGCACAAGGTGCCAAGCAGCAGGGGCTTCGACCAAGGCGACCCGCTCTCTCCCGCTGGCTTCTCGGTGGCGCAGCGCGAGGCTCTCGCCGACTTCTGGGTGGAGCTCCAGAGGCTGGGCCCTGCTGCCCGGCTCTACTCCTACCTGGGCGACACCTACCTGGTGGTCGAGGCCGGCCTCTCCCCTGCCACCCTCGCTGCCTTGGAGACTGCCCTCGAGCCCTACGGCCTGGAGCTCAACCACGCGAAGACTGCGGTCTGGTCCCCGAGCGGGGGCGCCGTCGTGCCGCCTGCGCTGCGGCCCCACTGCGTGGCTGTTCTCCCGGCGCTTGGCAAGCACCTCAGGCCGCGGGGGGGCGCAGAGGACAACCCCGCAGCCCTCGGGGCGCGCGCCGACAGCCTTGACAAGGCGACCCTGCGGCTGCAGAAGCTCTGGGACACGCTCTACCGGCTCCACCAGGCGGGCCTGGCAAAGCAAGCCACTGGGGCGCTGCTGCTGACCTGCGCCCGCGCCGCCAGCCAGCGCGCCCTGCGGCAGGAGCTGGCGAGCGAGGAAGCCACCCAGCGCTACGACGCCCGGCTAACGCGCTGCTGGGAGACGCTGCTGAGGCGCGACTTAAGCGGCGAAGCCAGGGAGCTCTTGGGCCTGCCCAAGCGCCTTGACGGCCTCGGGGGGCAGCTGGCCTGCTCGCGGCGGAGCGCCGCCTACCTGGCCTCCTGGTCTGGCGCGGCCGAGGAGGTAGCGAGAGACCTGGGGTGCAGCTCGCTGCGCGACGCCCTGGAGCGCCTGCCTGCAGCCGCGCGCAAGCTGGAGGAAGCGAGGCAGGGCCTGGCCGGGCAGGGGCTGCTGCTGGCGGACGGCGGAACGCTGGCTGACAGCCTGGCCCGCGAGCTCAAGCAGGGCTTGGCTATGGAGAAGGTGCAAAAGACACACCACGCTGCACTCCTGCAGCGTTTGCCCCTCCTCCAACAAGCCACTTTGGGAGGGCAAGCTGGGCCGGGCGCGGCAGCCTTCCTGGGCTACCCCACCGAGGCGCTCTGCGTGCTGGAGGGCGCGCGCTGGGAGACGGCTACGCGCCTCCGGCTGCACCTCCGGAGGCCCGAGTGCTCCCGGGACCAGCTCGCGGCGGCGACGGCCCACTGCTGCCTGCAGAACGCCAGCGGCGAGGTCTGTGGGGAGCCGCTGGGCGACCTCGGCTACCGCGGCGCCACTTGCCAGAGCGGCGGCGGGGTGGTGCGCAGGCGCGGCCGGCTGGCTCGGCGGCTCGGCGGCCTGCTACGGCGCTGGAGGCACGAGCTCCCGCTCTACGAGCAGCGGGCCCCGCTCTGGGACAGGCCGAAGCCGGGCCACCCCGGGGAGACAGAGCGCGCCGTGCTCGACCTCGAGTTCCAGGACGACGACGGGCGTCGCTGGCTCGACGTGCGGCGCCCCGCCGCGGGCACCGAGGCGGAGCAGCGGGTCGCGGCCCGTCGCGACGGCGAGGCGAGCCGGCGCGGAGAGCGAGGCGCGCTCGTTACCCGGGGGAGCGCCTCACCCCGATCATCCTCGAGGCGGGGGGGCGGCTCGGGGCCGAGGCGCGCCTCTGGCTGAAGGCAGAGGTGCGACGCCTGCCTGGCGCCGAGCAGGCCCGCGAGCTCGCCCGCGCGCACCGCGTGCTCTCCTGCGGCCTGCATGGCGAGCTGGCGCGGCAGCTGCGCGCGGCCGCTGGCTTGCGCTGAGCTGACCGCGGGCGGCGCGCTGGCGCCTGGCCACCTGGGGCAGCTGAAGCGGCGGCGGCGGCGGCGGCGCGCCGGCGCCGGGGCGCTGGCGGCGACTGCGGCGCCGGGGGCGCCTGAGGCTCCCGCGGCGACGGCGGCTGCGGCCGCGCTGTTCGGCGCGGCGCGGCGCGACGTGGGCGGCGGCGGCGCGGCGCGGCGCGGACGGCGGCGGCGCTGCTCGGCTGGCTGCGCCGGAGTCCTGCCGCGCCGGGCGCCACCGCGAGCCGGCGCTGCGCCGCTGCCACGAGCTGGCGTGGAGACAGGCGCGGCGGGCCGGCGCCTCGGGCGGCTGACGACCTGGCGACTTGGCGGCGGCGGCAGCGCCTCGGGCGCCTGGCGCCCCGGCGGCGGCGGCGGCGCACTGCTTGGCGGGCGGCCACCTGCTGTGCTGGCCGGCGGCTGGAGGGCTGCGCAGGGCGGGTGCCGCCGGGGCGTCGGCTTGGGTGCGGGCAATTCCCGCCCCCTGGGAGAAGTCCTGCTGGGATTTCTCCCGGGGTGGGGCGCCAGCAGCAGGCTGCGCCTGTGTGCTGGCGCGGGTTTGCCTGCGCCCT
>CAUYUJ010019315.1:606222-608613 GCA_963575745.1 Prorocentrum cordatum | reverse complement strand
GTAGTCCTAGTCGTCGTCGTCGCTTTCGCGGCGAAGATCGTTGTCATTTTTTATTGTTCGGCGGGCCGGATCATGTTTTGTTTTCCCCCAAGGTGGGCAACCCTACACGCGAGAGGATTCGTGATTATATTTTCGCGAGAGTTGTAATAGGACTTTGTGGTTGCAATTGTCATCTTGATTGCAATCGGGGCTGTAATCTTGATTGTTGTCGTGATGTTGTCGCGATTGCAGCTGTAATCGTAGTCGCGGTTGTAGGCGCAATCGTAATCGCGATCGTCGTCGCATCGAGGTCGCAGTCGTAGTCGTAATCGTAGTCGTTGTTGTTGTTGCGCGGCGAGTGCCTCGGATAAGTACGTATTGCCACGATTGGTGGGGCTCCCGTCCGTCAAGAAGGACGTCGGGGGGATAATTCGGTTCCACTATCGGGAGGGGTCTAAAGTGTGTAGAGGCTAATGGTCTACAACCTACCCCGTCACCGTGCGCGAGCTGCGGTTCAGAGGCGCAGGATCAACGAGGAGGAGGAGGAGGGCGTCAGGGGGCATTTTGAGGGTAGTTTGGAGGCATCTTGGGAGCCTCGCGGGAGCCGTTTGTGGGCCTCTTGGGAGTTCTTGGGAGCAACGTGGTGGCCTTTTTGGGGCCTGCGGGAGGTTCCTTGGGGGCCTCATTGGGCCTCCCTGAGTGCCTTGGGGCGGAAAGCTCAACATGTCCGTGCGGGTCCCACCTCTGGACCACCTTTTTGGACCGTCCTGGAGGCCTCTTGGGGAATCTTGGCGCCCTCCTGATCTGTTGTGGGGCCACATTGGAGGCTTCTTGAGCCGTTTTGTCGTGACATTGGAGGCTTCATGGGCCCTATTGGAGCGCCAGGAAGCCGAAAAGGCAAGAACGCCAAAGGTTTTGAAAACCCCCAAGGGGGGTCCAGCGATGTTCCTCTTAGGGCCCTCTCGGGAGGGCTCTCGGGGGTCTCTTGCGGCGTCTTGTAAGCGCTTGGGGCCGTTTAGAAGGCTTCGTAGCCAGTCTTGGGGCCTTCGGGGCCGTCTCGGGGCGCGCTTGGACCCTCTTGGTCGCTTCTGGCAAATTCTTCCATTTGTTTCGGGTAGTTTTGGACGGGGTCACCGTTCCGGAGGCCCAAGCGGAGCACCCCAGGCGCGCTCAGGAGCGCTGGGGAAACCGGGAGCTGAATTCACGGTAGCAGACCTAGAGGGGGTTTAGCTCAAGGTTGGCAGCAGGGGGTGAGCCCGTTTTGAGGCGGATACTTCTTTATTCAAAGGGCCGTCAATAGCCATTCTCCCTGGCCCAATCCGAGGCCCTACCCACCTGTACGTCCCCATGTTCCCCTGGACAATCTCCGAGACCTCCCGCCCTCCCGTGGGCGCCTCCCCCTCCCTGGGTCCTCAATCGGCGCCTCCCTCCTCCCCTGAGATCCGGCGTCGCAGAAACGCGGCAGACCATCACAATTCACGATAGGGGCCCTGAACACAATCTTTCTGCAGCACTTCTCGGGCCAGATGTGTGTGAGGGTCCCTGGGGCCCAAGCCTGGGGAACGACGCCGGGCGTTAAAAAATGGCAGCGCCCGGACATCAGAGTTGGTCCCTCCCCTTCCCCTCAGAGCGCCCTGTCTGCTCACCTGGAGCCATTGTGGCACGACGGGCGATGGGCCCACAGAAGCCCGCAGCCCTTGCGGTCCCCGCCGTCCTCTCTGCAGGCCTGTTGCCAACCGGCATGCCGCGTGAGGGCGAGGCAGCGACAGCGGCCATGAGCGTCTGCAGGCTGTGGCTTGCCGGCTGGTGTGAGTTCGGCGACAGGTGCATCCAGAGCACAAAAGCAGCTGCGTGAGCGTAACCTCGGCAACACCCCAACATACTTCTACTATATGTGCGTCGCTCCCCCAGGGGCGACGCGCGCACCGAGAAATCTTCTAGTATATGCGTCGTGGCGGGCGCTTTCTGGCCACACCGCTCGGGAAACGATATACTACAAGATGGGTATACTATATGTTCGGGTCGGACGCGCGCCTCCAAGGAGAACATCTAGTACTAGTATGTCTTTGTGCATCCCATAACCAGCAGCGGGGGCCCGCGCGGATCTCCTGGGCCCGGGCTGGGCCTCCCCGGGCGGCGCGCTCCGTGCGCCATGGCAGGGGGGGCCCAGCGCCGATTGCAGGCAGTCCGCGCGGACCCTCGAGAGGTTGTTCGGCGGCGCGCCCACGGGAGGGGGGGGGCAGAGGGGGTGGGCCTTCTCAGGATCGGGCGAAGAGAACTATGCTGCACATGCACCGGTCCTGGCCAGGCCCATCCTTGGCCCCAGGATCGGTGCATATGCCTTCGTGGCCAAGGCAGGAGGGCGTATGCACCGATCTTGGGCTCAGGGTTGGGCCTGGCCAGAATCGGTGT
>CAUYUJ010019315.1:541222-598722 GCA_963575745.1 Prorocentrum cordatum | reverse complement strand
CTCTCCTCCTCCCCTCTCCTCCCTGCGTTTCACCCACCCAGTACAGCGCTTCGTGGCCCCATAGGGAGCTCCAGCGAAGGCTCCAGTGGCTGCGTTCGCATGGTGGCCTCGGGCCATTTCGGCACACCCCTCACGAGGATCGTGGCCCCATAGGGAGCTCCACCGAAGGCTCCAGTGGCTGCGTTCGCATGGCGGCCTCGGGCCATTTCGGCACACCCAGTACGGCGTTTCGTGGCCCCATAGGGAGCTCCAGCGAAGGCTCCAGTGGCTGCGTTCGCATGGTGGCCTCGGGCCATTTCGGCACACCCCTCACGAGGATCGTGGCCCCATAAGGAGCTCCACCGAAGGCTCGAGTGGCTGCGTTCGCATGGCGGCCTCGGGCCATTTCGGCACACCCAGTACAGCACTCCGTGGCCCCATAGGGAGCTCCACCGAAGGCTCCAGCGGCTGCGTTCGCATGGCGGCTTCGGGCCATTTCGGCACACCCCTCACGAGGATCGTGGCCCCATAGGGAGCTCCACCGAAGGCCCAATTGGCAGCGTTCGCATGGCGGCCTCGGGCCATTTCGGCACACACCTCACGAGGATCGTTTCCTCCACCGAAGGCACTAGTGGCAGGGTTCGCATGGCGGCCTCTGGCCATTTCGGCACACCCCTCACGAAGATCGTGGCCCCATACGGAGTTCCACCGAAGGCGCCAGTGGCAGGGTTCGCATGACGGCTCGGGCCATTTCGGCACACCCCTCACGAGGATCGTGGCCCCATAGGAGCTCCACCGGAGGCTCCAGTGGCTGCGTTCGCATGGCGGCCTCGGGCCATTTCGGCACACCCCTCACGAGGATCGTGGCCCCACAGGAGCTCCACCGAAGGCCCCAGCCTCCCTCATGGCTCTTAGAGCCCTCTCCTGCTTCTGCTCCTCGGTCAGGCCGGCGCCGTCCTCGTCGTCGTCGGCGCCCGCGAAGACGGCCACGAACGTGTCCCTGAGCATGTCGGGCTCCGGCGGGAAGTTGTGGCCACATCGGGAGCGCGGGCGAAGATGTTATTCACAATTGCGGTAGTCACAACTGCGTATGGTTGGGTCTTTCGCCAGGCTAATTTGTGTTCCGAGGGGGGAAAACGTATCCAAATTTGGTTACGATGGCAGGGGGCTCCAGGGGCACTGGAAAGCTCCAGGGTTTTTTCCGTGGGGGAGCCGTGACCAAATGCGGTTACGATGGCAGGGGGCTCCATGGGCCCTGGGGGGCTCCAAGGGTTCTTTCCGATGGGGGGGGGCCGTAATCAAATTTGGCTACGATGGCAAGGTGGTTTAGGGGCCTTATCGAAAGAGGGAGGGGTCCGTAACCAAATTTGGTTTCACTGGCTGGGGCGCTCGAGGGGCCCTCCTGGCTTTTTGACTGACTCTCTGAGCCTTTTTTTGGTTCCCTTTGGAGGTGACAAGGAAGATGAGGAAGATGAGGAGGAGGATTGCGAGGAGGAGGAGGAGGAGGATGAGGAATAAATCGACGTGGAGGAGGGAGAAGAGGGAGGAGAGTGAGGGAGGAGGACGAGGAGGAAGATAAGGAGGAAGACAAAGAGGACGAACATAATAGCCTCTTAAGGTGCCCCTTGAGAGTTGTTCGGGAACTTCTCGGAACGTCTGCGGGCATGTTGGGGGTTTCGGGGGTCATCCTGAAGCCTCTGGGGTGCCTCTTGGGGGCCTCTTGGGGTCTCTTGGTAGTCTCTTGGAAGTGCTTCCGCACCTCCTGCCCCCTTCTCCCTCGTCCCTGTACGTCTCTCTTCTCAGCCCGTCCCTTTTGCCCATCCCCGTACTAGCTTGGAGTTTCGCTGTATTTCTCGCCGGTGCCAGAACCAATGAACAACGCAAGGTTTATTGCCGATGTAGGGGGGAGGCCGCAAAGTGAAGGAGAGGCGTCTGATCGCCTTGCTTTGCACTTATTATGATCAGGTTGCTGCAAATCCACATTCAAGCAAATTGAAGTCACCACTTTCACTTGATTGAAATATTGAGCTTGGCGCAGATAGTCAGATGGAGTTGTTGGACAAGGATGGTGCTGCATTGTTAATTCTCAACCTTCCGATGGCAGGTATGGAGGTCAACCTTTGACTTCTGCGGGTACGATTCAGAAGAAGTGCGGGCATTTGATGGTACATTGTTTTTTGAGGGTCCGCTGTAAAGCGCAAGGCTGCGAAGTCATATTTGGCAGGCGCACACAAGGATATTGCCAAGTCATGCCAGACGTCCCCGTCTCCTGCTGAGATGGTTCTGAATATTTTGGATTGGGCCGGGGCGACAGAGCATGCCCGAAACGTCGAGAAAGTTGTGGTCCAAGAGGCTCCCTTCATTGTGCCTTCCATGGTGTCTTTGCCTTTGACAATGGGGTCCGACGTGCTGGTCCGCATAGGACATCGAGAGTCCCGCTTCGTAGGGTTCGAAGACATGCGCGGGCGCATCGATTCACGCAAACTTCCGGGTGTTTCTTGGAGGCGCGGCCGCAAGTCGCTGGAATGCCGACAGACCCGAGCGCAATTGCAGATGGAGAGTGGTGGAGGCTTTTCTTCGGATTGTTCATTCCACATCATTACCACGCAAGCCTTTGCGTACAATCCTGATGTTTATCGCAAGTTTTGCGCAGACCAGCCAGCCCATGTTGGCGCTCGGTTGTCAGGGAGTTTGCCAGAGGGCGCCTAGCTTTTAAAGCCCGACAGCGCAGACCGGCATCGCGTCGACGCTAACAAAAGTCTCCTTTGGCAGAAGCCGCGAGCACTTGGAGGCAGGTGGGCCCATTGTGGACCTGGTCAGCGCGAGCTTCAAATGAGCGCCCGGCAAGCTCAATGGGACCGTGGCTTTCTTAAAGGCGTCGACGAGCGGGTCAGATAACTTTGGCATTCTTAAAGTGGAGTTGGAGCTGCCTGAGTTAAGAGCGCCCCAGCGCGCTCGATTTCTAGACCACTGCGACAGCCGCTTCCAGAGCGTTACACGCCACAACGTGGGAGCCAGCGCGCGAAAAGCTACGCGTGACTTCTTGAGTACACCAGAGGCGAGTCGCAAAACATATTCTTTCACAGCGAATGGTTTCGCGCAAGTTCGCGAACGCATGGCGCCGGGCGGTCTTTCTTCGATGGTCGGAATGGACGGTCTCACTTCGACGAACTCGAAGCATTTGTGGTGCGAGTAGCGCGAGGCGCGCGGCATGGAGTCTGAGCGCGCCGCTCGCCCAGGCCGCCGCGAGCTCTGGGCCAAGGTCGCGACTCTAAAGCGCGATCTTCTCGCGCGAGCAAGAGGCGGTGCCTGGGTCGACGCCCTGGCGCGTGGGTCGAGATGCGCGCGCGCCCCGTTTAGCCTCTGATATGTCTCGGGGCCTTGCTGGGGCCTCTGGCCCCCGGGGGCCCTCCGGAGGTCGAAACGCGCACGCCTCGCCAGAGAAATTCGGCGCCCCTAAATTTTGAGTGCGGTTGTTCGCAGACCCTCGGGGGGAAGTGCTATCTCCGGGGATTCGACATCCCCGCCCGGTCGCAGTTTCTCTGAACCCGTCACCAGTTTGCGTTCCCCGCGGCGCCTTCGTGCAAGGTGGCCGCGAGTATTATTTCGGCTGTATTTTTATTTGTCGGGGCCACTAAACTTTGCGTTTTTTTCGCTGGCCCCCGGGGGGCATTTTCTCTTTCCGTTTGTCGGAGTCCCTAATCTCTGAGCGCGGTCTTTCCATGACGTTCGAGGGGGGGGGGGGGGGTCTGCTCTTCTCCTGAGATTCGAAACTTCTGCCAGGCCCCATTCTGAACATGTCAGCAGTCTGCGTTCCGCGGTGCCTTCGTTTTTGTTTTCGGCGGCCCTAAATGTTGCATGTGGCTTTTTAAGTTGACCTCTGGGCGCGCGCGCGTGTGATTTGTTTCTGGGGTTCGAAGCCTGTGCCCGGCCGCGGCTTCTTCGAATGCGTTAGCCGTCAGCATTCTCCGCGGCGCCTTGGTTCTAGCCGGCCGCGCGTGTTTTATTCGTTGCGTTGGGCTTCTCTTCCGGCGCCTGTGAATTTGACATGCGGTTTTCCGCTGACCTGGGGGGGGGGCTGCTCTGCTTCGGGGTTCTGGAAATTCTTGTCTAGTCGCTGTTTATTTGAAAGTGTCACCAGTTTGCGCTCTCCGCGGGGAGGTCTTTTCCACGCGCGCCTTCGGCGGAGTTCCCGATGGGCCACGAAACGTGGAAGGGGTGCGCCGACGTGGGCGCGTCGGTGTCTTCCAATTGGGGCATTCCGTGGAGCTCTCATTAGGTTACGAAGCGCGCGAGGTGGAGTGCCCAGGTTCGCGGCGGTGGCCGCGAGCCAACGGGGCCCGCGGAACATCGGCTCGACCCGCGCCCCTTTCGACCGCCTTCTTCCACCGGCGACGGCCGCGGCCCCTCCCCTTTTCCGCCCCTCGGCGCAGGCCTGGGGCGATGAACGCGGCGCCCCTGGACAGTGGGGGCGGGGCAACTGGCCGCCGTGCCTCCCCGAAGTCTTGGAGTTGCATGCGGCGCCCGTGAGCGCGCGTTAACCTCGCCGCCGCCCTCGCAGGAGCGGCAGGGCGGCAGCTGGGCCAGAACCCGCCCCAGGTGGGGGGGGTGGGGGGCGGGGGAGATGCAGCGGCGCGATCCGGCCTCCAGGGCTGGGCTGGCCCTGGGACGTGCTGCAGCGCCAGCCGCGCGCGGCGGGCGGCGTGTCCTTCGCCCGCGCCGCGCGCGCGCGTTGCTTAGCCCGCGGGGCCCCGGGCCTCCCAGATAGGGTCGACGGAGTCGCGCCGAGTCGTTAACCCATTAGCAATGTGTCGGGCTTTCCCGACCCCCTCACTCCGACTCTGTTTGGGGGGCGTCCCAGGAAGGGCAGGTGCTGCTTGTTCAGCTTGTCGCCCGCGCTCGCTCGCGGGCGCCCGGTGGGCCGGGCGAACGACGCGGCCCTGCCCAAGTTCAAGCCGGGCGTGGACAAGCACGGGGCGGCAGGGAGGGGCCGATGAGACCTGGGAGGAAAAGCCCCCCCCCCAGGGACCACCCCCCCCTTTCTTCATTTTCTCTTCTCTCCTGCCCCGGGGCCGCCGGCCAGGCCCAATTCGACGGGGGGGCGGCCCCTCGGAGTTGTGCTGGGATCCGCGGGGGCGCTCCTTCCAGGGCCCCCCCCCTTCCCCACCTCGCCGATGTGGCGCGCGGCTCCCGCGGGGAGCGCCGCTTCGCGCTGGCCGCGCCGATCCCGGACCTGGCGGCGGCGCCCGCGCTGGATGAGCAGAAGCTCATCCATGTCACCCGCAAGGATGCCACGGAGGAGCGCTGTCAGTCCGCCGACCCCGCCTCTGCTCGCCGAGATTACTTGGGATGAGGGTCGGGGGCGAGCCGAGGGCGGGCGGGGCGGGGCGGGCGGGCGGCGTTCGATTTCGCGCCCGTGGGCGCAGGCTTCCTGGGCCTCATCAGCGAGCGCACCGTGTCCGGCGGTGGCACGGCGTGGACACGCGGCGCGTCGAGGGCTTCAGCGCGTGGAAGCTGAAAGAGGCGCGCGGCCCCGAAGCGGCGCCCAGGAACCAGGGGCGACCGTCTCCAGGGGCTGGGCCCATGGGATCGGTCGGGGGCCAGGGTCGCCATCTGTTGTCTGCGCGGCAGAATTGCCCCTCGGGGCGCCCCGGGCTGTCGGCGACCGGATGCAGTTCTGGGCGACGCGTCGGGGCACCATCCGCCCTGCCGTGCGCCTCCCGCGCAGCTGGCTGAAATTGCGCGGCCGCGAGGCGCGCCGCGCCCTCGCCGGGGGCCATCGGGGGGCATGGATGGAATTGGGGAATTGGGGAAGCAGGGGCGCTCCAAGCTCCCAAGTACCCCCTGGCGAATCTGGCTCAAGCTTGTTCAGTCCTTGGCTCAATCCAGCCCGGGAGCACGTGGATGGCGCCTGGGCGCTTTGGATCCCGCCGACGAAGACCTCTTCGCCATTGCCTTCAAAAGTGGCGGGATGAATTCGAGTCGCTGGCGCGTCGTTGCCGACGAGGCGCGAGGCCTGCATTTCATGTGTGATGGCTCGTCGCCGATCCACCCGAGATGCGTCGCAGGTTTCATGGCCGCCCCCCCGCCCCGCCCGCCCGTGCTCGATGGCGGCTCGCTCCTCGCGTCGCGCAGCAGGTCAGAGGCGCGCGCTGCGCGCGCGCCTGTCTTCCGCGATCTACGCCGCGGCGCAGGGCCGACGGGCCCCCTGGACTGGTCTGTATATACGCATTGCCCCGTCGGGCTTTCTCGGGGTCATATGGGGGCCTTTGGCCGCCATGGCGGCCCCTCGAAGGGCCTCCTGGGTTTCCTCGGGCCACGTCGGCGACGTCATTGTCCGTCTCGGATGCGTCCCGGGGCCGCCCGAGCCATCATGAGGGCTATCCGAGATGTTTCGGGGGCAATCTCGGAGCCGCTCGATGCGATGCCCCGCCCGACAGGAGCAGCTGGGGCCCCCCTTGGCGATCGGCTGGGGCGGCGCCCAAGCGCGGAGACGAGGGGGCAGATCCCGACGCGCGTCGGGGACTGCGATGGGGGGCGGGCAGCGACGCAGCCCCCCCGCGATTGATCCAGGGAGCATCGCCGCGAGCAGGGCGGGCTTTTCTTCATTGCGTCGGCTTGGGAGTGGCGCCGCCGAGAACCATTGGCCCCGCTGAACGATCTTCGCGGCGGCCCTCCTGGCGAGCGGCGAGGTCGCCCCAGTCAGCGCGGGGGGATTGCGCGCAGCTGAGGGGGGCCGCCCGAGTCGAAGCAAATCGCCGCGCCGGCGGCGACTGCTCCGCTGCGCGCGCCCGCCCCTGCCCGGCTTGCGGACGCATGATAACTCTATGGAGCTGGCCCCTTGTTGCGGCCCGTGGCATCAGACAGCAACGTGGCCACGCGGTCTGCCTCCTCCTCGCCCATTACAGTATCGCTGCGCCCTCCCCTTCGCCTGCTAGATTTCCCGTTGCCGCCCCTCGCCCTCTTTGCCTTGCTCGGCCACCCTGGAGCGACGCCGCTGCCTTCCTCCAGCCCATGGCGCCTGCTCCGATCACTTATGCTTGGCCTGATCGCCTGCCTAGTCGCCCTCGCTCGCGGGGCTGGTAGCGGCGATCTTCGTCTGTCTCGGACACTCCATCGTCGTCGACATTGGCTCGCCCGACCTCCGCGCCTCTGTTCAACGCAGGCGCGAAAGCTGCCCGCGCGGGCGTGGCCAGGTGGGGGCCGCGGAACCCCCCCGGGTGCCAGCGCGGGATTTCGCCGCTGCGAATGCCCCGCCCCTCCGTCAGCAGCGCCGGAATCGGCTCGGAAGCATGGCCAGAGACGCCCGGGAATATCAGCGGGGGTGGATGGATGGGGGTGGGGGAGGCGTTACTCGCGGCAGCTTCGCCAGCGCCTTTCGCTTCTCTCTGCGGCCGTCGGCTCATCTCGATTCGACGCTCCCGCTGCGCGCCGCGCCTGCACGCGCGCTATCCACGGCCCCGGTCTTGCCGCCGCCCACGCGGGCCACGCCGACCTTTGGACTGGGGCAGGATGGCCATGTTCAGCGCGGAGCGCGCCCCCGACGGTCACCGGTTCTTTCGCGCGTACGACCGCGATCGCATTCCACTGACAGTTCCTCGAGCGCCGTGGAACTTCTGCGTCTGGGTCCTGATGGCGCAGCCGCCGCAGATGGGGCACCTGGGCCCGCTGGCCTCGGTGCGCGCGCTGGACGCGGCAAGTCTTCCACTGCGGTGGCCCTCGTCGTGGCGCACCTCGTGAAGTTGTTTTCAGCGGAGTGGGCTCGGGGCGGGCAGCGACGCAGTCCCCCCGCGACTGATCGCGGGGGCCTCGCCGCGAGCGGGGCGGGCTTTTCTTCCTTGCGTCGGCCTGGGAGTGGCGCGGCCGAGAAACATTAGCTCCGCTGAATGACTCTCGCGGCGCCCACCCTGGCGAGCGGCGAGGTCGCCCCGGATAGCGCGGGGGGATTGCGCGTCGATTCCCCCGGTGGGACCAACTCGCGCAGCCGCGCTGAGGGGGGCCGCCCGAGTCGAAGCAAATCGCCGCGCCGGCGGCGATTGCTCCGCTGCGCGCGCCCGCTCTTGCCCGGTTTGCGGATACATGATAACTCTATGGAGCTGGCCCCTTGTTGCGGCCCGCGGCACCGGGCGGCGTCGCGGCCCCGCGGTCTGCCTCCGCCCCCCCCCATTCAAGCATCGTTGCGCCCTTCCCTTCGCCCGCTAGATTTTCCGTTGCCGCCCCTCGCCCAATTTGCCTTGCTCGGTCACCCTCTTTGCCTTGCTCGGTCGCCCTCTTTGCCTTCCTCGGCCACCCTAGCCCATTGCGCCTGCTCCGATCACCCTTGCCCGGCCCGATCGCCTGCCTAGCCGCCCTCGCGCGCGGGGCTGGCAGCGGCGATCTTCGTCGCGACGACGAAGCTCGGCGACGACGCCAGGGCCGCGGGCGCGCCCGCCGCGCCCGCGTGCGTTTTTCTCGTGCGAACGTTTGGAAGTCCCACAACAATGGTTTGATGCATTTGTTCGTTAAGTGGCTGCGCTCGGTTTGGTTATCGGTGGACGCGGGTCGCCGCGTCAACTGTGAATGTGCGTTTGTTGGGTTCCCCCCCCCCGATGGGTGTTTGATGAGTCCAGCGAGTTCGCAGAGGGGAATGCTGGTGTTTTTGCGTGTGGATCCCTCGTCCTCGCGCCTCCTCCCCTGGGGTCCTCCAGAGAGCTCGCGTTGCTGCGCGGCCGACGCGACGCCCTCGACCTCGGATTCGTGGTCGGCGGCCGCTGGAGGCTGCCGCAAGCCACCCCGGGCCATTGGAGAGCTCGATTGTGTCCTTCGGGAGTTCGCCGGGGTCCTCGGGGGGGCACTCGGGGGCGTTGAGGCACCCTTCGCTAGCTGCTCGTGATCAATTGCGCGCTCGGGTAAATTGGATTGTCGAGCATGCCCCCTTCGCCTACAGCCTGCGGCCCGCGGCGCATGGCGGCGCTGAGCGGCGACGTCTTCGAGTGCGTCGAGTTCCAGGTGGACGAGCAGGGGCCCGAGCCAGCACGTGGACTGGAAGCTGCTGCCGAAGTGGCAGGCCGACCGCGTCGCGGCCGGCGAGGGCACGATGCGCGAGGCCTCTACAAGTACCACCTGACGTCGGGCGCGGCGCCCTTCATCGCGGACCGCGGCCCCGCGTGGACGCCGACGAATGGTTTCCGGTCGTGGGCGCCGCGCCCCGCGCGGACCGCGAGCGTCGATCGGGCGATGCGTCGATCGGGCGAGCGTGGCCGCGAGGCGATCGGACGGTTTGTCGCGATGGATTTGCCTGCCCGGCCCGAAGTTCATCGATGGCCGCCGCTCGCTGCATGTCAACCGCCCCATTGCGTCGAGGTCGATGCCGCCGCGGGCGTCGAGCGTGGTTCGGGCGCGGCCCACCTCCATGTCACTTGCGATCGCGAGGGCGATGTTCGCAATCACATGCTTCGCACCTCGGAGTCTTCGACTGTGCAGATGGTGATTGGGGATCTATTGTAGGCCGTAGGCGTAGGCATGTCCCGCCCCCTCCCGCTCCCCGCACTTTTGGACACGTTGCAAGAGATAGCCTCTGCGCCTCGGCACATGGGTCCATCGCACAGGACAGCGCGATAACTACCCTGTGCCCCTTAGGGTGGAGGCGCGGGCATTCGCTTCGGCGCGGCGCCCCCGGGCGCAGGGCGAGCTCCGCGTCGCGATGAGCTGGCCGCCGCGCGCGCCTGCGGCGCGGGCTGGCATCGTCGACGCGGCGAGCCGCCAGGACGTCAGGCTCGCGCCTGCGTGCGAACCCTGCCCCTGCAAGTCGAACCGACGCCTGGGGGGCGCTGGGCATTCCCGCCGGGGGAGGGTGCGGGTCACCGGGCTGCATGCGCCCGCCAGAGTCTGAACCCCAGTCGACGTCTTCGACGCCGATGATCTGCAGGGTGTTCGCGCGCGGCTGCCGCCAGGGCGAGCGCCAATCTTTGGTTTCGAGCGACCCCGTCTTGACCAGCGAGGGCGGGCCTCGCGCGCGCGTGCAGGCGCCCGCTTGCATAGCCCGTCGTGGCGGGCAGGCGACTTCGCGCCGTTGCGGGCTGCTCTGCCCGCGCGCTTCCCTGCGCAATGGACGCGCCCGCGAGTCGGTTGACGCGTGGGGGGGGGGGGGGGGACTGCGCCGCATCTTTTCTTGCGAGCGCCCGCTCCTGCCCTTCGCTCGTGCGTTCACCCATCCAGGCATCGTCGCGTTCTTCTTCCCCTCCCCCGCCAGACCCGCCGTCGCCGCCCCCCGCCCTCTCCGCCCTGCTCGGTTTCCCTCGGGCGACGCCGCTGCATTCCGCTGGCCCATAGCGCCTGCTCCGATCATCCTTGCCGGGCCTGAGCGCCTGCCTCGCCGGCCTCGCGCGCAGGGCTGGCAGCGGCGTTCTGCGTCGCGATGACGGCGCCCGGCGACGCCGCCAGGGCCGCGGGCGCGCCCGCCGCGCCCGCCCAGCCGGCCGGCCGCCGCGTCGATGCCGCCGCCCGACGTCGGCCATCGCACGCCGCTGGCAACCGCGCGCTCGCGACGGTTGGAAACGCGCGCATTTCCCCGTGCAAACTCGCTTGGAAGTCGAAAAACCAAATTGACTAGATACATGTATTTGCGCCGTGGCTGCACTCGGTTTTGTTTTGTCGGTCGACGCGGGTCGCCGCGTTAGCGGCGAATGTGCGTTTTCTGGTGGTTTGTGATGAATCTAGCGAGTTCGCGCGGGGAGATGCAGGTTTTTTTTGGTTTCCATCACTTGTCGCCGCGCCTCTTCCCTTGGGGCCCTGAAGAGAGCTTGCGTTGCTGTGGAGTTGCAGTTGTTTTCTTTGGGTAGCGGGACTCGGCTGGTTGAAGCTGGCTTTTGTTTTTCGCGAATCTACCGAATCCTTAGGAATCCGCCAAGATGACATTCAGAATCTCTGGGAATTCGGCAAACTCCAGAATTCCCAGGAATTCCGGAATTCTGGTATTCAGCGACTTCCGGAATCCCTTCGAATTTTGGAATTCGGCAAATTCCCGAAGCCAAGATGACATTCTGAATCTCTCAGAATAAAGGAATTCGAGAAGTCGGGACTTCGCGCCGAATTCCAGAATCCCTAGGAATTCATCAAGATGAACATCTGAATATCTGGGAATTCGGAAATTCGGGGGTTCGCGTCCGAACTTCAGGAACTCACCAAGATGAAATTCTGAATCTCTGGGAATTTGAAAATTAGCACCGATTTGCCGACTTCTCTGGGATTCCAGACGCTCCGCGAAGTCGGTGCAGAGGCCGTTTTTTTGTCTTTTCGGAATACATCGACGAGCGCGTTGTCGTGGCCGTCGAACTGCGACTCCGAATTCGCTGCGTTCCGTATACGCCGGTTTCTGCAGTCCCGCCGCGGGCGCTGTCCATGCATGGCGCTGCGTCGCTGTCGGGCGGCGCAGGCGACGTTACATATGTCGGCAAAACAATGCCCACTATGTGTACTTGTCGCCGCGCGACTGAGTGGCACTGGGCTCTGCGAGTGTTCCGAACACGCGTGGCATTGCAAGTTGGGTGGGTCTTTATTCGAGTACGCAGCCGTCAGAGCATGCGCCACCAAAGTTGGCGCGGGCGCGCACCATAGAAGTGGGCACGCAACCGAGTTACATTGGTATCGCGCTATGGTGCACCAGCACGCATGGAACAACATCATCGTGCCAAATGGCCATCACCGTGACACCATCCCGCCATGGCCACCACCATCACCGCCTCCACCACAGCGACCACTCACCATCATCATGGGCACCACATGGTATATGGATATAAACCATATATATTTGAGTAGACAAATCGATAGCTAGATGGACATACGTTATATATATACATACACAACGATAGATGTAGACTTGAAGCTGGGTGTATATATATGTACATATATATAGATATACACATGCAAATCGACCACGCCATATGTATATATATATATACATATATATAGTACATCTACAGTATCGTATTACAATGTGGATAAGCGCCGTTGTGGTACACATATGTGTATATATATATATGTGTGTATATACAGTTCTACATGTATAACTGTATAGATATGGGTATATACATGTATATACATAAGGAGTTGTATTCACAAATAGAAAAATATGCGAACACAAAGATAGTTATACAAACATTGGTTCATATTTTATATATATATATATATACACATACATACACATACATACACACACATACATACATACATATATAGCATCACCACCCCCACCACCAATCCCACCGACATCGCAACCACCACCACCCAGAACCCAGAGCCCTCGCAAATCGATGGTTTCCCCCTTCCCCCCCCCCGACTTCCTCTCACCCGAAGTGTGACCCTATCATCCGTCGCGGCGCTCACGTCCACTTCCAGACCTGCCGCCCGCGACAGAGTCAATCCATCATCGCTCATGCGTGAGCCCCCCCAGTGGCGATTTCAAGAGCACGAACGAGGTCGCCATTACAGTGGATGTGCCCGCTCCCCGACGCGCGCCCGTCAGGTCGGACAGCGGCGGCGTTTCTCTGCCGAGTCTGAAATGTGGTTGTGGTTTGACAAATATTGTTCCCTTCCTTTTTGGGTTTCTCTTCTCCGCCAAGGCTGTTCGATCGACCGCACAATCCCGATTCCCATTGGATGGGTCGCCGCTGTTTGGCCCGAGCGTTGACGCATTATTTCAAAAGTAAAGACCCCGCGGTCTACATATGACCGCCGCCGTGCATTATCTCGTACAGCTGCCAATCCCCACACTCCTAGTTTTCGCTCCTCCTCCCCCAGATTGTTGCGTCGTTTCCCCCAGGAGCTGGGCGGACCAGTCGCAAGACACTTGGCCCGAGGAAAGCTTCCGGCCGCCGCTGCCGGGGGTCGCCCCTGACGGCGTGCGGCAGGGAACGTTTCCCTATGGGCTCCCGGATGCAAACAAAGGGGGGTCACCACCAGAAGAGGTCACCAGATTTTCCTGGAGAGGCCGTGGTCATCCTTTCTCGGAGCCACGCCAAGAGATCCAGCCCCGATCCAAAGAACCCGCGCGGTCCTCGACATTCTGTTTGTGCACTTTGCTTTTCCTCTTCGGAAATCGTGGCTCCTGGATCGAAGTTTGAAGTGGTTTTTGGGCGTCTCGGTTTTGCGCCGGGGTTCTTGAGGCTGCGGGGTGTTCTTAGGGGTCCGCTCCGTTGAGGAACCGGCGTTTCCTCGAGGAGGTGGCGACCCCCCACTGGTGGTGAGCCCCGTGGGACTGCTCTCCCAGGCTCGACCTCCAGAGGCCCAGCGAGCGGCAGCTCCCCGACTTTGGCGACCGCCTCGGCTTCCCCGAGTACTTCCCTTCGTCCAGTCCGCTGGAACGCGGCAGGGGCATCGGAGGGCACTGGATATAAAAAAAAACCCTGCAGCGCTCTTTGTGCCAGGCCGGTGCGTATGTCCCCCTGCCCTTGCCAGGAGGGCGTACACAAGGATCTTGTATCCAGGATGAGCTTGGCACATATATATATATATATATATATATATATATATATATACTATCTATATATATATATATACTATCTATACATATATATATATATATATATACTCGGATCGTTTCGTGTCGCAGCGGCTGCGACCCCGTCGCGGGCGTTCAAGGTGTAACGCCGCCGCTGGTCAAGAATCGGCCAATATGGAACGACCTGGCGCCCCAAATTCGTTGCGCGTTAAAGGTTGTGCGGTCCCACGCGGTGTCACGAATCACCGCTAGGGTAGTGTCGAGACGAACTTGCCGTATCGGTGTAGTCTGGATTGGGCAATCATCGCACCCCTCATTGGATCTTCGGGAGGGGTCGGCACGTGATTTCGAAACGGGTGGAGGGGGATGAAGAAAGAGGAGACAGAAGAGGGGGAGGATAATGAAGGTGCCTGCCAACCGGCGGCCTACGTTGGGCCAGGTCCAACACGCCAAGGCTGCTCGGCCCTGTTTGGCGTATATGACGCAAATCCCAGAGTCGTGTCTGGGGTCATGTCGCACACCTTGCCAGGATTCGCCAAGCCCTGGGGTTGACCTCCCAAGCTCAAAGTCGCAGTTTTTTTACTTGGACAGGGTCCCAATCGGGGGGTACCTTACATGGCGTTCTGATGCATAGCCCAGCCGACCTACACCATGAAGGACGACTCCTTCAGCAACTTCGCAGTCGAGCAGCAACTCGGATGGTACCTGACCCCCCTGCAGCATGACGAAGAGGAGGGGCGACGAGAGTGGTATGAACACTACGCACTCTACGTGTCCCGCCGACTGGCTGAGCCTCATTTCAGCAAGATGGTCGAAGCAGCAACGGACGCAAATCATCATGGTGATATGTTTGCTGCAAGGATGGCGATGGCACGAGACTGCTGCCAGCGAGCCTTTCGGGATAGGACGCAAGCCAGAGTCAGATACGCCAAGCGGTTCGCCGAACTGCAGAGTCAGGCGAGGCCTGACGATGCCGATGGGGAGATGCACTGGCATGTGGACGACCAGGCAGACACAGTGCAGTGTTTTCGGCGCAGAGCAACCGCCTCGAGCCCAAGAGCGCCTCCTTCCTCGACTACGCGAGCCACCACGGCATCACCTACCAGCGCGGTCCCACCGAGAGCCAGGCGATTTATTTCGGCGACACGCTTGGGGTCGCCATGCGATTCGGGCACGCCGACTCATCGGCGCCGCCCCAGGCTGCTTCTGAGGCCAGCCACGCCAGGAGAGAACGCTGATGAGGACAAACCAGGCAGCATTATAATGCCACGCGCACCTTGGCGCTTCATCACTGGAGCAGCTTCCAGGACGCCTGTGAGTTGCAAGCGGCCCAGGGGACTGCCAGGGCCCACGCCTGGGTTGTCCAGGAAACGCGCTCGAAACGGTTGCTGCCTGGAAGGCCTCCTAATGGGTTTTCCTGAGTGGTTTCAGGGCGAGCTTCCCGGAGGCCAACCGCACTGGGGAGCACGACTTTGCAACGAGTGGGGGCTCTATGGCGGGGGCCATCAAGCACGTCAGCAGCAAACCGATCACGCACGAACAGACGGGGTTCCGTAGTCCAGCGGCTGGCAGGGCAGCGGCCATGCATTTGGACGCTATCGTCCCCGCTGGGACCCTCTGGTTTACCATATACGGCCACGTGGGTAAGGATTGGTCTTGGCGAGACTCTGGGCCCGACCTTGAGCTCATGCAGGACCTCGGCACGCGCCTCCAAGGGGCTCGCAAGACCTGCGTCATGGGCGGAGATTTCAACATGCATGCTGACAGCCACGGGCTCCTCGAGTGGAGCCATCTGTTCTGTGCCAGCATTGCCGCGCCAGCGAGCGCGACGTTTTTTCCTCTGGTGCTGGCGCGCGCCGCTGTCTCGACATCTTTGTGGTCTCGCGCGGCTTGGCCGACAGCATCACATATGTCTCTGCCCTGCATGCGGCCCCATGTGGACCGCGCTCGCCAGTGCAGATAACCATCCATGGGTTCAGCCTCCGCGCACCAGTTTCGGCCAGGGTTGCGTGGGCACTTTTTCCGACTAAGGCCCAGACGGGCTGCTTGGAAGCCCCCGTCGGGCAATTGTGGACGCGGGCCGCGGGACAGGAACCGACGGGAGCCACCCTTCGGGACCTCTTGGGCGGAGTGGCTGACGCGCGTGGACGACCAGCTGCGTTTTCAGTTTGGCCCGGTCGATGGACCAGACGAACCGTGCCGCGGTCGGGCCCAAGGTTTCCAACGTAAGCAGATCCAGTTGCAGATATTCATGAGGGATGAAGGTGCCAGCCCCGAGCCGGGGGCCTGGCGGCCCTTCCAGAGCCTGATGCGCAAGATCGACGGCCTTCAGAAGCACCCCAAGGCCTCGTTGTTTTGGGAGACGTTCGATCGGCACTTCAGAGTCCGCGGCGGCGCCGAGGAGGGCACCCCAGGGCCCGACCTGGCGCAAGTGGGATGCAAAAACCTGAGCCTGCAGGCTGCGTCGGAGGGCGGCGAGAGCTTCTGCCAGGCACTGGCCAGCATCGACAGCATAGCCGAGCGGGCCCTTGAAGAGCAAGCGAAAGTTCGGCGGCAAAACTGGCGGCGGTGGGCAAGGCAAGCTGCGGTAGGAGGAGCGAAGGAAATCCATAAGCACAGCAAGCACCATCCTCCAATCCCCCAACCGCTGGGCCCCGAAGGCTTGCCCTGCAGGACGACTCCGCGGCGCCAACAGCGAAGTCATATCGGCCCAGGCCACAGCAGCTGCCCAGCCCCGCCCCACCCGCCCAGCCTCGACCCGCTTAAGCAGACCCTACAGCTGTTCCATCGCGATGTGGGTCCGGGAGTTGATGGGGTCAACCCGCGATGCTGGCCGCTGCTAGGAGATCAGTGTCTGTTGCGGCTGCTCGACATTCTGCTTGCCCTGGAGCATCAGCCCGGCCTGCCTGGTCGCTGGCCGACGATTGTCTCTTTCGCAAGTGAGCTAGACGGTTCGGGTTATCGACCGATAGCTCTTATATGCAGTCTCCTTCGGGCGCGGGCTTGACGTCGGCGGGGCCTCGCCAAAGATCGAGAAAAAGGCCACCCCGAGGGATTCGGAGGCGTCGAGGGGGCGAGCACGTTCGGAGCACAACATCTACCCGGTCGTCGCGCGTCTCTCCCACGTCGAGGCCGCCGCCCCCTGCGCAGGTCCATCGATGTCCCACGAGAGGGTCGGTTTCAAAACACCGATGCTTGAGGCGGTCACCGCGCGGCGCGGCTGCCGACCAGACTGGCGCGCGCAGCGTGCGCGCAGTACGCAGGCCCTCGATTCATAAGTTCCCAGACGTCGGTCGGCGGCCTGTTCCGAGCCCGCGGCGCGAACCTGGCTGGGCGCAGCCTGGCAGCGACCTTTGCGAGCATGCTTCTCCGCCGTGCCTTCCTCGGCATTCGCGACCGCCGCCCGCGCTTCCACGGGCGAAATGTTGTCGATGAGGTCCATGTGCAATGTCTTGGGCGCGCTGCCGTGGTGGCCATGGAGCTCGAGGATTTTCGGGAGGAGCTTGCTAGTGGATAGACCCCTTTCGAGATTGTCCTGTCTGTCGAACGAATCGCACTTCGTTGCTTCGCGCCCTGAGTCAGCGGCCGATTTATCCAGGGCGCGGGGCCCTCGCGGGTCCATGGGGAAATTCGCCGCCGACCGTTCGGGGTCGGATGCGTTGTTCCAGGGCTCGCAGGACCAAGGCGATATTTGGGCGTCTTCAGAAAGGTGCCGAGGGAAGTTTGGCTTTAAGCAGCTTCGACGAGTGGGCGGACGGGCCAATCGCGCAACGCTTTGGGCCACAAGCTTGCGCGCTTTGCGGCGCGGCGGTCACGGGGCTCACAAGAAGGCAGACCCATGCCATCCGTGTCCCTGCTGTACTTTCGCTCCGCAAAGACAAGGGCGCAGCCTCAGTGAGGCCAACCAATCGACCCTCTGGCTGCCTGCCACAGGCAGGCTATGCAAGTTTTGGGCCCGGGCGACTTGGCGAGGGAGGCCCAGTGTGGGCATCTTCCAGCAGGCCCAATCGGGAGCCCATGAAGAGCTGGAACAAAACGCAGTTTTTTCGCGGCAATGGGCGCGGCCCCCTGCGCGTGTATATATCGCGCCCGCTTCGCGAGATCGGATGGTGGGCTCTCAGCGCGCGATCCCTTCTGATGGGCGATGGGCGAGAGCTGGACATTCCCGGCTTCGCCCCGCAGCAGACGGGCATCCTCGCGGGGGGGCCGTCGCTGTCCTGTCCGACGTTCGGGCGCTGGAAGCCAGGGTGTCGTCGCAAGCGCGGGCCCGCCCCATCTTCGAGAAGCCTTTCAGAGACTTCATTACGGGGCCAGCGTCAGACAGCGCGGGGCCCCACCAGCAAGAGGCCCTCAGGGCGCGGTCTTCCAATGCCACTGGACTCAAGAGCGTTGGCGCCGCCAGTCGTGCACGTCGTCGTCGTTGTGTCGTCTGTGCATGGCGGCTACTGGCATTTTGTCCATGGACGTTTCAGGCGTGACGCCTGGAGGGCCCACCGCCAGGCAGCGCGCGGCGGCGAGCTGCTCGGCGCTGCCGACAACGCCGAACGCTGGTGCCACGAACTGGAGAAGTTGGCCGCTGGGGTCTTCCCTCTCGCCCCTGAGCCCCCCCCCCCCCCCCCCCGCTCCCTGAGCCCCCCCCCCCTGCTCCAATCCCAAGCTGGCGCTCGCTGGATCAATCGCCCTGACAGCGGCCGACTCTCTGGCGACATCTTTTCAGATGGGTATGCTTCCAACCCCTCTGCGCCCCTCCTTTCGAGGGCGGTTTGGGGGCTGGCCCGAGTTGATGGCGCCGGCAAGCTCGCTGCGGGTTGCCGCGGCGCAGCCCCCCTCGGGATTCCGCCTGCGCAGTCGGCCCAAGATGGAGAAGACCACGCAGTCCACGCGGCGTCGGCGGGAGGCTGCGCCCGAGCATTTGGCGCGACATCTCACATCGAGTGCAAGGCCGCGCGCCAGCTCGCAGGGCCCTGTTTTCGCTCGAAGCAGCTCGTCGATCGCCGCGCCGCGCTCGGAGCCCAGCGCCGCCCGCCGCCAACGGCGCAGGCAGTCAGGATTTAGAAGGTTTTCAGCTCATTCGCCAGTCGAGCTGGCACGCGGGCTGGCCGGCAGGAAGCCATCCCTCATGGCCGGCATGGAGATCCGCGATGCTGAAGAGCTCCCTGGCACCCGTTTCGGCCCCAAGGGTCTTGGGCCCGCGATGCTGAAGAGCTCCCTGGCACCCGTTTCGGCCCCAAGGGTCTTGGGCCGCAGCTGCGCCCCCCGTCGGTCGCTGGGGGCGTCCGTCGTTATGCTGCACCTGGGGGCCCCGAGGAGCTCTGTGCGCTTGTCTCCTGGAGGCCAGGGCCGACGGCCCCGATTACACCCCTCTTTGCGGAGGTGGCGCAGCTCTGTTTTGCGCTTCCTGCGCGGAGAACCAGCTTGGGAGGCATCGAGAGCGCGGGCCAAATCTGCCTTCGCCCCTCCTCGACGGTCGCCCGTCGTCGGCAGCGGAACAGGGCGAGTCAGGGGCTCTGCCCATCGTGGGCCCTTCAGTGCAGTTGGTGCACCCTCAGGAGACCCCGTCCTGCCTGTCCTGTTGACCTCCATGTCCTCGGGCTCTCGTCGGGCGCCTTCCCTCGCTCTCCGCTGGCGGGGTGAGTGGGGGGTCGTCCCCGCCCGCGTCGTCGGGCAGGGGGCCCGCGAGTCCTTGGGCGGCGGAGCGTCGGGGCCCGTCGGAGTCGGCCGCTCGATTCGACCTGGCACTCGAGCTGCTGGGGGGCAGCGCCGCGCGGATCTAGCGGGGGCAGGCCCTGTATTGATCGCGTGTTTGTTCGATTCGCCTCGCGGGTCGTCGCGGCGTCGTCGCCCCTCGAGAGCGCTGCCCTCGCTGGCCATTATTTTTGCCGCCGGCCATTGTCATCGACATTTGCCGCTTGGGAAAATTGAGACAGAGGAGGGGGAACATGCGAAGGTCCGTCGCAATCTGGGTTGAAAATCTAACCGCGGGGCTCTGGTTTAAATTTCATCACGTCCCGCGATCGACCCTTGCCAGTTCCAGTGCCGCCGGCAGGCTTTTCCGCTGCCGCTCGGGCGCGGTCGCGGCCGCAGACGTCTGTGCTGCGCTTATGGATGTTGCCTCCTGCTGGGTTACTTTGGGATTATGGACGATCTGGTTGTCTTCGACGTTCGCAGGCGCGTCCCCCGAGGCCAGCGCAGATGACCTGTTCGCCCCTTCTCCAGCGGTCAGCCTTTCCAGGCGTCGGGCCGATGGTTCCACCATTGCCGAAGCTGGCGCCGAGCTTGCGCCTGGCCCACTGCAACGCTCAAATTCAGAATGTACGATGGGGTCGCGGGGGGGACAGCCTCATGTCCGAACAGGTGAAGAAGCGAATGGCTCATGCCGAGTACGCGCAGAGTAGGGTTATACCACTGTTAGTTGATCTCTCATATGAGGTCAAGAAGCTGCGTCGCGAGTTGGGCATCGTCGAGGTGGGACCGAGCACTGCGCCGACCGTCTTCCGAGGATCTCTCTGGAGTCGACCTGTAACCGCGAGATTATTGTTGCCGTCTTCGCGGCCCGTTGCAAGCTGCAGACGGCCCTCAACGCGATTGGCGCCGCGGACGCGGGCCAGCCGCCAGGAAACCAATCGGGGCCTGCAGGAGGAGTTGACGGACAGACGCAGCACGATCAAGTTCAAGGGCAGCTCGTTGTTTGGCGCCCCCCGCGCGCGCGCAAGGCGCGAAGCTGGGCGCGTTCGCGGCGGCGGAGTAAAGTGTGGGCGCGGTTGAGCGCATCGTTGGTTTCAGGGGCATCGTCTGAACTTCTTAGTGGGACCAGTGAGAACCTTCGCCCGGCCCAGCGCGATGTCGCGCTCATGGCGGCCCAGAAGCCGCCGAAAGTGCATCGCAGCTTCCGCGCGTCAAGCTGCCACGGTCCGCAGTGGCGTTTACACGGCGGGGCGCAAATGTTGGCCCGAAAACGTTCAAATATCGAAGTGCACGCACCCCCAACAAATAGCGAAGGACCCAACCATGCGCAGTTGCGGGTCCCGCATTTGTGGGCATCGTCTACGGTGGTGTTCTGGAGTTCCTCATGGACCACGAAACACTGTGCAGGGTGGGGGGCGGGGGGGCGCAAGCGGACTTTGCCACTGCGGCCGTCGGTGGAGCTTCCCATAGGCCACGACATGCTGTGCGGGGTGGGGGCGGAATTTGCCACTGGGGCCTCGGTGGAGCTCCCTGTGGGGCAGCGCAACGTTGTACTGGGTGGGAGAGACGCATGCGGACGGTTCCACTGGGGTTTTCTTTGGAGCTCCTTATGGCCCACGAAACGCTGTAGTTGGTGAGGGACACGCATGTGGACTTTGCCCCCAGGGCCGATGGTGGAGTTCTTTTCTGGGGCCACGAAGCGCTGTATTGCGTGCGGGGAACGCATGTGGACTCTGCCAGCTGAGCTTTCGGTGGATGTCCCTATGGGGCCACGAAGCGTTGGAATGGTTGGGGGAGACGCAGTGAGGCCTTCGGCGAAGTTCGGCTTAGGGCCACTAAAAGCTGTAGTGGGTTGGGAGAGCGCATGAGGACGGGGCCACTGGCGCCACCGGTTGAGTTTCCTATGGGGCCCCGACGCGCTGTATTGAGTGGGGGGGACACATGCGGGCGGTAACGCTGGGACCTCCGGCGGGGCACCCAATGGGAACGCTGTATTGGGTTGGGGGGACGCATGCGGGCGGTAGCACTTGGGCCGTCGGTGGAGCTCCGTATGGGGCCGCGAAGCGCTGGACTGGGTGGGGGAGGCGCATGCGGGCGGTAGCACTGTGTTCGTCGGTAAAGCTCCCGATGGGGCCACTAAGCGCTGCACGGGGTTGGGGAAGCATGTGGGCGGTAGCGCTGGGACTTCCGGTGGAGCTCCCTACGGGGCCACGAAACATTTGAGTGGTGTGCCATTGTTAGGAGGGCGACGGTAGGAGGGAGGAGCGGGAGGAGGACCGAAGCAGGGAACGCGGGGTGCTGTCCTTTCAAAACGAGGACCCAACACCACAGGATGGTTGGGAACAAATTTTCGCCACAGTCGATCGCAAGCCGAAGCAGCTTGCGCATTTCGCCTGCAAGTTATCGAAGTCACACATGGCTTCTTTGGATTGGAAGTGCGACCCCAGAGCACGCTCAGATGCATCGCCATTCAACACCCCAGGAATTGTGAGGATATGGGGCGATCTGGGCAACGTTAGCTCCTCGGGGTCTTCCTGGGGCGTTCGTTTGGGCGCCCAGTAAGGTATAATCATCAGGGTCGGTGATCGTTCATTGCCACTAGCGGAGTGGCCGCCGAAGTCATTGCCGGTCTTCGTCGACGCCGGGCAGACGCCGTCTTTTTGTGTCTCACAAATATTGTGGCTCCCGACGCAGTTGATGAACATCGAGCTCGGGCAGCTCGCCCGCCATTTGAATGCCCCGTTTGGAGGCTGGCCGAATTCTTCGGATTTGGCACTGCCCTAAGGCCTGGGGGGATCCTCGAAATTCTAGCCTTTCAGACCTCAATCTAGCTACCCTTATCCGAGCCACCAGATACACTCTCATCAGCATGCGAGAAAGTATTGCGCACAGCTGGGGACGAGTTCCTAATGCTGGCGATCCTTGCGGCACATTCTGACCAAGGGGGTAGTCGCAGGTGGTGTCGGAGTTTGGGAACTTCCAAACCCTTAGCCTGGAACTTGCAGCAAGTGGACTCCACTTTTGTGTTGGATGTCTCACCTTCGGGTCCCAGGCCGGATTGCTGTGCGAGCTCTGCTCGACTATGTCGTTCCTAGTCTTCCTTTTCCTTACAAAGTTCTGCACCATAAACGCTTCCTGTATCAAACCTCATATCTCACCTCTTCCCCGGCACCATCGTCTCCTCTTTCCCGGCCCGTCTTCGCAACAAGTGCCCTGAGGTTTTGTTGGGTATCGATAGCATCGACTGGGGCAAATGCGGGGAAGTGATCTCCGCCCTCTCTCCCTCCTGGCGGTTTGCCATTATTCAAGCTCTCGTCGCTGTATGGGCGAAAGATAACACATGCCAGAAAGAGACACCGCACAGATTTAGTTACCCTGAATGTTCAGATCCGCTCTGGCATTCCATGTGTTTTGCTTCCAACTGATGTAGTTGGTTATCCACTCGATTTTCGCCCCCCCCCCCTCTCTCGTTTCGGAGTCCTCGCCCCGTCCCGCGCATCCTTCGACATTCCCGTTGCCGGGCATTGGTTTTGTATCGCTCTGCGCTCGTGTTGTTCTGCTGCGTCTCCACTCCCGCCCAGGGCGAGTTCAGCAATGGTTCGGGCAGTCAGGTTTCAGGACTTGCGGCCCACGTGCGGCGGCGAGGAAAAGGAGGGGGAGAAGGAGGAGGAGGAGGAGGAGGAGGAGGAGGAGGAGGATGCGGAGGAGGAGGAGGAGGAGGGGCAAGAGGAGGAGGTATGGGGGGATGGGCATGCTCCGTCGCGAGGCTCATTACCCCCCGTACGAAAAGCCCCATCCGGTGTGGGTGTGCAGCTGTGGCGCCCTCCCAGGAGAGGGCCACGCCGAGCAAGACGGCAAGGCGGCGCAAGCAGCGGCTGCTCGCGGACCAGCGCGCCGAGTTCCAGGCCCTGAACACGGCGCGCGCAGACGGGGCGGCGGCCGCGGCCCTGGCCATGGAGCCCGGCTCGGTCGCCCGCCACTGGCCGCACCTGTGCTTCCCTCGGTCGGAGTCGGAGTCGCCCCCGAGGCCCCGAGGGAAAGGAACCGGTGCCCCTTTGGAGCGTGTGCCCCCCGCAGGAGCAGGAGCTGTCACAGAGGATCGATGTGAGTAGGGCCGCTGCCCGTCCCTCTTCGCCACGGCAGGGTTCGGCTCAAATCCCTGGTCAGAACGCGCCCCAGGAAGGCGTAGGCGAGCGCCTCCTCCTCATCCTCCTCCTCCTCCTTCTCCTTCCTCCTCCTCCTCCTTCTCCCTCCTCCTCCTCCTCCTCCTCCTCCTCCTCCTCCTCCCTCGAGCAGCCCGATCGGTTCGACCGCGGGCGTCCACTGGAGGGGAGAGGTCTGGGGAGCAGCGGTATCGATGCTTTTGTGTCCCCCCAGAGGCCCCCGGCGCCCTGCCCAACTCCACGCCCCCCGGACCGGCCGAGCTACAGGGCCTACGACGGCGCGAAGAGAGCCTGTGAGCTGGAGGAGGACGAGGACGAGGACGTACACTGACGACAGTGATTCCAGGCTGCCCGAGCGGAGTCGAAGCGGATGGGGTCGGTGGATCGCGCCAGATATCGACGATGCGTCGGCGATGCGGCCTGATGTGGAGCCCGATTGGCACCGCGTCGACGTCGACAATGCATCGGCGATGCTTTGGCGATGCGGCTGGATCCTCCGACACCATTTGCTCGGGCGAATTCCAAGCCTGGACCTGCGTGCCCAGAGAGCACGAACGAGGCTCTCGCTGTGCGTGCAGGCCTCTCGCGAAGATAAGAAGCGCGATCACTGCGACGGTGTCGTACGGCATGCGGTTCAGCGAGGCAAAGTTGGCCGCCCTCTGCCAGGATATTGTTGTGACGCTGCGTGCCGAGGCCGTGCTTAATATGTGCTGTTTTCTCTGCAGGGCTGGACCTAAATGGTGTCTTGGCGATTTCGTGGGCCTTTTTCGGTTCGATTTCGTTTTGCGGTAGAGGTGGATTGAAGCCGAAACGAGGGAAAACGATAACAAAACGAATACGACAAATACCGTTTAGGTTAAGCCCTGTTTTTTTGTAGTGCGCGCCAAATTTAGCCCACTTGTCATTCAAGACGCTGGCGCCATGCCGCCGACCCGCAGAAGAGGAAACGTGTGTGTTTTCCGGTTCGGTGTGTGTGTGTGTGTGGTTTGTTGTTTCCCGTCGTCCTTCTTGCGTGTAGTTGTTATTGGTTCGGCCATCATCTTTTGGGGGGCACATGCGAACCCTACCCGTACCCCCCACGTTTCCTGAGGGGGAGGGTGGGGTTCTTTCCGTTCGGGAGCTCCCAAACGAAGTGAACTCCACCTTCCCCCTCAGAAATCGTAGTTGGTAGGGGTAGGGTTCGCTTGTGGCCCCCTAATATTCCTCAGCGTCTGTTGCGTTTTTTTTTGAGTCTCTTAGACGTCTCGGGGATGACCTCAGTTCAGTTGTTGTCAAGACTCCTGGGGGCTTGGGAGGCCCTCCTGGGGGCTTTTTGGTGACCTTCTCGGGGCTGATTCGGGGTCGTTGGGGCCATCTTGCGGGGGAGGGCTCATGGGCCCCCTACGAGTTCACCCTTTTGGGCCCCTCCTGGGCCGCGGCCGCGCAGTGGCACCCGAACGCCGTCCTCACTTATCTTTCCTCCTCCTCTCCCCTCCTCCTCCCTCCCCCTCCTTCCTCCTCGTCCCTCATCCTCCCTCCCCTTCCCTCCTCCCCCCCCCTTCCCCCCTCATCCCCCTTCCTCCTCGCTCCTCCTGCCTCCCCCCTCCCCCTGGACGACGACGACGACGACGACGACGACAACGCATGCAGTAAGGTGTGATGCGTTTTAAACGCGCGGTGCAGCGGTGACCCTTGCCTGTCCTGGCATGGGCGCTGGGGGGGGGCAACGGGGCGAGGAGGGGCGTGCGAGGGGCTTGTACTTGTTGAAATGGGCCCGCTAGCAAGCCCCCTTCCCGCGCCAATCGCGAGCTCCAAGAACATGAGAGCGGAGGCGATGTCTAAACGAGCAGCGGGGTCGAGCCATGCTTCCCCGCGGCATCTTTTTCATTGCAACGCATGCCATTCTGGCGACGAGGATTCCAACGCGGCCCTGCCCAGAGGACGCGTCGTCCAGAGCATGGCGGCATTTGGCGCGGGAGTCAGAGCTCCCGGGCCGAGGCGCGACGTGGCCCCGCGCCCCCCAGTAGTGACTGAAGAAGGCGACGGCTTTCAAGATTCAGGCCGGTTGCGCGACCCCTCGGAGCAGAGCCTCGGGCCGGACGAAAGGGGGGGATGGGAAAGGGGGGGTTACGATATCTGCAAGAACGGTTTTTTGAAGGCAGATCTGCCTTCAAAAAACCGTTCTTACGGTTTTGAGGATCATTCGGATGCGCGACATTCGTGGCGCGTCCATTCGCGCGAGGAGCAGGGCCCCGCCAGACAGCCGCCCCTGAACGCCTGTGAGCGCGCGCCCCAAACCCGGTCGCTTCGCCCGAGCACGAAGCCGGCCGGCACGAAACCCGCCCAATCACCAATCTGCAACATGGGCACCGCGACGGTGTAACATTCGCGCGCAGTGGGCACCCTCCGAGGAACATAGGGATCATCTCGCACCCGACAGCGCTCTCACTGTTCGCCCCCCCCCCCCCCCCCCGTCGACGCCACCCCCATTTGGATCTGCATGGGTTTCCTGGGGCGTCCTGGGCACCTCCTGGGGCCGTGTCGGGGCACCCTCGGGAGTTTCGTGGGCCGTCTTGGCGCCGTCTTGAAGGAAATCGATCAAAGAAAGGGGAGGATCCACTTGCCCAAACCTTCCCCCCCCCATGGAAGCGAAACTGTGGCCAAAACCTTAATAGAAATAGTGAGCATGTGCCTTCACGCTGAGGCCCCGTGGGGCATCTTGGGTGCCTGTGGGGCCCTTCTTGGGGCCTTGTGGGGATCTCTTGGGAACCTCTTGGGGGCATCTTGGAGGCCTCTTGGGGGCCCGTTGGGACCGTCTCGGGGCGCCCTTGGGGCTATCTTTAGAGCTTGTTGGAGGAGATCGATCGAATCGCGCCCCCGCCTTCAGGCGGCCAACACGTGGCCAAACCGAGGCCATCTGGGAGGCTCCAACGCGCGCGTCGCGGAACGCCCCCTCCAAACCCGGGGAAAGGAGCGTGAGGGAGAGGTGCCCTCCTCCCCGAAGCGGAAGAGGTAAGATGCAATAGGTCATTCTCTAGGCCGCTCATGCCCCAAAGCGTTGGTGGGTTTTGAGCTGGGCCAGTCTCTCGTGGGATCCCATTAGAGCTGCATCGAGCTCCAGTAGGATCCCACTGGAGTTGGATCGAGGAGTACTGCATCTGAGCTGGCCCGAGCCTTAGTAGGACACCACTCGAGCTGTAACGAGCTCTGATAGGATTTCGTTAGAGATGGAAACAGCTTGAGTATGGTTCGATTTGGGCTGGATAGAGCCCTCGTGGGATTGCTCTAGAGCTTGATCAAACCCCAGTAGGTTCCAGCAGGAGCTGGATCCAGCCCTGGCCAGATATTATGAGAGCTGGGTCGAGCACTGGTAGGATTCCGATAAATGATGGTTTGACGGCGACGAGTGGGGGGGAGGGTCGACTTTCTCCTCAGTCGCCAGCGCTGGGCGCGGGCGACGGCGCCATGTGCGCCGCCGCTGACGTTGTCGCCGTCGTCCGCGTCGTCGTATAGCGTCGTCATCGTATGCGCTGCATGCCAGCGGCGAGCACGGGGGTGGGTGGGGGGTCGAACCTCTTCTGCCCCCATCCCCCCTGGAACCCAGGGGCGTTGGGGGAGGTTCGAACCTCTCCCTTCCTTGAAGGGGTGGTTACAAGAGTTAACGGGAGGGGAGTCGCCCTCGATTTTTCTTGGCTCACCGACTGTCCAGGGGGGGGGAGGTACCCCTCGATCCGTACCGCGGGATGTTTCCCAGGCAGGCGTCTGTGCAACGCGTTCTCTACGTCGTTGACGTGTGGTTAGTCGCTCACGTGATTTTCCTAGTGTTGTCCTGTGTCTACAGAGATGGTAGATCGTGCGACTGGTGTATGGAGAGCAACGTCGGTAAATGGAAAGAGACTGTGTGGTCGGGTGATACAAATATCGATAATATCCTTGTAGCGCGGTCGAAAGATAGTGCGGGTCGATCGATAGGTATATACAGATCGACCGACTGATCGATCGCGAAAGCCACCCGACGCCAACCGTAACCCGAAAGTTGCATACATCTCCCGCAGTCTCATTATCACCCGAAGGAATGGGGTTATAGGTAGTGTATGGTGATCTGTTGCTCCCCAGATCGTGCTTGTTCTAATAGTTGAAATTTCCAAGTCGCCGTTCACAGGGTCCCGGGTCCCGTTGGCTTGAGTTATTGTGAGTTTGTTGCTGTTGCCATGAAGCCATGCAGTTGATTGCTCACTATAGGTCGTGGCCTTGGTGTCAGACGGTTGGTGCCAGATGATTGGTGTATATTGGTCGCCGCCCAGACGGCCCCGGATCTCGCTTGCTTTTGTGGTTGCGTGCGATGTCCGAGTCGCCACGCAGGTACCCGATGGTTTGCTCCCTATGGTTTGTACCGTATGGTGGGTGCTTACTTCATGGCTGCTGCAAGGAAGTCGAGACTAGCAATCAGAGGTCAAGGTCCACATTGTAAGGAGTCAAGACTGACACACAAGTCATATCGCTGCTGTCGGGTAGTTCTTTTTGTCTGGACGGCACGTGCTTGCAATGCGTGGTCCAGTGCACTTGCCCCTGCACGTTTCACTGCAGGGGTCCCTTCCATGCCAATTGTGTATGTACAATCGGTCTCTCGTACTTGTGAATATTGCGAGGAAATTGCAACTGCCGTAGAGTGTTGCTTGCATCTCGCTCTCTCTCTCTCTCTCTCTCTTTCCCCCCCTCAGTCTCTCTCTCTCTCTCTATCTCTCTCTCTCTCTCTCTCTCTCTCTCTGGTGAACAGTCCGCGACATTTTTTTTTAGCTCGGGGTGCTTACATCTGGCGGCGGCATTGCACGTAGGCCTGCACAGTTGTATCGCTTTGTACATCTGCCTGCATACAGAAGCTCTCCAAAGGAAAACAAAAGATGTAGGGGGGAATCTTGCTTTGGGACACGATTCCGTTTGGCTTCATGTAGAGTTGCGCGAAAGCGGTGGGGCTGGCAAACCAGGCCAAATGCACGTTTCCCATGTTGGCTCAGTGTGGCGAGTCTTCCTCCCAAGAGAAGGCGCCAGTGGGTTGCGGGGGACCAAATAAGGGCGCGTTCCACTTGAGTTCATGTGCAGGGTCGTCCCAGGAAGTGGCTGGTGTGAGGTGTGTGGACTGGGGGAGGGCCAGGGGGCATGGGGAAACGGGGCCAACATTGCATGGATCGATTTGGGTTTTGATGTGGCATCTTCCGAAACATAATTGCGGAGGTTTCTTCGCGGTCTTCGTGGAGGAGCAGAGGTTACGTTTCATGTTTGGGAGAACCTTGTCGGTGTTCCTGATTGCGGTCTTCTCTTTTAGCCGACACGGAGTCGACACGGATCTGACGTGGATCCAACATCGATTCCATGTGGATTCGATTTGCCGACCCCCGTCCTTTATGGGAAATTTCACCGTTTCTTGCAGAGGCTCTGTTGGATTCTGCTATAGTTCTTCAAGTTATTTTTCTTCTTCCCATCACGAAGTGCAAATCACGCACGACATGTTAAAGGGGAGAGGCGCCGAGGGAGCGGTTAAACGGCGAACTCCGCCACAATTGCATCCCAGTTATGTGTTCCTCTTCCATCGTCCTGTTGCATCTTTGGGCTGCGGTTCCGTGGATGTAAACACAAATCCTCTCTTCTCCCCTCTCCTTGCCCCGCCGTCCACCTCCCCCCTCCTGTCGTCTTCGTCCCCGTCGTCCTCCTACTACCTATTATTCCTCCCGGGTCGTGATGCCTGAAGTCCTCCACAGGAGCATGAGAGGCGAACGTCCTGGTGAAGAGGAAGGGGGAGATGACAAGGAGGTGCACGAGGATTAGGGGGACAGCGGAGGGGAGGAGAGGGGAGAGGAGGAGGAGGAGGAGGAGGAGGAGGAGGAGGGGGAGAAGGGAGGACAGAGGAGTGGGAGGAGGGATGACGGCGAGAACACTGCGATAGCTCAGGCTCTGGGGGACCAGATCCTCTCTCGGGGCCTCCCCTTTTTTATCTCAGGTGGGGACCACAGTTTGGAACCTCACATCCTCGCGACCGCTCTCCCTCCCAGAAAGTATAAAGGTACAGTTATCATTCCAGGGCCTGCAGTCACGTGCGTTTCAGGTAGCTCTTTTGGGTGCTACGACTTTTTCTCCGTCTCGTACGCCCATCGCATGCGATTAGGGACTCCATCACGAACATGGAGGTGCATCTGGCACCACACCGCCCTGTGCTCCTGAGGCGCTTGGCAGACCCGGGGGACCAGACGGTTACACGCCTTGCTCATAGACAGAAGGTCCTTGCCGTTCTTCCTGTAGGCCCCCCGACCTACAGACTATGGTTATGTCGAGGACTCCATCGATGTGATGTTGCCATTTTGGCTCAAGTCTTGCTTCGGCGGCTACAGCGCACAAATTTCTTGCTAGTCCCTTACTTTCTTCAGTTTCCCTTTGATGGAGCGTGGAACCGTCAACTGGCTGGCGATGGCGGTCCGAGATCTGCAGAAGGAGGTCCGACGGCTGAGTGATCGACTGGCTTCCACGGAGCCATTGCCTAAGACTTGTATTTCTATAGATGCGTGTTTGAAGAGGTCGTTGGAAGATTGGATCCCCGATGTCAATGCTCCAGCTTTCGCTCCCGCGCCGATGGGTGCACGTGCTGATTGGGACGATGCCACGACGGGGGCCTGTCTTTCTCATCTCTGCAATGGACGGGCGGATGGCGTGGCCACTGGTCATCGTGAGTTCGCGGTGAAGCCACATGTCGAACCGATGGCCACAGATAACGCCCCCGCTGCGGGACGACCTCATGCAGATGGACCTGTTGAACCAGGTCGCCCCGATGCACCTTCTGATCGCGAGCTTCCTGATGGTCGTGAGTTTCCAGAAGGATCTCCTGACGGGCTCCTTGATGATCGTGAGTTTTCAGAAGGGCTCCCTGGCGGGCTTCCTGATGGCCGTGAGCTTCCAGATGATCGTGAGCTTCCTGATGGTTGTGAGCTTTCAGAAGGGCCCCTTGGTGGGCTCCCAGATGGTCGTGAGCTCCCAGATGAGTCTCCTGGCGGGCTCCTTGATGGTCGTGAGCTTCCAGAAGGGCTCCCTGGAGGGTTTCCTGGTGGTCGTGAGCTTCCAGATGGTCGTGCGCTTCCTGATGGTGGTGAGCCTCCAGAAGGGCCCCCTGGTGGACGTCCAGATGGTCGTGAGCTGCCAGAAGGGTCTCCTGACGGGCTCCTTGATGATCGTGAGCTTTCAGAAGGGCTCTTTGGTGGGCTCCCTGATGGTCGTGAGCTTCCAGATGATCGTGAGCTTCCTGATGGTTGTGAGCCTCCAGACGGGCTCCTTGGTGGGCTTCCAGATGGTCGTGAGCTCCCAGAAGGGTCTCCTGGTGGGCTCCTGGATGATCGTGAGCTTCCAGAAGGCTCCCTGGCGGGCTTCCTGGTGGACGTGAGCCTCCAGATGATCGTGAGCTTCCAAACGATGGTGAGCCTCCAGAATTGCCCCCTGGTGGACGTCCAGATGGTCGTGAGCTTCCAGAAGGGTCTTCTGGCGGGCTTCTTGATGGTCGTGCGCTCCCAGATGATAGTGAGCTTCCAGATGGTCGTGAGCTTCCAGGAGGGTGTTCTGGCGGGCTTCCAGATGGTCGTGAGCTTCCAGAAGGGCTCCCTGGCGGGTGTCCTGATGGTCGTGAGACTCCAGATGCTCGTGAGCTTCCAGACGGTCGTGAGGGCCCACGGCGTCGCCGGCCGGAGTGGGAGGATATCACGCAGATGTTCTACGGCGGCAATTGGGGGGCTGTGGCCGAGGCCATCTCGACTTATCCCGAGCTGGAGCTTAGGGCGCGCCCACTTCTACAACTCTGTGTCGACCAGGCGAACAATTCGCTGCAGAAGGCGCAGGGGAACTGCGACACCTTGCGGGCAGAGTTTCTGGTGGCCCAGGACCTGTGTCGGCGCAGCAAGAAGCTCGCGCAGGTCTCGTCTATCGAGCACGAGCAACAGATCTGCAGGGGTCGGGCGCACAACATGTATCAGGAGGCGCAAAAGGTCCTCGAGCAGTCAAAGGAGGCTGCGCGAGGAACCCAGAGGCTGATGGACACTATCTTAGCTGGCGATGTGAAAGGCGCCAGGACCCTCTTGGCGTCGGGAAGGTAGCTCTCTGCCCTTGTGTCTTGATTTTCTATGACGCTTTCAGTCTTGCGAGTTGGCTATGCCTCTCATTTGTCGTCTCCATTGGGGGCCTGGCGCTGCCGAGAGGTCACCCGAGTCAAGACTTGCATGCAGTTGCACGTTCTCTATGCACTTTACGCTCTCTTGTTCGCCTCACGCCCCGTGTCGAATACTCTGTCTGCCTGTCTGCGTTTGCACTTCCACCCTCTGTGATCGCCGTGCTACATAGTCACCCTTGCAGCGTCGGGGCCCGGAGCCGCCTTTGCAAGACGCTTCCGAAACGAAGCGAAATCGATGTGATGTTGGAGGATATCGCGGGGCCCAACGGGGAGGGGCACGTGGCACCGAACGCAGATCTTGAGCGCCAGAAGATCCTGCAGGTGTTGAATGAGGCTGTCAAGGGTTGGCATTATACAGCATGAGCATGGGGCTTCAGGAGGTTCAAGAACAAAAAACACGTCTGAAGCAGTTCCCTTACCCCAGCTACTTGCCACGAAGCAGCATCATAGCAGGTCTGGACATCGCGCGCTCATTTGGCTTCACCATCGTTGTCGCGAAACGGTTTCGCCCCCCCGGGCTGGCAGGATTCGGGGGGATAATATCTCAAGCGGTTGTTTCGGGCCTTCCAGCGTGATGCGAGGGGCCCGCATGGAACGCTCGACTCCTATCTCGGGCAAGGGGGCCCATCCTGGGGGCACAAGCTCGACAGGTGGGTCTCGAATGCTAACTTCAGCAACGAAGAGTTAATCGGTGGTTTGGGTTCTCTGGGGACAGAGGCGCAGGATATTGCACAAGCGGGATGCTCGCAAGAACTGGAACCACTGGTGTCAACAAGTTTTAGAAGGAGGGGGGCCCAATGGGCCAATGTTTTTACAGGTGTTACGGGGGAGAGTAAGGAACAGTTTTTTTCACACATGTGAAGATGGGCTACCTACGGCATGCCCGACAGCTGCCCTTGCGAACCAGGTCCAGGAGTGGTCTGCGGCATGGAATGCCCAGGACGTCAGGACGCCCGCGCCGCTGCTCTGGCCGCCGGCCCCGATTCCGAGGGCGCCGACGGTGGCCGAGATTTGATACGTCTCCCTCTCCTTCAAGACACACGCGATCGATGTCGACGGATTTTACCCTCGCCACTTCGCTGCGTTCTCGGGAGGGGGGCCTGCTGATTCTCAGTAAGATGTCTGTGCTGATCCGCATGTGCGTCAACCGACCTTCCTGGGCGCAAATCCAGATTCTTTCGCTCGTCGCCAAGTCGAAGAAAGGCTCCAGGCCCGTGGGTTTCTACCAAAGTCTAGGGCGAATGATATCTGAGTTGAACGCACAGGTACTACAAGGGTGGGAACATACAGTACAGAAGTAGGACGCATCCAACATGGCGCCATACAGGCGCACAGCGGATGAAGGATGGAGGCAGTCTATCAGGGGGGGGGGTCACTGCGCACCTTAGTAACGTGCGCATCCTCGGCGCGATAGGTGACCTGAAACAGCGCTGTGAACATGTGCGCCAAGATGGGCTTGCGGAGGCCGCGGCCAGCTTCGAGCACCCGCTATTTGTACTTCAGCATGCCCGTGCCTCGTACCAGTGGCCGCGAGTGCTTCTTTTGGCTGGCCAGGCCTCGCCCTTGATTTGTCCGTGGAATGGGATTGCGGCGGGCTTCAGCGCGGCTGCCTTCGATATTAAGCGCCACGTGCTGCTGCCTGTAGTTCCGGAGTGTGTCGCGCAAAGCCGGGGCCCCATCGCTGGATATGCGCATCGACGATATCTTATTCAATCTAGCAACCACTCACTCCCGCACTTGACCGGCCAGATGCGAGGAGCCATTGCCTTTTGCTGATCGACAGGTTTGCCAGCGAACTTGGCTTGTCTTTCGCCATGGTCAAGTTTAACACGACAGGCAAGTCCGAATGCCTCCTGAGATGCGCGGCCTCGAGGCTAGGCATCTACGCAGGACCGGAGGGCGGCGAGCCTGCCATCATCAACCCGGGGGGCGATTTCGCAACTGGATCGGATCGCGCGCAGCCCTTGGTCAAGAAGAAAGGGAAAGTCAGATGGGCAATAGCCAAGGGCCGACTGATCAAGACGTCGGCCCTTGGAGGGCCCCAAAGCCAAGAGGGCCGAGCTCTACATTTGCAGGGTCAAACCTGGACTCACTTACGGGGGGGAGATCACGGGCCGGCCCCCTGGGGAGATCGAGCAGATGAGACGACGTGGGGTTGCTGCGCTAGGCACATGCGTCGGCTGCGATCAAATTGCAGTTGGCATGGGCTCTGGACCTTGACGGGGACCTTTTAAGCCGCGCCGCGGCCAATCTAGTCAGATACTGCAGAGAGTCGTGGATGGCCACCAACGTCTAGTTGAAGGGATACGGCGGTCTCTCCCGCTAGAGCTCAAATAGGCCGTCGACATAGGTAAGAAGCGCTTCGCGGGCCCCCCCAATAACTCCAGCTGGGCCAAGAAGAGCTCCGGGGCCTTAGGGGAATTTTGTCGAAGACCTCCGTCAGGTACTACTGAGCCCAGAGATCATGAAGAGACCCCAGGCCCCCTCGGACATTCAATGGGGCCCCTTGCAGAGGCGACGAGATTCGAGATCGCGGGCCATGAACTCTCCCGCCCAAGACCTTTTGGAGATGATCGAAAAGGCCCGCGAGGCAGCTCCGCGTTGCCCGGCGTTTTTTTCTGCAGGAGCTACATCGCGGCAGAGAATCTCCACCGCAGGGGCTGCCAGCTCTCGCCGAAGTGCAGCCCGCGCGAGATGGGGCTGGACTCGGCGTGGCACCGCGCGCGGGCGTGCCCCCTGCCGAGGATGTGGGAAGGCCAGGAATCGTTGATACTGAGATCCTCCAGGAAGCTCTTTCAGCAGGACCTGGAGACCCGCTCCTACCTCTGGATACCTGTCCCCGAACAGCGGGCCCCACCTCATGGGTGAGTTTGTCGAGCACCTGGACGAAAGTGGTCCCGCGAGCCTTTCACCTTCAGGAAAGAGGACGAGATTTGTTTTTCGACGGGAGCTGCCCCGGACTTACATTTTCCAGTTTGGGGGGCTCTCGAGCGGGCTGGGTGGCCGTCGCGACCGACCAGGAGAGAACCTTCAGTAAGGCCATATTAGGGCCAGTTCCAGGATTCGTCAGCCAGACACCAGTGTTTGGCGAACACTTGGTCGCGCTACGTGGGCCGTTGCAAGCCGATGCGCAGTTGCCGCCCATTCGCCGCCAAAGTCGATTGCGCTGCCCCGGTGGGAAGGATGGGTTTACCTCGCAGGAGCATCGATGGGGCCACTAGCCCAGCATATATCTGGCGCGAAGTGGGAGACGGTAAATACCCACCCCTGGCCCTGGCGAGGGCGAGGGCACATTCGAAGGCAAAGGGGGGGGCCCGATCCGACCACCTTGTTCAGTGTCCGAGGGGTCGATCTGGCGGATGAGCAGGCCACACGGAGAGCCCTGATGCACCCGCGTGCCCAGGATATTGAAGCGCGCCTTTCCGTAGTATGTGACAAATGGCTCCGGGTGGCCAAAGCGATGTCCAGTGTGTTAGAATTGTGGCCAGGGTCCAAGGAGCTCTTTGGGGATTTGTCTAGTTTGCCCGTGCCCGCACCTCCGAGACCCTGGCCCCAGGCACCATGCGCATTTGCCGTTCAGATGGAAATGCGTCGCTTGTGCTCGCACTTTTGTCAGGCCATTTGGTTGCAGCAGTGTTTGTGCGTCTTTGGCTCCGAGCCTGCTGTTTCTGGGAACCCGTCCGGTCACTCATAGGAAAGGCCGCCGAATCTGGGTACCAGGTGCGTCGAGACGGGGCTCGGCCTTGTTTGATGCAAGTGGTGCGGGGCTTACTGCTCTGGGACCCCTCGCCGATTGTTCGACCCGTGCCACAGGGTCTTCCCGGCCCAGAAGAGGATTTTAGAAGCTGGCAGGCGCCCGTGGCCCAGAGGCCACCACATCAGCAAGCCTTGGTCCTTTCAAAGCAGGGTGTCGGAGTGGTGGAAGCACGCGCAGGCGAGGACCGCCCGCCCAGCCCCCACTTCTTTATTGGCTTGCTGATTATTTTCTTCTTCGATCTTGATCGGCTCGGGGATGAGAGGCGTTCAAAAAAGGAGGGATGGGAGAGAACGATGAGGGGGAGGCTGCGCCTGGCGCGTGGCTCGCTTCGCAATCGCCGCCGGCGCCCTCCGATGCGTCTCCGCGGGGCATCGGTGCTTCGGCGGCCAGGGGGAAGGGCGGGGCGGCAGAGGGCAGCGGGGCACAGCAAGGGCAGGGAGGGTCGTTGCCTGCTCCATGCGCTTCTTTCGTCTGGCAGCCACCTTCGCTCTCCCTTGCCTCCCCCCCTCGCCCTCCCTCCTCTTCTCTCTCCCTCACTCCTTTCTCCCGCTTCCTCCCGCCCTTCCCGCCGCCCTCGCCCGCAACCTCCCTCCCGCCAGCCCTCTTTCTCCGAAGGGCTCTCGAAGCTGAGCAACGTCGTCTAGAAGAGGTTTTGGCGTAGGGTCGGTTTCGTTCGCCACCGTTATTCGTTTTCTCGAGTCCTTGACGCTGTCACGGCATAGTCCAGCAAACAGCCGAGTTTGCTTAGTAGGTCGATCTTTCCAGATCAAGGGTGCCCTTGTGTCTTGTGGTCCGCGCCCCATGTCTTCCGAATTTCCATGGCAATGAGGCTCTCGGAATGGTATTGCGTCCTCTTGTGTGTCCTTTTTCCAACCGACGTCCATTGCAAAGCCCTACCCAATCCAAAGCCGGATGTGGGTTCCGAAAGTGAGTTTGTCGATGTCTTGGCGTGCACGGGGCTCAGGGCAGAGCTCGCAGAGCAGCGAGAGGCTTTGCTCCCAAAGCCGCGTGTGCCTGGTCCTTGCCTTCGTCGCCTTCTCGTCAAGGTTTGCGTGTTGTTGGCAGTCCTTGCCTGTGTAGCATTCGGGTGTGAAATCTTGCGAGATTGAATTCCGAATTCAGCATCGGCGCTAGATACAATATACCCGCGGTCGAAGACCAGCCCAATCCGGCATAATCTTGCGTAGTTCCGGCGCAATTGCATGGCTTAATGTTTTGCTTCATCTGGCCCAGATTGACCGAATGGCTCGATAAGAAGATTATAGTAGCCCTCAATCGTTCTTGCGAAGGCCTCCCAGGAGTTACCTACCAAGTAACCCGCGGTCTTACAGTGTTTTTGCTCAGGCGAGTCTCGCTTGGAAGCTTCTCTCGTCGCCATGGTTTGGTCCGCTTCGAAACGGGCCAACATGGACCTCTGGACGGGTCCGGAGACCGATTTTGAATGAGTTTGGGCCGCGCGGGAAGGACCGCCATACGCTTGGATCGAACGTGTCAGCTCCTCGGGCGCGGCTTTGGGTGCACATATCTCAATGAGAATGGTGGTGATGAGGAAGAGAAGGAGGAGGAGGAGGAGGAGGAGGAGGAGGAGGAGGATCTTATTCAGGATCCTGCGCAGCCGAGAACACCTGCCACAGTAAGAGCTGCGCGCGCTTGCTGGCTCCTTGCTATTCTACATGGGAGCCCCTGACTTGAGATTGCGCCCCTCCCACAAACGCTTCATCATAGCCTTGGACATCCCAACATCGGCCCCGGTGTTACTCAGATTCGTCGTCAGTCCACATATTCTGGGCGTATGAGGCGCACCGCCGACAGAAAACTAACATTGGCCGAAACACGAGACGGTGTCCCAGAATTTGTGCCTTCAAAGTGCGATTCTGGCTGGTCATCTCGACTACCTCGGAGTCGGCTGTCGGATCGCTCCCGCTCGAAGGCGGGGGAGGAGGAGTAAAAGGAAAATTGGGAGGAGGAGGAGGAGGAGGATGTAGACCAGGGTGGAGGTGGGGAGGGTTATGGGCCGGTAGCTGGCTAGAGGCTCGTTGGGAGGTCCAACGTCTCGTTCAGACGCATGTCTTGGGAGGTCCCAGTCAGCATCAGCGCTGGGATATCCGTGATCGAAGACCGGCAACATCCCGTTCGATTCTGCTTGCGTGATTTTTGTTAACCCTTGGCCTTTGGCTCATAATACGGGCTGATCTGGCTCAATCGCCCCTCAATCGGGCTTATCAGCACCTACGCACTTCTGATTGCGAATAGCTCCGTGATGTTGTCTCCTCCGCTCCTCCGGGCGGGGGCAGGACCTGGATGAAACGCTCCAGCGCGTTCCAGAACGTTTTCAAAACCGAAGACTCTGAAGCTGCCGTGGCGATCGAAACATCATCCAGAAGGGCTTTATCTCAGAAACGTCACGGTCCGATTTTGTCCTGGTCTTGGTTTTGTCTTATCCGGGCCGCGGGCCAAGACGGCGCGTTGACTATTCGATGTGGTGCGTCAGTGGGGACTAGGGGTCGCCGCTCGGTTTTGGGACTCGGGTCGTTCTCGGAGGACGTCTCCAGCGGTTGGGTCCTCCAAGGTTGCAAAACCGTGTGGTGACGGAGCGTGCGGTGAGATCTTCCAGGACTCCGAGGTCAATCACGCTGTCTGTCACTGTACCGGTATGGGACCCCCAACCCAATCGTTCTCACGAAAACGTCCCAGAAGTTGCCCCAAACGTCTCGGTCTCTCTGGCGGCCCACTGGCCAGCCGCTGGCGGGGAGGCGCCCCCGCGTGCGCGAGCCGCCGCCAGGGCGCCGGGGCGGGCGAGAGTGCCTCGGGCTTGCGGCGTCTGTGGGTGCCGCGGCGTTCGCGACGCAGGCGCCGCCTTCCGCCGGCTTGCTATCCGCGTCCTTCCTTCCCCCATCGCGGTCTCCATCCCATCCCTTGCCCCTCCTCCTTCCATTCACCCCTCCCTCTCACCCTTCCTCCTCCTCCTCCTCCTCCTCCTCGCCACGGGAGAGAGTCATCAGATGGTCAGAGGAAAGCGTTCGTATTGCGCGGCGCGTCACGAACTTATTTGAAAGGCGGCGGACCGAGGCAGATCCGGACAGAAGGCGGACGCTTTCGAAAGAATTGTGGAAAGCATTAAAAAGAGCAAACGGAGGCAGAAGCAAGACACTGAGGTGGAGGAGTGGTTGGTGAAGGGCGGGGGCGGGGCACGTTTGAGAAGGCCAGAAGAAAAACTCAACGGGGCGCAGCGATTTGCAATAATCAGGGATGCCAGCGGTAACTTGTGCACGGACGAAGCGTTCATATGTGATGTGTCGGGTCTTTTTGTGTATGAGGAACTGTATAAGAAAAATGTGGTCGGGCGTATGCTTTGCCACGTGCGACTCTGGGGGGTGCAGTGTTAGAGGAGGAGGTGAGAACAGCACTTCAAAAGCTGAGGGATGGAATGGCAGGGGCTGATGACGGGTTTGCGGCGGAAATGTTCAACACGGATCACCCCGAGCTCGTGCTATTTATTGCCGATGTTTCACTGATGTTATACAGGGAAGGGTGCTGTCGCCAGAAAATTGGGGACGGATGCTGTTATGTAATCTGTTCACAAGAAGGGGACCCGACGGTGCCAAACAATATTGTCCGATTAAGTTAATGCTTGTGATGTGTAGGCTATTTAGCAACATCCTGCACCACAGGATTTCGCCGATCATCGAGAGGTGTTTGGTCAGAGACCAGTTCAGACATGGGCATGGGTGTGCAGACGCTTTGCACACAAAGCGCGCGCTTGTAGAGAACTCGCTAGAACATGAAGGGGAGTTTTGGGTAGCCGCGCTGGACGTAGAAAAGGCATTCGATTGAGCGCCCCCCCCATCTTCATTCGATTCGCTTCTTGCGTCTCGTAAATATGCCCAAGTAAACGGCGCACTCAACTAATTGGGTACGTCGCGCTATGGTCCAGCGCAATCAGTCGTGAGCTTGCCGTGGAGGGGGGTACAACAAGGAGACCCGTTTTCCTTGGTGCTGTCTTAGTTGGTGTTTGATGGTATTGTTGTCTGGAGCTGACGGTATCTGGAAGAAAAGAGGGTACGGCACGAACGCGGGCTGGATGTTTGCGGGGAGCGTTCGGCTCGCATCGCACTTACGGAGAACAAGATTTGTGTGGCTCGATCTTGGATTCGCATGAGACACATGCTGGCTATACGCCGGGGGGGGCGCTCACCAGCAGGGGACAGCCGCCTCAGCCGGCGACGTTCCAGACCACCAGAGGGGGATTTTCAGAGAGGGAGCGCTGTGATTGAGGCAGAAGTCTCTACTGATAGATCGCCGCACTGAGCGCGTTTTAGATACTGCGGGTGCTAAATTGTTTTTGCAGGTCCCGAGCGGCAGTGAAATGGCACGTCGCGTTGCAGCAGGTTGGCTGACAATCTCGGCATTGAAGAGACTACTGATGGCAAACGATCCTCATTGAACAAGCGTTTTAGACTGTTCAACAGCAGCGCGGCGGGAACAATTTTTCGCGGGGGGATGGTTGGCGCCGAGGGCCGAGGATTCGAGGAATTTGAAGGCCACTCGAAGTGTCGCGTTGAGGAGACTTGTTTGTTGCGAAAGAGGAGAAGGGGAATGTTGGGTGGCTTGGATGCAGGGGGGCATCTCGGCAAGGCAGACGGCTCGCTCGCGCCGCTCGGATAACAAAAGGATTTGGTCCGTCAGCAGTGCATGAACCACTGGTGGTGGGCAGGGCGCGTTGCTCGCGCGCCGATGTGAGAGTGGGCCAGTCTTGCAACATGCTGGCGGAAGTCGTCGCGGCAGACTGCCAACCGCATGGCGCAGGCCAGAGAAGCCGACCGCGCACGGAGTGCGATGATGCGCGCAGGGGTCTTTGCAACGCGCACGGGGGCCATCCATCAAAACAACAACAGAAGAAATGCTTTTCTTGGCGCGAGTTCGCCGTTTTTTCTTTCCCGCCTGTTGCGCAAGCGCGCTGTGGCCCAGAAAGGCACAATTCTAGATGCGCGCTACCAGTTGCCTTTCCCCACGAGGGCTTTTTCAGACAGGACTTCACCGTTCAATTTTCTCCCTCTTCGTTCCCGTTGATTGCCCTTCGCATCGCCCAATGCGAAGGATCATGTTTGGCGTCGTTTTTCGGTGGCAAGGGAAGCGCGAGGCGCTCGGCGCCGGCCCAGTGCCTTCAGAGACATGTCCTTGATGGGCGGATTTCGGAACCCGAGAGATCTGGCAATTCAGAGACGGACAGGCTGGCAAAAGCAGGCGCCGGTATCAGTCGTCGCATTTGGCCGACATCTGTTTGGCAGAGCGAAGGGTGATTCTGGCCAGGCAAATCCTGCAGTTTGATTCCCGGGCCGAGGAGTTGCGCTGTGAAGGTCTCGCGGCCGGCGCCGCCGACCCTGAGGGAAGACGGCGACGGCGGCGGCGGCGGCGACGACGACGACGCCGACGCGGGCCAGACATAGGCTCCATGCTTATCGGGGTCTTTTCGGTTCTGGGGGGCGCGTGGGAAGGGGCCCCGCCGCCCCTTTGGGCGTAGGTGGTCTAGGGAGTTTTCTCTTCCAACCCCCTGCTCCCCCTTCGGGGGCTTGCTCTTGCCTTTGCCCCAGAGGAGTTCCGCGAGGCGTTGAAGCGTCTTAGATGACCAATCATGGCGCAATAGAGGGCTTCAGAGATCCCAAGATGACTAAGATGGCTCAGCATGGTACCCAAGATGCTTCAAGATGCCCCGAGGCCGCTCCAACGCGGCTCCGAGCGGCCAAGGAACTTCTCCAAGAGGCCGCCAAGAGGCCAACATCATTCAAACACCTATACAGAAAGTCAATGAAGTTTGCCTTCTCGCCCTTTCGCTTCCCGCGGTCTTCCGAGGCCTCAGAGCTACTCCAAGGGGGCCCGGGAAAGGCCCGAGGGAGTCCCAAGACGGCCCCCGAAATATCAATGACGCTCCAAGAGCGACCCAAGAGGGGCCCAAGAGGCGATTTTTCGGTTCCCCGAAGGGGGGGTCGTAATTCGCGCTCCATTTGTTTGATCGATCTGCCCCAAGGCGGCCCCGGGAACGCCCCGAATGTCCCCGGGGGCGCCGCGCACAACGGCCCCAAGAGGCGCCAAGAGGCCGCCAAGGGGCTTTCGATTGATTTCCAAGACGCCCCAATGGACGCCCCGAGGCACCCGCAACCGTTCCAAAAAAGCACCCTTCCTCTGCATGCTGTCCGCTTCCCTGGTCGAGGTCACTCCTCTGGGCAGCATCTCTGGATGGTTTCGTGGGTTTACGCGAAGCGTCGAGCTTGGGAACCTCTCGGTGGACTCTTCGGGTGTCTTGGGGGCCTCTCGTGGGCCTCTTGGGGCCTCTCGGGGGCCCCTTGGGGCCTCCATGGGGCGTCTTGGGGCCGAGGGCTGGACGTGCCCGTTCGGCCCCTCCGCCCGGGCGCGCTCTTAGAACCGTTTTGGGGGCCTCTTGTGCTATTTGTGCGCCCGATCGGAGGCCTCAAGTGCCGTTTTGGGGCGATAGTGGTAGCTTCTTGCGCCGTCTTGGAACGGCGGGAGGTGGTCGCAGCGAGAGCGCCCAACATGTTGAAACAATTAACGGGCATCTCTCGAACGGTCATTCATTGCTCTGGGTGCGTGGCGGAATAGGGGATTCGTGCTGAGAATTATGTTTGTTGCGTATTTGTTGTTGTTGTTGTTGATGATGATGCTGTTGTTGAGTGCTAATTACTGCGCAATTATTATTGTTGGACTCCTTATAGGCGCCCTGGCGCGCTCGCCGAGGCGCCGCCTGCATTTTTCATTGAAAATGAGGCTCACTCGCAAGCGGTTTGGGGGACCGCCAAAACCGGCCCCCAAACAACAACAATGCTCCCGTTCGAGATTTCCTGCTTTTTTGCTCAGGGCCGATGCTCTTGCTCGCCGCCGAAAGCAGCCGTCCCAACAGAACCAGCGCTCCCGCTCGAGACTTCCTCCCGTTTTACATTGGACTGGCGCGCTACTCTTTCTCTCATCGGCGCCGCCCCCCCAGCAAGAACAACGCTCCCGCTCGAGCCTCCCTTTTTTACTCACCGCGGTGCTCTTGCTCGCCGCCGACCGCCCCCGCCCCGACAAAACCAACGCGCCCGCCCGAAACATCCCCCCGTTTTACGCTGGACTGGCGCCCTACTCTCTTTTGAATAGGCGCAGATTCGTTTCACATGGTTGCAGCAGCTTCGTTGTCGTAAGGGGTTCCGTTTCAAACAATGGCCCCGTATTAGCTCTCAACTATTTGCAGCAGTTTCACGGAAGGGCTTGTTTTCAACATGCGTTTGACGTCGTAGCGCCGCGCGCAGTTGTTTTCTGGGTAATGTGCAAGCGCACATACACGTCTTACCACATTGCGACAGCTACGTCTTAACAGTTTGCGACAGTTTCACGTATGGAGGCGGCTCCTGTGAGGCTTGCGCTTTAGCTCGCAAGCAGACGACCCCCCCTAAGTACAGGTCTCGACGGGGGGGGGGGTCCTCGGCCAGCCCAGGGCCCCCCCCCAAAAAAAAAAAGGCGGGGGAGGCGAATCGGAGGATGGGGAAAGCGGGGGGGGGGAGAGGCGGGGCGGGGGGAAGGGGGGAGTAGGACGCGTAGGATAGGGAATATACAACGGCAGGGGGAGGTGGGATGGAGTGTTTTCCTCTTTCCTCTCAGCCTACTCCTCCTTCCGTCCCCCCCCCCCTTCCCCCCCTTCCTATCTTCTCGGCCTCGGTTGTTTCCCGCGTCTCCCCCGCGGCCTAGCGGCTTCTCAGCCGCGCCCGCGCTGCCCCCAGCCCGCGTTTTTTTTTGTCTCCTTCGCCCCCCCGCCGCTCCGCCATGGCGCCGAAGTCGACGCCCGACCAGCGCCTCCTCGCCCAGCTCATCGTTAACAAGGGCGGCGGCCGACGGGAGGAAGAGGGCAGGGCAAGGGGGCAGGAAGAAGGGGAGAAGGGCCAGGGCAGGGGGCGTAGGAGGGGGACTGCGAGGAGGAACGGGGTGATCAGAGGGAAGGCGGAAGAGGAACATGGGGATGCGATAAAAGAGGGGGCGATGAGGATGGATGTGGGCAGAAGGAGCAGGGGGGGCAGCAGCAGGCGCGGGAGGGGCAGGGGGAGCGGGGGGAGGGAGCTGAGGAGGATGAGGGTGAGCGAGGTGAAATGGAGGATGATCGTTTTCTCGTCCTGCGCCCTCTTCCTCTTCCTTTTCGTGCGCCTTTTCCCCCTCCCCCATCCACCCCCTCTCGGTCGGGCCCCGCCCTTTTTTTGTTCCTGCGCCCTCTTCCTCCTCGTAATATCGATCGCCCCTTCTCCTCTTCATCCTCCCGTGGGTTCGCCCTCGTCGTCTACCTCGCCCTCCCCGCTCCTGCACCCCCCCCCCGCCCTTCCGCCCTCCCCTCGCACCCCTCACCCCTTCGCCCGCGCTCCAGCGACCCCCCCCCCCCCCTGCCCGAGAGGAAGTTGAGGCCCCTGTGACGGTGGCCGAGAAGATTCAGCAAGAGCAGATGCTGAAGATCAAGCAGGTGGTCCAGCTCCTTCTCGAGGAACCCGCGGGAGGAGGGTTGGCGAGGCGAGGTTAGCGATGAGGGGCATGGATGAGGATATGAGGAGTATGAGTGGTAGGATGAGCGAGGAGTGCGCGTAGGGCGGGCGAGGGGCGAGGGAGCGGGGGGTTGGTTGAGAATGCTGAGAGTTCCGATGGTGATGATGAGCAGGAGTAGGAGGATACATGCGACCAGGATCGAGGGTCGGAAGGATGTGGGAAGGGGCACGGCGTACTCTTACTCTTACTCTTCCTCCCCTCCCCTCCCGTGACTTTTACTTTTGCCGCGCCCCGCTCCCTCTCCCATGACTCTTACTCTTGCTCTTACTCTTACTATTCCCCCCCCCCCCCCCCCCCCCCCCCCCCCCTTCCCCTTTCAACCGTGACTCTTGATCTCGCATGCCCTACTCTTGCTCGCCCTGCTCCTACCTACTCGTCATTTCCTCCCGATCTCCGTCGCCCCCTTACTCATCTTGCTCTCGCCCTTACTCTGGCCCCTTATCCTACTCATCGCACTCCACTCCCACTCATTCTTTCCGCTTCCCACGTTGCCCTCATCTTCGCAACCTCCCCGCCCTTCCACTCTTACTCCGCCCGCTCCCGCCCTCTTGCGCTTGCTCTGGCCCATCCCAACTCATTCCCATCAATAGATTCTCCCCATTTACCCTTGCCTCCTCCCATATCTTCTTCCCCTCCCCCCCTCGCCTTCGCCCACCTCTCTCGCCCCCTGTCCGCGGCGCCGCTCGCCAGGACAAGACCAAGGTGAATGCGGCGTACTGCATCATCTCCAAGCCCGTCAAGGAGATGGAGGACATGGTCATGGTCGGGCCGAGCCCCGCGAAGAGGTCGGGGGGGGGCAAGCGCGCCGCGGCTCAGGCCGAGGCGCTCAGTAACGACCCGATGCCCAACCCGAGCAAGGTCAAGACGCTGGGGGACATCCCCCCCGCGTGGTTGATGACCATATTCAAGCAGATGACGACGGGCGAGGTGCCCAGCAACGTCGTCGAGGTAATCTGCTGCAAGAGCATGTTGCCGTGTCGTCAGGTGACGACGTACTTGACAGGACCGCCGCTGGGGCGGTTTGCGGGGTGGGGGTAGCAGCGGAGGGAGGAGGCAGGAGGAGCTCGTAATGGGGGTGGGGATCGGGCGGTGGATGGGGGAAGGCTCGGACGGCAGACTATGGGGCTTGGGGTCGGAATTGCAGGTGGGCTCGGAAGGGCAAGTGGATTGCAGTGCGGAGGCGGAAACGGCAGTGAGGGCGACGACTGCGTCGGCGTCGGCGACGGCGACGGCATTTGCGACGGCGGCGACGACGACGACGACGACGACGGCGGCAGCGTCTGCGACGGCAGCGTCGACGGCGACGACGTCGGTGAAGGCGACGGCGCTGGCTTAGGCGGGGACGCCGACGGCGGCGACGACGGCGGCGACGACGACGACGACCGCGACGACGACGACGACGACTACGACTACGACTACGACGACGACAACGGCGACGACGACGCTGACCTCGCTTCGAATGGCCCTGCCCGCGCGCGCTGCGAGGGCTGCCGTGGACCTGGAGGGTCAGCGGCGACATGCTGACGAAGGAGATCTGCGCAAAGTTCATCAGGTCTTGCATCGCGGGGCGCGCGCTGCTGAACAAGCACGGCGGGTTCCTGGCGAACTGCATCCACAATGGGGAGCTGGTGTTCAGGGCGCCGCACAGCTTCTTCGACATCAGCACTGCGGCTCATCGCGCGCATTTGGCTGAGCAAGATCAGCGCGATGCGATTCTGCAGGAGGCGAGCTCGCCCGCGGGGTGGCGCCGAGACGTCGAGGGCTGATCGGTGGAGGGGGAGGGGCGACGTTGTTTGGGAAAAGGGGTAGGGAAGGAAGGCGGACGGGGTAGGGGGTGGGCAGTGGCGGCGGCTAGTGATGCCGACGACGGCGGCGAACGCAGTTGCTCGCGGGGGCGAGGATGAGGAGGCGAATGATGAGGCGTCGGAGGGAGTGGGCGGGGAGGGTGAGGCGAGGCGGGAAAGGCGGGGGATGACGAGGGTGCAGTGGGGGCGGGGTTGCCCAGGTGCCGCCCTGCAGGACTTGCATGGGGAATGGGCGGGATGGCGAGGGCGACGAGGGGGGATGATCAGGAGGAGGGGTGCCAGGGGCCTCGCCCAGGGGTCGCACTTCGGGTCCCGCCCTTGATTGATTTAGGCCCCGCCCATGGGTTGGACTTGGCGGCTTCTAGGTGCGCCATGTAGGTATGATAGGTATGTCAGCTTGCGTCCGTAGCCATTGTTCATCGAGCTTAGCTTTTTCCGTGCATTTTCACGTCGGCCTCGATGAGCATGACGCCCGAAGGCCCGCCTCCTGACTCTCCGCTGCCGCTGTCCCCCGTGGCTGTAGTGTTGCCGATTGCACCGCCGTCGCCCTCTGATCAAGTCCCCGAACACCCTGCCGCCCGCGCCGTCCAATCGCCCCAAGAAGAGCATCAATATGGGTATCCAGCCGCTGGCTCCAGGGGGGCCGCCGACCAGCGGCAGCTCGCAGAGCCCCAGACCCGCTCGGAGATTCGGCGCCAGCGTTGGTGCGATAGGGCCGCGGTGGCAGAGCAAGCAATTCGATGTGCCCCACCTGCTGATGCCGCCCCTCCAGCAGCTCAGGATGGAGAGCCCGCGGCGGCTGGCGGCGCTGCTGGCGCAGGTGGCGCTCATTCGGGCGATGGCGACGCCGCCTCCGAGAAGCCAGAGCCCGAGGCGCCTTGCCACGAGACGCGCGTCAAGAGGGTCGTCCACAGGTTCGCGAGCCAAACGCAGATGCCAGCCTTCCATCGTCGGGTCTTCGCGCGCATGTCGAACTATCACGAGCCAGAGCACGGGGCTTTCGGCACCGCCACGGGCCGCGAGCATGCAATGTGCGTGAGCCGCCGCTTCAGCGTCACGTTCGAGGTGGAGGAGACTTGGGAGGACGAGCCCCCTAGCAGTAGTGATTAGTCATTAGCGGCATCGCGCGCCGCGCCCGAGCAGTGACTTTGAGCGCTTCGCGCATCGCCGCCAGCCCCGCCCATCGGCGCCCAGGCGCGTTGCATTGATCGGGGATGTAGGTGGCCTGCGCAGTGGAAGGGGCACGGGCGGGGCACTGTAAGTGCACTGGCCGCGGTTTCGACGACGACGACGACGACGACGACGACGTCGTCGTCGTCGTCGTCATCGTCGTCGTCGTCGTCGGCCTCGTCGTCATCGTCGTCGTCGTCGCGTCGTCGTCGTCGTCGTCACCGTCGTCGTCGCGGTGGACTGGTAATGCGCCCATCTGTTAGGCAAGGGGGGGCGTTTTTGAGAGGGGGCGCTTTTTGACGCCCTCCCCTCTCATCGGGGCTGGCGGAATTCGCGGCATGATCGAGCTGGTGCCAGCGGCGCCGTTGCTCTCGCCGTGGGCCGAGGGGGCCTCGGCGAGGGGGATGGGGGCACTGCCAGGTGCTGGGAAAACCGCTCTAGAATGCTGAGGGTGCGGCTACATTTTTTACACTATCGCCACCGCTGTTCTTATCTGGTCTTGCTGGCACGGACAGTCGTTCCCGCCGCGTGTCCCGCGCCTCCGCGTCGGGCGACGCCTTGGAATAGGATGCGTCGTGCGATTGATCAGATTCTGGCTGTCGTCGTAAGCGCGGCATTTCGGAGGCAAAGCTGAAAACGTTCGCCACTTATTGCGTCGCCTCGGGGGTGCTCAATCCATCCCAGCCTCTGCCTCCCATTGCACGCCCTTCCGACCCCGTTCGGCCCCGCTCGCCCTCGGCCGTCGCTCGCTAGATTGTCGTCGTGCTCTTGGCCCTCATCTGCCATCCTCGGTTCGCCCCTCCCCCCAGCGCCCCCCCCCCGCCTCGGCCTGCCCGTGCCGGGCGGCGAGATCCTCGGCAACTACAGCGAGCAGGCCGCGCACACCTACCTCCAGGGGGTCAAGGTGCCCATCATGAAGCTCGTCGACGTCCCGCGCGCCCCTGGCGCGAAGAAGCAGACCGAGGTGAACCAGGCGAAGACGAAGGCGCATACGTTCTTGGAGGAGGCTTCGAAGATCAAGAAGACCTCCGAGGTTGAGGTCACGGAGGAGATGGTGAATGCTGCCCGCCGCAAGCGCCATCGCCGTTTGGGGGGCCCCGACCTCGGTGGCGTCCCCGCCGCGCTCGCCCCCGCCCCAGCGGCGGCAGCGCCCGCGGCCGCAGCGAGTGCCGTTGAGCACTGAAGGTTTTGGCACCTCTGATGCGGCGCCCCCCCTCCGATTTGAAGATTGTCGCCCCTGCCCCCGCCAGTGCCGCTTTTGTTTGTTGCAGAGGGCGAGGGCTTCGCAGCAGATGTTGACGTTTGCGAGTTGGGCGCAGCAGACATGTCTGCGTGATATAGGCCCTCTGTTTCTCGGCGCCCTTGGGGCGCAGCGCCCGCCTTCCGTCGACTGGGGCAGAGTCGGCATCAGGGGCGGCGCTGGGCTGGGCCACCCCGCGTTTAGCAGGGGGGGGGGGGCATCGGGCGCGGTGCTCGCGCGCGGAGGCTAGGCAGTCATCCCCGTCTTCTCTCTCAATCGGGGTCCTTGGCATCGGTGGCAGCTTTCCACGGGGCGCCCCGCCACGCAGGTCAATTGTTGAGCGTTTTCAGGGGAAGCGTTAGGTTTCGAGTTCGTTGCCGATGGCAGATCATGTCAATGTCGATCAGGAGCCTTGGGCCCCGTCGCTTTCAGATTCGATCTCTAGTTATGGCTTCGCCTGGGGATGCGGCTTTGCGCAGCGGGCGCCGATCGGACGCCAGCCCGCCTGTGCTCTCAGCTGGGGCAAGCCTCGCGCGAGGGAAAAGCGCGGGCGTGCGGACACTCATGGTGCCAGAGGCTTCGCCTATATGCGTTGTCCGCTTCGGGCCCCGTTCCCTTTCCCCACTCTCCGATCCCCTCCTCCGCCGTCACGCGGCGCCCCTCTCGCCCCGCTTCCCCTCGTTTGCCCCCCCCCCTTTGCGAACCTCGCTTGCAGTCGACGGCTGAGGGCCCAGTGCGGCCCAGGGCGGGAGATGCGAGGGACTCGGGAGGATGCAGGTCGGGGCCAGAGCCGACCCAGCCACGCTTTGCACGATGTTGTGATTCGGGCCCTTGCCAGTGCGCATTGCCCTCAGGATGTCCAGTTGGCTTTGCCATTTGCAGTGTAGTTATGCCTCCAGACCCATCGGGCTCGTCGGAGGGGTCGCCGAGTCGGGGGAGCTAGGGTCGGCCCAGCGCTCACTCGGGCCTGAAAGCCATTTTGGCGCAAGGGCACCCAGTTGGTGGGGGCGCAGGCCGCGGGCATGGCGCAGCTGGCAGCGTCGTCGGCGGAGTTTCGGCTGGTGCAGAACGGCTCCGAGCAGATCCTCGTCCACCTGCCGACGCACCAGACGGTTGCACTACCTGCTACCAAGGCGCTGCTTCTCGCCCCCCTTTTGCCGCTGCCGCTTGCTTTTCAGCAGTCTTTGTCGCCCCGCGCCGCGGGGTTGCCGATGGGGGGGGGGCGCGCGGATCACGATTGCGACGGTCGCGATGGCCAGGGTGGTCGGAGATGACGAAAGGTGACGTAGTGACAGAGCGGCGCGAGCGAGAGGTTGGGTGGAGGGACGGTGGCGAGGGAGGGTGGGGGTGCGATGTTGGGTGGAGGGGCCTTGGAGGGGTGGTGGGGGCTATGATGGATAGCGGGGGGTGCGATGATATGCTAGGCGGCATTGTGTACTGCGCGCGTGCATTCTGCTGAGGATGGCACTTGTATCTCCCGGGTTTAGCCCCCTCCGTGGGTGCCCGTGAGCTCGTGCCCAACGTGAGCGACCATCTTCTGTGTCCCTCGGAGGCCTCATGGTGCTGCGGTTTGGCGCTGCAGTTTGATATGCCATGTGTTCAGCTACCGCGTTGCGTTCCGACTTCCGTTGGTGGGGTGGGGGGGGGGGGGGGGGGGGGGGCTGATTGTAGCAGGCGGCGGCTCACGCAACTTGGCACCGTAGAGTTTCGAGTGCTGGGGCAGGGGGCGGGGCGGTGCGGACCAGGTGCAGCGTCGTGGCAGTAGGATCCGCCAGTCATGCATGGAGCATTGCAGTCTCCCCGCATTCTTTCCGCGCGCGTGTTGGCAGCTGCCAGGCGTGGGTGCTCGACGAGGACCCCGACGACGAGCGGCGCCTCTGCGCCATCGTGCCCGAGGACGAGGACGACGACTCCGTCTGCGTCGTGGCGCAGACCCTCGTGGCGGCGGCGCTCTACGGGCTTGGCCTGCCACCCGAGGAGCAGACTCTCGTGTCTGCAGGGAAGGAGCAGTTTTGTAGGCGCGATGCAACTCGACGCCACAGGCTGGGCACGTTCACACTTGTCCCTGGCCCGCCAGGGTCCAAAGTCGACGTGCAGGGGGCGTGCTTTGAGTTTTACCACCCGTGCGGCCACATCTGGTTGGATTTCATAGACTTATCTATCAAGTTGGGTTTGGCCAAGACGCATTCCAGCGGTTCCGACTGGTTTAACACGAGGAAGGGTAGTTGGGCCAGAGCAGTTGAGAGGTTTTCGACTGGCAGCTTGTCGTTGCGTCTCTCCATCCCGTATGGTGATAGCGATGGCCCCCCGAGCCCTGAGAGGTGCTTGTGTTTCCCATCGATGTCGTGCACCTTCCTGCTTTTGCTGTCCCTCCGATCTCATAGGGCCCTGAGTCAGAGGCACGGTCTATTGGAGAACGAGGCTACCAAGTCGGCCATGGAGCGGGTATTCAACGGCATGATGACCTACATCGGCAGCAACTTCGAGTTCACCGTGCGCCTTGACCCCCGCGTGGAGCAGGTTCAGGGGGGCGGGGGGCATCGGGCCCAGGGCGACTTGACATCGTAGTGCGGGTTCTTTCTGCGCGTGCCCATCCTTCTCTCCTGAGCCTTGCAGTGTCTCCCCTTGAGCGGCTCTGCGTCGTTCATGCGCCGCTCTTGCTCTGGCCCTCGTCGTCGTCGTCGTCGTCGTCGTGATCGTCATCGTCGTCGTCGTCGTCGTCGTCGTCGTCGTCGTCGTCGTCGTGGCCGCCGCCGCCGCCGCCGCCTGCGCTGTCGCCGTCGCCGTCGCCGCCGTCGCCGTCGCCGTCGCCGTCGTCGTCGTCGTCGTCGTCGGCGCCGTGATCGTCGTCGTCGTCGTCGTCGTCGTCGTCGCCGTCGCCGCCGCCGCCGTCGTCGTCGTCGTCGTCGTTGAGGGCCGCTCGTGCCGCCCTCGTCTTGGCTTCGTGGTTGGGCCAGGGGAGGTTGCGCGCGAGTGGGCTGGCAAATGCGCCGTCCAGATTATCGTCAGGAACGGCGTCGTGGACTTGGGCAATGCCGCCAGGGCCGAGGCCGAGAAGAAGGTACCCACAGGTGAGAAGCACGTTTTGCAGATGCGCAGGTTCCTCCAGCTCCACGGGCTCAACGCAGGCTGGGCATCGCTTGAGGGGGGGGGAGCAGGAGGAGGAGGAGGGCGACGACGAGGGCGACGACGAGGAGGATGTCGAGGAGGACGTAGAGGGGATGAGGGAGGACGGACGGGGAGGAGGATGGAGGTGGCAGGGAGGAGTGAAGATGGGGAGGGGGAGGGTGGTGGAGGTGGGGAGGGAGTGAGGAGAGCATGATGGGGGACAGAGGTGGAGGGGGAGGGGTGAGGAGGGGGCGCCGTTTGCCCCCCCCCCCCCCCCCCCCCCCCGCCCACCCCCTCCAGGTTCTTCATGCACTGGGTCACGTTGTGGAGCAGGCTTGGTGCAAGGGATACCCTGTGCGCGACACCACGTTGGACCTTGTCGCGAGCGAGCCTGGGCAGCCGCAGTACGAGGAGGTCGGCGTCTATCACCCGACCAACGCCAGGCTGACAGAGAGACTATTATGCCAATACGTCGAGGCGACCAAGGCCATGTTTAAGGAGCTGCGCTTTATATGTTTGTATGTTTCGCATTGCCGTTTGTGATTGCCATTATTGACAGGTGTATTGGCTTTGCAGTGTGTGTGTGTGGTGGCGCGATTGCTTGCTTGCTGCTGTTAGCATTGCAGCGTGTGTCTTCCCTGTGCTTGTCATTGCACGTTTTCACAGTGGCGGTTGATGGATATGTAGCGGTCGCCGTTGCAGTTGTCATGATTGGAATTCCTGTCGTTGCGGTTTGTGCCCTCGCAGTTGCTCGCGTGGCTCCTCGCGCGTCAGATCCCATCCGCGCGGCCCGCCAGGATAAGCGGATGGTATCGATCTCTGGGCCAGATGGGACAAAAATAGGGACGGATTATTCAGTATGCAGGGCGGTGTTGATGGAGCCCACCACTGGCAAGTGCGCCCACGCGATACCGCAGGATCGCGCCCCCTCCCCCTCCCCCCCCAAGCGTTGCCCTCGTCGTCCTCGTCGTCGTCCGCCGTCGTCGTCGTCGCCCTCGCCCTCGTCGTCGTCGCCGCCCCGTCGCTGCCTTGTCTCCGCCCGTGGGTCTTATGAGGCTTATAGGGCCAACATGGCCTCCAGTGCTTATGCTGACTATACTGTCTATCGGGCCTCTAGCGTTTATATTTGCATATTTGGCAGATCGGGCCGATGGTGCTTCTCGGTATCGCAGGCCTCGTGGCTCTTATAGTGCGTCGATTGCTGAAAGGGCCCATGGTTCGGGCCTCCAGGGTTCGCGCGGCTTCTAAGGCGCATGGGGCGCCTGCGGCTTGAAGGGGTTATAGGGCTGACAATGGACATGTAGGGTATACGGTGGCGTAAGGCTTGTAGGGCCTACATTGCTTAGCTGGCTCGTAGGGCTTAGGATGGCTCATAGAGCTTAGAGGGCTCATCGCTCGCATAGGGCTCAGTTGGCTCACCTGGCTTCCAGGGTTTACGGTGCGTTCGCGGCGCGCAGAGCTTGCAGGGCATGCAGGGCGCATGGGCTTTAGTTGGTTCTGTAGTGGCTGTGTTTATCGGAGCCGCGGGGCATTTCTGTTTGTGGCGTTGCGGTTGTTGCTGCTTTTTAAACGGCTCATGGTTCCCATCGGGTGTAACGGATGCGTATACTATGTCTATCCCATTGCTCATGCGGCGTATGCGGCTTAGGGGGCTCATCGGGCTCACAGAGCGCATGTAGCATACGTGGACTATGCGTTGATGAGGTTCATGCGGGTTAGAGTGCTTACATGGTTTATATAGCGCACGGGGCTTATAGGGCTGATAGTTCATGTGGGCTAATCGGGCTCGATGGGTTTATCAGGCTTAGTGCCTATGTTGGCCAGCGGGCTCACGTGGCCTCGAGGGTCTTTAGATCTTATATTGGTTTTAGGGTTTCTAGGGTTTATCATGTTTCAACGGCTTGCCATGCTAATGGGGCTTGTAGGGCTCAGCGGGCTTCTGGGGCGCATCGGGGCTTATGAGAGGTTTTGGTAGAGGGCTTCACAGGGCTCTTATCGCTTGTACGGCTTATGGGGGTTTCTAGGGCTTATGCTGCGTTCAGGGCCTGTTGGGCTCATTGGGCTGATAGGGCTGGTAGATTGGTAGTGCATGCGGGTAGGCTCATGGGCCCAGGAGGGCTTATGTGGTTTGTAGGGCCTATGGGGCGTAGAAAGCTTGCTCGGGACTTGTCTGGGAGGGAGCCGCTCTGGGAGCTACGGAGGGGCCTGATATAGTTTCCTCGGGGCCTCTTAGAGGGCCTCCAGGGCCCCCCCCTTAGAGGGCCCCCAGGAGAGCCCCCTTAAGCCCCTGTGCGGCTTTCTGAGAGCCCCCTTCAGGGGGGCTTCTAAGAGGGCCCTAGGAGAGCCCCCTGAGGCCCCTGCACGGTTTTAGGCCTTGGAGGGCCTTCTTAGAGGGCCCCCAGGTGAGCCCCCTCAGGCCCCTGGAGGCGTTCTTAGAGGCCACCCTTGTGGTTTTCCTTGACGCCCGCCGAGGGCTTTCTGGGGGGCTTCCCGAAGGTCTCCCCAGGCCGTTCTGCGGGCTCTCTTAGAGGGTCCTCCTCGGGCCCCCCCTCGGGCCGTCGGGGGGCCTCCTTGATGGTGTCGCTCGGGCTGTCCTCGTCGGCTCTTGGGCCCGTGCGGGGGCCTCTCCAGGGCGTCTCCGCGCACCCGCGGGGCGCCGCGCCCGCCTGGGCCCGCGTGGTTTTCGGGGCCGGAGATCCAGGGAATCGCGGCCGCAAGCCCTGCGGCCGCCACCCGCCGGGGCCAGTGCCGGGGGGGGGGTGTTCTACCAGAGTGGGGCTCCTGTTCGAGACTTCCTATGCCCTGCAAAACACTGCCGGCCCCGACCCCCTTCCTCTCGGGCCTGTGACTAGGGACCCCAACGGGGGCTGATTACCTTATTTGGGCGGCCCGCAGGAGCCGACGCAGGTGCTCTCCGACCTGTGCTTCGAGGAGGACCACGTGGCCGGCGAGCTCGCCTGCAAGCGGCGCTACTACTTCAGGACCCCCGCGCGCGGGGGGGTCGGCTGCGGCCCCCTGGAGGACGGGTCGTCCTGGTAGGCCCCGCGGGCCACTATGATTTATTCCAAGGGGATCGGGCTCCGAAAGCCTGGCGAGGCCGCGTGGTCGGAGGTAGGGTTAGAGTTTGCGCTGGAGTTCGGTTTAGAGTTAGCGTTAGAGTTGGAGCTTGAGTTAGGGCTAGAGTTAGCGTTTGAATTAGAGTGAGACTTACGATTAGAGGTAGCGTTAGAGTTAGCGTTAGCGTTATCGTTAGAGTTAGAGCTAGCGTTAGAGATAGAGCTAGAGTTAGAGTTAGAGTTAGAGTTAGAGTTAGCATCCGAGTTAGAGTTAGAGGGCCATGTAGATATATTGTTACCGTTTGAGTTAGGGCTAGAGCTAGAGCTAGAGCTAGAGCTCGAGCTCGAGCTAGAGATATAGCTAGAGGTACACGCAGAGGCAGAGATAGAGCTAGAGGTACATGCAGAGGCAGAGGCAGAGTTACAGTTATAGTTGGAGTTGGAGTTGGAGTTTGAGTTCGCTCTAGAGTTAGAGGTAGAGTTAGCGTTGCAGGTAGAGTTAGAGTAAGAGTTAGAGTTAGAGTGAGAGTGCGAGTGAGGGTTGGAGCTAGAACAGAGTTAGAGTTAGAGGTAGAGTTAGCGTTAGAGTTAGAGTTGGACTTAGAGTCGTGGTCTGGGCTGGGATGCTCCAGTCTGGTAGTGGCTGGGGCAGCGCGCACGTGTCGACGTGGTTGGAAGGGTTCCAGGGCTCGGATAGGGCGCGGGGGCTCGGCGCGGCGTTCTGGCTTATGGCTTTGGGGGGAGTTTTTTTTCTTCTTTTTTTTTTCACAGAGACGTGCGGGATGGGACTCTGGGGCCATGGGGGGCTCGAGGGGGGGCTTTCCAAGTGTTCTCGTTCTCGCTGCCCCCCTCGCCCTGCATCCGCCCCTCATCCGCCCAGTCCTTCGGTCGCCACCGCCCTGCGCCCCTCTTGCTCCCGACGCCCCTTGCCCGCTGCATCTCTGGATCGGCTTGCCAGCCGTCAGAGCGAGCGCGCCCGTTCGCGAGGGGGCGGGGGGTGAGGGGGGCTGGATTTCAGTTTGGTGGCGCGAGGGCGATAGGCTTTCCCGACGCGGGGTGCCGCCCGAGGTTGCCCCCTTCCGCAGGCTTTCGCATTCGCCTGATTACTCAGTGCCCCTGGCCCTCTCCCCAGCCTCCCCATCCTTCCCCCTGCCTCCTCGGCCGCTGCCGCCCCTCCCCCGCCGCGCGTTGCCGCTAGGAACGTCTCCAAGCGCAAGCTCGGGCACGCCGTGGAGAAGTGCGAGCGCGCGGGCAGACCGCGCAAGAGGCGCAGGACCAAGACGTTCCAGATGTGTCATTTCATCAACAATATGCTGAAAGGATCGACTGGGTTATCTTTATCAGATTTTAGAGTGCAGCGCGGGCCTGATGGGACTCCCACGCAGGATCCGTTCTCGTGGCGTTATTTATCGCTCAGTCCCGACAGTGGACCTGACATGCTGGCTGCGGACCATTTCATTAGCTACCACTGCGACGTGAATATGCAGGTCGAGTACGACATCTCCCATTACCTCAACAACGCGTCGAAGGGGGCGCTACGGCACCTCTGGAATCGGGGGGTGATGGGGTGGGGGGCGCGAGGAGGGGCTCGGGAAGTGCGAGAGCGATTGGACGCGGCTCAGTGCGAGCCAGGGGTGGTGGGAGGGACGGGCTCGGGGTGGAGGTGGGGAGTGGCTGCAGGTGGAAGGGGGGGGGGGGGGGGCCTGGTGGCTGGATGCCAGGGTTGAACGGTGTGAGGGGGTGGGTGGGTCATTGGACTGAGGCCAGGTGGTCTAGCGGAGCGCGCCCTCCCCAGCTGTCGTTCTCGCGCCCCCCCCACCCGCCCACCCCCCCCCCAACCAGGCATACGAACCTATATAGATTCCAGACATTAATGGTAGCAGCCCAGAACTGCGTGCACGGCAGCACATTATCACCACCGCGCTTGGCACAGGTGAGACAGGCGGTGCAGGACCACTTGAACAACAGCACGGTCAACACTGACCCGATCTTCCAGATGCTCTTGCCGCACATGAAGAAGCAGTTGACTGAGGTGACTTCTTTTCGATTTCTTTGGTGTCGTGGTCTGCGTCGTCACATGCACCCCTCCCGCGTTTGGATGCGCTTGCATCCTTGTTCGAGCCATTCGCGTTCCCCCCCTAAGCTCCCCCCGCCCTCAGACCCCTTTCCTCTCCGATCCGTCTACCTGCCTCGGCACGCCTGGGCACGTGCGCGTCGCCCCTCGCACTTGCCGCCTGCAGCGTCAGCGTGCCGTCGGCCGCGCCCGTCTAGCCACATCGCCGCCTCCAGTGCGCCCACCGCGGTCGCCCCGATCCCTTCCCCCAGCTTTTTCGATGTTTAGTCTCGAGGCGATGCAGCCCCTTCTGCCCGCCCATCTAGCCTTGCCACCATGTTCCCGCCCCCCATTTCGCAAGGTGCCCCGCTTTGCCTTCTCCCCATGTCCGATCCACCTCGCACCCCGCGTCAGCCCCGCCGCTTCGCCCTCCCGAGGTGGACCTGAGCACGGACGAGAAGGTCGCTACCTTCTGGGGGGGCTTGGGCCAGCATGCACTATTGCATGCGAAGGGTGCCAAGGTTAATATGGGCAAGTTTCAGCAGCCAACGGTTGTGGCACAGAAGTCGTTGCGTTGGTTTGCTTTGAAGGCATATTTTTGGAATGTCGCAGCACTGTATCTTGGCCATAAGGGGGCTGACAGGCAGCAGGCAGCGAAGGAGGTCCCACCCGTGGAGGCAGCAGTAGGCCCAGCAGAGAAATTGACATTGAAACAACAACAGACTGCTGCCTGGGGGGTTACGTGCGAAAATCAGTTAGACAAAGCTGCGTATCTATTCGGGGACGAGAACAATTTCCACGCGCAGAGGATCATAGTCAACATTTTGGGCCCGACTTCGCAGGTCCACGGAAGGCGCCGTCTTGCCTTTGCATTCGGGTTTATTGCCTTTGTTGGGGGATGATGAGGGAGAACGTCGAGGGTGGGCGTGGAGGGCGATGAAGAGGATGGGGGAAGGAGATGGAGGGTGACGAGGAGGAGGGTGTTTGGGATGGAAAGGGGGGTGATGAGGAGGAGGGTGATGAGGGCGATGGGGGCAGGATGGCGGTGATGATGATGCGCGCAGGAGGCGGATGGGGTGGCGTTGGGCATGGGAAGGCGATGAGGAGGATAGGGGAAGGGGATGGCGAGGAGGAGGAGGATGAGGGGGGCTTGGTCAGCGCCCACGGGGACTGAGGAGGAGGAGGAGGAGGAGGAGGAGGACATAGTAGAGTTGGGGGAGGAGGAGGAGGAGGGGGATGGGGGGGGGACCGAGT
>CAUYUJ010019315.1:463722-538722 GCA_963575745.1 Prorocentrum cordatum | reverse complement strand
CACGGCTTCTACTCCTTACCCGTGAGCTGGTTGAAGGAGGTCGCCGACAGCAGGGAGCTTGTATATGCGCCCCCGTCTCTGCCAGCGCTCTTGCAATGCCTGTGCAAGGCGTTCATTCCCGATTTGACCGACGAGCTGATGCTGGAGATCATGGAGATGCGCTTCAGCGGGTTTGACATGGACTCGGCAGCGGAGGACATGATGCACTTCGAGTGGGTCCTTGACTGCCTCGACAAGACCGCGGCCGATGAGATGAGGAACGAGCAGAAGGAGTCGAAGGGCAAGCTGGCCGCCCGCCGCGACTACAAGGAGGAGCTGGACCGCTTCAAGGATTGGGCTAATTCATCGTCGTCGTCGCCGTCGCAGCTGCCTTAATCGTCGTCGTCGTTGCCGTCGTCGTCGTCGTCGTCGTTGTCCTCGTCGTCGTCGTCGTCGTCGGCGGCGGCGGCGGCGTCGGCGTCGTCGGTGTCGTCGCCGTCTTCGTCGTCGCGGTCCTCGTCGCAATCTCTCCTGCTGCCCCTCCTTATCCTCATCCTGCCCCTGCCCTGGGGAGCTGCCCCTCCTGCTCCTGCTGCGCATCCTCATCCTCATCCTTATCTCTCCTGCTGCCCCTCCTTATCCTCATCCTGCTCCTCATCCTACACCTTATCCTCATCCCTATCTCATCCTACTCCTTATCATCATCCTTATCATACTCCTTATCATCATCCTTATCTGATCATACTGCTTATCAGTATTCTCATCCTTATCATCATCCCTATACTTATCATTATCCGTTTCATGCTCCTTATCTTCATCCGTATCCCTATCCTCATCCTTATATCAGCTTACTCCATATCTTACTCATTATCCTCCTTATCCTCCTCCTTATCTCATCATACTCCTTATCATCATCCTTATCCTCATCCTACTCCCTATCAGCATCATACTCCTTACCCTCATCCTTATCCTCATCCTTATCGTCATCCCTCCTTATCATCATGCTTATCTCTCCTGCTGCCCCTCCGTGTCTCTCCTGCTGCCCCTCCTTATCCTCGTCCTGATCTCCCCTGCTGCCCCTCCTCGAATGCCCCTGGTACATTCGCGCCCCGCGGGCCCTGGCTCCGAGCCCACTCGTCCTCTCGGCCGTCTCCCAAAAGGGGGGGCATGGCACATCGGGAAGACACTGGAGGTAGTTGGGGGAGGAGCAGGGATGGGGAAGGACATAGATGGGGGTAGGAGCATCAGGAGGACACAGGAGATAAGAGTTGGCGGAGGAGGCCCCTGACACGTCTGGGCAGCTTTGCCCACTTACCCTTCGGGCCGCCGCTGGCCGTCTTGCTTTGGCCATCTGACCTTTTTTATGCCTTGGCCCGTCACCCTTGAAATCTCGGCAATCACGCTTGCCCGCCACTCGCGCCATCTTGCATTATTGTGATATTGGCCTCCTTGCGTGGTCACCCCCGTGCTCCGCTTGGCATTGCCTCATCCATGCGCCCGCGGCCCCGCCGCGTCGGGCCCCATTTGGTTTTCCGCAACGCCTCAGCGCCCCGGCCCGCACAGGCCCACATTGCCATGCTGCCATCCTGGCCCCGAGGCCGTCGCGCTTTTCACGTTGTTGCTCGGTTGAACTCTTGGCCCTCTTCGCCTGGTGACGCTCTGACCCTGTCGCAGCATTCCTTAGTGCCCCACTTGCCCCCATGCCCGCATGTGGTCGCGACCGTCGTCGTCGTCGTCGTCTTTTGCGTCGTCGTCGTCGTCGCCGTCGCCGTCGCCGTCGCTGTCGCCGCCGTCGTCGTCGTCGTCGTCGGTGTCGTCGTCGTCGGTGTCGTCGTCGTCGACGTCGTCGTCGACGTCGGTGTCGTCGTCGTCGTCGGCGTCATCGCCCGTTGCCGTTTCCGAAACGGCGACGACGCCAACGACGCCGACGACGACGACGGCGACGGCGACACACAAGACGACGACGACGCCGAAGACGACGACGACGACGACGACGACGACGACCGCGACGACGAGGACGACGACGACGACGACGACGACGCAGAAGGCGACGACGTCGACGGCGACGCAGAAGACGGCGACGACGACGACGACGACGACGGCGTCGAGGGCGCCGCGGGCGTGGGAAGGGGGAGCGCCGCGCAGCCCCCGAGGTCGCCGTGCGCGGCAAGCCGCCGAAGTCCGTGAACAACCCCAAGCACCCGTTGTACAAGCTGAAGTTCGGGGCGCTCCCAGCTGCCAAGAACGACATCCCCCAGGATCAGGCCAAGTGCCTGCTGCCCCCAGGCGCTTTTATCTGGAGGGCGAATACAACGGGCCACTGGAGGTTCCATATGCCAGGGCTACGTTTTCAGGGACAGGCAGCCTGGAGTCGTTTTGGTGGGGACTCCTATCGTGCCATGCTCGATTGCGTGAGGAGATGTTGGTCCAGGTACTTAGAGTATCACCAGTTGCCCGTTGAGCAGTGCCCGATCGCAGGGCTTTTCGAGGTCGGTGCCTGATGCGTTCTCTCGGGCCCGTGGGGGGCGGGACAGGTAGAAGGGAGGTTGGGCGGGATTCGGCTTGGGCTCGCCAGAGATCTCATGCGAATGCGAGGGTGGCCAGCCATCGTGCGATGCACGGCGGCGGTGCATGCTAGTTCGGCATTGCAGGCGGCCCAGCCTGTTGCCGAGCCACGGCGGCCGACTCGAGACGCGGGGTGTTTCGATTCGCAGGAAAACATTCAACGCGTTCTCTCGCACGCGTTGGGCACTTTGGGGCATAGGCAGGTGAGTTTCGATGTATGCGGGGAGGTTCTCTGCATCATATCATTCGAGAGTTGCGCCCAGGGTCGCGCATCAGCTCCCAGGGGCGCCCAGGTCGTCTCGTGGAGGCGAGGTTGGCAAGGCAGTGTGCTTGTGTTCGTTCAGAAGGGCTCCTGCTCAGGCAGGTGCAGTTTCGGGGGGGAGGGCCGCCCGCTGCTTCCTCGGCGTCGGGCGCGCGACGGGCTTCCACTCGGGCGCCATGCCGACCTTGGCCAAGAAGCTTCAGGATGGCAGCATTGACATCCAGGAGATCTTGTGGTCGGCATCCTTCCCCAAAGGTGCGCCTAGAGCATGCGGTTTGTCGGCGCGGGCTGTCCAGGGGTCGGGCGGGAGTCGAGTCGATCGTTTTGAGCGGCACCATGGTTGGCGGGATGCGCAAGGGGGAGGGGGCGGCCGTGGCGACATGCAGGTCCTCGCGGGGCCTTGTGCGTTCCTTGCCCCGCCCGCCTTCCCGCTCCGCCCGGGCGATTGTTCACCCCCCCTGTCGCGGCGGATCGCAATCTCCGCGCCGCCCCATCGGCCGCTCGCCGTCGCCCGAGCCCGCGAGACGCCCACCCGCTCACATGCGTGGCTCGCTGCTCGGGGGCGGCGGGGGAGGGCGCTCGCCCCGCGCGCCGCCCCCCCCCCCATCCCGCCAGAGGAGTTCGAGAAGAACGGCCGCCTCGAGCCCTGCGCCCCGTGGAACTACGGCCAGAGCATCGTGAGGGGCCCGTCGTGGGACTCGTCGGGCTACGGGGACATGGGCGGCGGCGTCGGGAAGCTCGGCGTGTCCCAGCGCCCGAACATGACGGACCTGAAGGATTGGACCGCGATCTTGCTATGGGGCGACTTGGCTGACTTCGGACCGAGGAGCAGTGCCACTAACTTCTGCGAGTCGGGGTGGTGGCCCAATCGTTCGATCAAGGCCTTCTTCCCCGTGACTGGGATCGAGAAGTTTCTGAAGGCGGATGGCGAGGGGTGCTGGGACGTGTTGGTCGTGACGGGGATGAGCCAGATCACAGTGGGCGAGCGCTGCAAGATGATCTCCGAGGTCGCAGCTGACGTGAAGGAGATATTGACAGCATGGGCGCCGCATGAGATGAGGGCGTCGAGGCTGCGCAAGGCGGCTTCCAGGGCTGACATCCAGTGGCTGATCGCGCAGATCGAGGACTGGGCGGCGGAGTCCATCGGATTGGCCATGCGCGCGGAGTGGAAAGATCCCAAGCAGCAGGGGGCGACGGCGAGTCTGGCCGACACCGCGAACAAGGCGCCACTCTCCTCCTTCCCGTGGGCAGGGGGGGAGGAAGGATGAGGAGGCGGAGGAAGGGGTGAGGGAAGGGAGGGGGGCAGATGATGAGGAGTAGGAGGGGGGATGGAGGAGGAGGATGGGAGGAGGGATGAGGAGGGAGTATGAGGATGAGGAAAGAGAATGGCCTCCCTGGATGAGTTGGAGAGGCAGGGGGGCCCTGGGCGAGTAGCTGGCCAGGGGAAGTGGGGGAAGTCGGGGGAGGCAGGACGATGAGTGAATACATATGGGAAGTATGGGGTCGGGGGAAGTAGGAGGAGTGAGGATTGGGGTATGCATTGATTAGTTGGAGGAGTGAGGAGAGGAGGGGGGGCGGGGGGTGGGCGCAGGTGGGAGTAGGAGGAGCGCGGGGTAGTCAAGGGAAGTAGTGGAAGTAGGAGTGAGTAGAGCAAGAGGAGGAGTAGGAGCAAGGAGGAGGCCCCTCCCCCCATCCCCGCCGCAGGCCAAGCGCAAGCGGAACGACGACGACGACCAGCCGAAGGGCGCGCGCGGCCGCAAGAGCAGCTGAGAGGTCACCGATCGGGATTGCTAGAAGACCTCCGTCGCAGGCCACCTGCGCGCCCCCGCTGGCGAGACAGCTTCGGCGCGCAGGTGGGCAGCGGCGGAGTTCGGCTGGCAATTTCGCGTCCCAGGTGATGCTGATCAACGCGATGGTGCACAGCATTATCGTCTAGCGCGGGGGGCCGCGAGCCCCCCCCTGGGTTGCAGGAGGGCGGTGATGATGATGGGGGGCAGGAGGAGGAGGAGGAGGAGGAGGAGGAGGAGGGGGAGGAGGAGGAGGAGTTTGGGGACGAAGGGTAAGGAGTGGGAGGTGCGGCGAGGAGTGGGAGTGCGGGAATAGCTGGGGCCTCGTCGTCGTCGTCGTCGTCGTCGTCGTCGTCGTCGTCGTCATCGTCGTCGTCGTCGTCGTCGTCGTCGTCGTCGGTTGGCCTCTCCCGAGCTCCCTCCTCAGCCCAGCTGTCGGGCCCGCGGGGGCGCCCGCGGCGAGACTCAGCGCGCGCGCGAGCTGGCACGACGAGCTTGCGCGGCGGTGTGGGGGAGAGAGCGCCCCCTCCTCCTCCTTGACCTTCCTGCCTCCTGCCTCCTGCCTGTTCCGTCCCTCCCCCCTCCTCTCCCTCCTCCTTCCCTCCCGCGGGGTCCTCTCCCCTCTGCCTCCTCCCTCCCTCCCCCCTCCTCTGCCCCCTCCTGCCTCCTGCTTCCTCCCTCCTCCCCAACTCCTGCCTCCCCTCTCTCCCCCCTCCCTCCCGCGGTGTCCCTCTAGTAGCCTCGGTTCGATCGGCGTCCCTCTCGTGAGCGTCGGCTGGATATGCTAGCAGCCGTCGTCTCGCGGGGCCCCTCAACTGGGGGGGTGGCCCAGGGCGGCGGGACCAGTACTGGGGGTGGCTCGTTGCGTTATCATTAGCGTCGCGCATCTTCGTCTTAATACCTTGCAGCAGTTCCAAAGGATTGACCACTCGTCACTTTGAGAATGGGGCTCTCGCAGCAGCGCCGTGCGCATTCGTTTTGTAATGCAACCTCTGGCAGGATGGGGGGCCAATCTGCTTCAAAATTGAGCTCTCGCCTGAGACTTAGTTATTCAGCGTAAATATACCTGGAGTTCAACGCACGTAGCGCTCCGCTGATCCATGTTTTTCTTCTCTTTCAAGTTTGAGTTGTCGCCTGAGACTCCCTCAATGTCCGCGGGCACGTCGTTAAACTGCATGGCCGTTAGTTTCCGTGTACGCGATCACGTGCCAATAAGATGGAAGGCGATTCCATTTGAAAGCGGGGCCCTCGCCAGAATGGCAGGCCCAACTGTACCCGGCAGAGCCCGCCCCAGCCACAGCCTCCAGAGGACTCGCACGAGGCCTTTCTTGCGGAGGGCCCCTCGCGTGTGCCCTGGAGAGAATCAGGAGGGGCAAAAACACAGACACAATTGATCGTCGACTCCCAGGAAAAGATTGAAACATATGGGAACTTGGGGGGAGGACAAAAACACTGAAAATATGAGAAACTATGGGGAATCCTGTTGTCTGTGCCTATCGATTTGTGTGTCCCAGGGCCCCTTCAGAGAAGGGGGCCACTGCCTCCCAGAGTTCCCGGTGCTCTCTGAGGGGGGCCTACCGTTGTTGCGTTGCTGCTCGTGCGGAGGATCTGCCACTGCAGGGTTGGACCTAAAAGGTGTTTTGGCGATGCAGTGGGCCGTTTTCGTTTCGACTTCGTTTTGCGGCAAAGGCGGATTGAAGACAAAACGAGGGAACACGAAAACAAAACAAAACGAAAACTAAACACACCGTTTAGGTTCAGCCCTGTACCACTGTCTCCCACGGCGCCAGTGGCCTGAGGTCCACGCGCCTTGGGGCGCAGCAGCGCCTGCGGGGCCACGCAGGATGAACACACGCTCCTTCGCTCGAGGCAAGCATCCCCACAGAGCCCACACATTGGGCCCCTGGCGCTTTCCTGGTTCGGTTGCTCGGGAGCTGTTCGGGGGGTCCTTCGTGGAACCAGGGGCCCAGCCTGTAGGAGCCAGGAGCACGGCTCCGGCGCTGGCCCATCGAGGGCCATGAGGAAAGAGTTGTGCCTGCAGATTGGCTTCAAGCGTTCGGTTTGCACGAAGACGAGGCTCGTGGCAGGCGCCTAGAGGAAACGGGGTAAGACGACCTGCCCGACTTCATTGAGGACGGTGAGTTGTTTGTCCTGGAGGGGGGGCCTGCGGTGCGGTGCGGTTGGCGCAGGACCGTACAGTGGTGGCACAAGGGTCCTCTCCGACGGGCCCCATCTGGATGTTGTTTGGCAGAATCGTCGGACTTTTCTTTCTTCTCTCCCTCATTGGCGTGCGATCCTCTCCCCGCGCCGCTTCCCGCGGGCGCGGCTTCTTCGACCTCGAAGGCCAAATTCTGCAGGACGAGGATGGTGAGGGAGGATTTGCGAGGGCGAGGGCGGCGATGAAGTGCAGAAGCAACCGAAGGAGCAACAGCAGCAGCAGGAGGAGCCACGCCCGCTTTCGCGCGCGCGCGTTGCCGCCGCGCTCCTCTCTCCCCCTCTGCCCCCCTCCCTGCCCCCAACGCAGTCGCAAGTCGCAAGGAGTCGTTCGGGGATCGTTCGCCCCCCTGCCTCCTCCTCCTCCTCCCCTTCCTCCTCCACTCCTTTCATTATGAATGACTTCTCCCTGTCGCACCACGATACCAGTTTTTTGGGCGGGCCGGACGTTTCGCCTGAGACTTCCTCACCACTTATGACTCTGGAGCATCAACATGGACGACAGTTTCACAGATGGAGGGCGGATCGTTTTCAAAATGTGGCTCTCGCCTGACGCAGCGCCGTGTACATTCGTTTTGAAAGTTTGCAAGAGCTCATGGATTGAAGGCGTGTGGTTTTCAAAATGTGGTTTTCGTCTTAGTACCGCGCACATTCGTTGGCAAGCTTTGCAAGAGCTTCACGGATAGAGGGCGAATGGTATTCAAATGCGGTTCTCGCTTAAGCGCCGCGCAAATCGGTTTTTGAATTCTGCAAGAGTTTCACGGATTGAGAGTGGTTGTTTATCAAGTTGTGGTTCTCGCTTTAGCGCCGCGCACATCCTTCTTTACATACTGCAAGAGTTTCATGAATTCCCACGTTCAGCGTGCCAGAAATAGTGTTTGGGAAGGGTTCCGGATTTTGGAGGCGCAGAGGTTAGTTGATTCGCGGTGTTGAATTCCCAGGATTGGCGTTCTGGCACGATTCAGGATCGCCAACACGCAACAGTCAGGTTGATCCGTGGCGTTGGAGTCCCGAGAACGATGTTTTGGCATGCGCCAGGGTCTTCAAATTGTTGTCTTCCAACGAGGCAGTTCTCTCAGTGAAAATGAACCCTTGTAGGGGCCTGTGAAGAGGGAGCTTGGAGGGATGGTCTATTGCGAAGGCCTTACGGCTGGTGCCGCCGACCCTGAAGGGAGACGACGACGACGACGTTAACGGCGGCGGCAGCGACAGCAACGATGACGTGGACGTGGGCCAGAACCCTCAGGGATGGTTATTGGGGTCTCTTCGGAAGTCTCTCGGGGGCCTCTGGGGTCGAATTTGGCGGCCTTTTTGGGGCCTCTTGGGAGCCTCCTCTTAGGGGCCTCTTCGGGTTTCCTGGGGACCTTTTGTGGGCCTCTTGGGGCCTCGGGAATCTTTGGGGCCTCCTGGGAGCTTCGTGGGGCCGTGGGCCCGAAATGTCCGTTCGGGTCCCCTGTTTGGGCACGCTCTTCGAGCCGTCTTGGGGGCATCTAGGGCAGTCTTGGAGGCGTTTGGGGCTGTCTTGGGGTCCTCTTGGGCTGTTTGGGGGTCTTCTTGGAGGCCTCTTGGGCCGTCTTGGGGAAATCTTTGGGGCCTAAGGCCCCGTTTTGGAGCGGCGGGAAGTGGAAAAGGCGGGAACGCTCAAATCTTAAAATAAGCAGCGGCACATTAGTGAATTTGGCCTCTTGGGGCCCTCTCGGGAGTGCTTTTGGAGGCGTCTTGCGGCGTCTTGGAGGCCTCTTAGACTGTCTTGAGGGCGTGAAGGCGTTTTGGACCGATCGTCTGGCGATTAGGGATCCCTTTTGACCGTCTCGGCGGCCTCTTGGGACTCTCTGGGCCTGTCCTGGTACATTTTGAAGCCCCACGGCCCCCAGAGGGGGAAAACGTATCTGGGTGGCGAGCGTTCCTGGGACCCCATCCAGGACCCCTCTAGGACCCACCCAGGAACCCCCCGACCCCCCGGACCGTCCTGGGACCCCCCTCCGGGCCCCCCGCCCCCTAGCGAGTGGAAGGAATCAAAGGAAAGGGGTTTTCCTTCGACTCGATTACGACATTGCTAGATTTTTCTCTGGCTGACAAGCTTGAGGAGGAGGGTGTTTTACACTGGTCATCCACCTCTTCCTCCTCCTCCTCCTCCTCCACCTTGGCTCGGGTAATATTTATGCCTGCAGGTTTGTCAGCTCATATCTGCTTGCCGAAAACCCCAGGGTCGGCACCACATCTGGTGCTGTGCGCGAGCCCGCGTGCAGCACATTTTTGTGATGACTTGAGGGGTAGTTCTGTCGAGCCAGCGACATCCCTGGGATAGCAAACGCTTCTCTTGGCCACCGGCTCCGTCGTGGGGACGCTGGAGCTCGGCCATAACAACGACTACGGCCTCCGTCGTGGGGACGCTGGAGCTCGGCCATAACAACGACTACGGCGACGTCAGCTGGTCCGTCGTGTGGACGTTGGAGCTCGGCCAGAACAACGACTACGGCTACGTCATGCCCCCCCGTGCTGGGTTCAAGGGGCCGAAGGGCAGGCCCCGTTCGCAGTTTCCGCGGAACCAGCGCAAGAATGATGTATCTGGTTTGTCCTCAGTGTCCTCCTGGCACCAGCTGGATCTGGAAGTCTCAGGCGCTCAAGCCTGGACGGGAGAAACGCAACGAGTGCAAAGTCTTCGGCTGGACTACTCCCCTACGCCCAGGATCCGTGGTGCGCTTCGACCTAGGCACTCAGATCCAGCCAGCGGAGCCTGCTGTCGCAGAGACGATGCGCAAGGCCATGGAGGCTCTCAAAGAAATAGGAGATGAAGAAGGAGCCAGGTCCGCCTCCAGCCAAACCGGCCACGAAGCAAGTGGAAAATGCAGGAGCTACCCTCCGCAGGCTCCAGGGACAACAAGACCGTCTCCGAGCGCAGCTCCAGCAAGCCGCGGCCTGGCAGGGGGGGGGCTCGTGGAGAAGCTCACCAAGAACATCGACGAGTCACAGCAAGTACAAGCAGAAGTGGAACGGCTTTCGGTCGCCATTCGCACCGCTGGTGGGCCAGAAGCTGCACCGCCTGCTCAGGAACCAGAGGGAGGCGAAGATGAGTTCCCAATTCTGGAAGAGGGCGATCTGGCTCTCCTATCTCCCGAGGAGCGCACGGCCCATGAGGGGACCAAGTCTGTCCACGAGCAACTTACGCAGGCCATGGAGAATCACCGCCGCGCAGGAGAGCAAGCTCGAGAGGCAGTCCAAACGGCAAAGGAGCACCGCGAGACCATCAGCCTCAAGAGGCGCAAGGGCAGCGAGGGCGATCGTCGAGGTACCGCGACAGCTACTGTGGCAGTGGAGCCCACGGCTGAGGCTAGCCCTGCGAATTCCTTCGCCCCTGCGCATTATGACTTCACGGTTGCTGACGAGGTCAACCGCTCCGTTGCCGAGAAGACCCGCGTGCGAGCAGCTCAGTTTGCTGCTGCCAAGGGCGCTGGCAAGGGCCCACAGGCGGCGGGGTGCTGCTCCTAGCCCAAACCTTCAGCGACTCTCGCAGCGTGATCTCCGAGTCTTCTACGCGAACATCAGTAACTTCTCTTATGCAGTCCGAGAGTTTTGCAGGGGCGTCCATGCGACTTCATGGGCTTTGTGGAAACCCACCTGTATGGCAAGCAGCTCGAGGGCGAACGGCGGCACCTCAGAGGCATTGGGTGGCGCACCGAGTACACTACCTCACCAGCCAAGCCGACGTCGGGCAAGGGCAGCTCTGGGGGGGCTCTCTGGGCGCGCGCGAGGCAGTTCAACACTTTCCCGCACCTCGCTACTAGTGGAGGAGACGACCTTCTGGGCCAGCAGTTCCAGGACATTGCAGTTACCATGGCCCGCCTCAAGCATGTCATTGTAGCTTCCGTTGCCATCTACCTCACCTTCGACCCCGAGGGACTGGACTGGCAAGTCAACATCTCCAAGCTTATGCAGCTGCTGACCCTCGCCCGCGCGCTGGGCACGCCGCGGATGGTATACGGCGGTTCCAATAACACTCCTGAGCAGTTCAGGGCTTCTCGATGACACGAGGCCTGTGCAGCGGAATATCTTCTGCCGAACTGCGATTTCACGTGTGCGGGAAGCTCGGGGCGAATGATAAATTGGGGCTGGTTCGCCTACGTTCCTGCCGCTCGTCAAGTCCATCGAGCCTGTCTACGCGGTTCCCTGGCAGCCACATGCGGGCGTGGAGATCCGCATGCATTCTCGGCCTGCAGCAGTGATGTGCAAGAGGCCGCTCCTTCCCGCGCCCATCGAAGTTCCTGACCACGAGGTCCACGTCGAGAAAGCCTTGAGAAGGAAGCAGCACGACCGACATAGACATGATCAGCTTCACCATGCTGAAGATGGAGAGGTCATGGACAACGGCACGGACATCCACGACCAATTTCTGCAGGACCATTACATCGAGAAGGCGCCGCGCATCGCTGGCGAAGAAGCGCGGGCCGTCCACAAAGACCAGGTACAGAACATTCTCATCTTGGAGGCCAGCTCTCAGACGCAGCAGTGCGTCGCCTATGCCCTCGGCCCTGAGGCTGCGACTGAGTTGGCGGAGTCGTGCGGCAGATGGCCCATGGCTGCCGAACGTTCTCTCCTCAACCTGTCAGACGAGACGTCAGCGACGAGAGGCGGCGCGGCCAACCTTTACGATATCGGCTCGAGCAGATGATCTGCCAGCCAGACCCTCTATACATCCAAGCGAGCACAGAAGCTGGAGACGAACGCATGGATCAGCCCCCCCCCCAGCCAGCTCCAAGTCTTCGGTAAGCAGTGTGAGCGGCATCATCAGCATCACGATACGAGCTTCGGCGCTGCCATGGCCAAGACAGCCAGCAGGGACGACCGGCTCATTGCCGACGCTGTTCGTGACGATCCAATCGCACGAAAGGTTGCTAGAACGCCGCCGTTCCAGTGCTACCTGTGGACCGACGCCCCCTTCGGCAGCCGGCTACAATTTCAGGGTCGAGCTACAATGGAAGCTAGCTCAAGAACGTCCCCATACGGCACCGTGGCCAGCGCCAGTGACCAACATGGACGACGCCAACATCGACCCTTACGACGAGCTCAACGGGGATGACAGCTGCTTCGACTACCTGGAGCTGTTGCCGCGCGAGCCCGACGACCCAGACGAGTCGCCTCTTCTACCGCGGGAAAGTCAGCGAGATGCGGAGCGTCCAGAGCATTCTCACATAGAGCAACATAGTGCCAGCGACGACAATATTGACTACACCGTCGTCTGTGAGGCAGAGCTGCTCTACCATCTACATCAGCCCCTGGAGTTCAGGGGCCGCGACCTTACTCTGCCGCAGACCCCCAACCAGTGCGTGACCTTGCCGAGTCACTCACGGTCTGGACTGCCACCTGGATCACGGAGCTCACCAGTGAGGGGCAGCAGGAGCCGTCGGACTGGATGCGCTGGTGCGAGCCGTGCCTTTTTCGCGCACCTCTTGCGCCCGTGGAACGGCGAGCTGGCAAGTCAGCTACAGCAACAGCACGGAGCTCGACCACTCGAGCAAGTTGCCCATGATCTATGTGCGCGGGCTTGGAAGCGCGCCTCCCCGAGGCGCCGAGCTCTCTTTGAGTGGAGTGCCGAGTTCGAGCGAGATCGCGATGCGAGAACTGCAGCGGTCAACGAGCACTGGGGACTCCATGAGGCCACTCGTCAGATGTTCCGCGGCCTGCTCCAGGATCGGGCACCGGCCGAAGATGACGGGCAACGCCCTGGCGACGATCAGGTTCGAGATGGCGCCGAGCCCCCAGAGCAGCGCAGTCCAGCGGCAGGCCCGCGACAACTTTTGGACAACCTTGTGGACACTGTGCAGCAAATGAGGGCCAAGGCCCCTCAAGACTGCCCAGAAGGCGTAGTGGTCCTCTTGGACGAGCTCAGCATGATCCCGCGTCAAGTTCGATCTGATCAACTCTACCCGACGTCGGAAGTGTTTTACGGAGTTTTTGATAAGCCCCGCACCTTTGCAGATGCGCATCCCAAAGTCACCTGGTCAGCAGCGGAGGTGTCTGTGCGAGGGTGGGCTCAGGCTTCGCTTCAGGGCAGCCTCAAGGGAGCCCATCGCTACATCTCACAGGCTGAGAAGCGAGTTGTTCGACGCGGCCATGCATAACAACCAGGTCATCGGTGACCCACAGGGAGCTGTAGGCGCCAGAGCAGCGAAGTGGCAAGAGCGATGGACTAGACACTCGGCAGGCAGCGACCTCACCGACAGCATGAAGGCCTTGAGACGGAAGGCGCGCGACCAGCTGGAGACCGACTGGGCAGAGCACACCGCGGGCGACTTCCGAGCGGCGCCCAAGGCCACCCCATTGCAGACGGCACAGTCAACGGACCAATGGTCGCGAGCATCCCTCCAGGCGGTCAGCCAGGAGGCGAAGCAAGAGTTCGTCCAGTTGCTGAACACGTGCGTCAGTAAGCTATCCTGGCCACACCAGCGCATGCAAACCTGGATGCCTCCTTGCCAAAGGAGAGGCTGCCACCGCGGGCGATGAGAGGCCCATCGGTTTGCTGCCCATGCCCGCTCGAGTATGGGGACAAAACAATCGGTACCTCACAGGCTAATGGTGCGATGCCAGAGCTGGTTTCTGGGACATGGCCAACATAGGGCCATCGTCACTGCAGGCGGCATTGACAACTCTCATCCTGGACGAAGTCTCGGCAGTGCGAGGCGAAGCAGACGTTGCCACGCACTTCTTGGACATGATGAAATTTCACGACCATGTAGACATCAGCTTGCTGTGCGTGCTCGCTACGAAGCTGGGCTTCTCACCCGCGGCGCTTTATATGCCATGCTTGATGTGCCTCAGCCCCCGCGTCATTCGCGTCAGAGATGTATGCAGTTCAGGGGCGATCATCCCTCACAGCGGGCTACTTGCAGGGAGCGCCGATTCAAACAATATGGCTCGTGCCTACCTCTACGACTTGCTGGAACACGTTCACCTCCGCTACGAGGGCCTCATGATGCGCGAGTTTGTGGACGAACTCATGATCAGAGCTGAGGGCCACCGCTCTCAAGCTCGACACCACATGGAACATGGTTCGGCAGCTCTCGTGGACGGTATCCAGAAGCTTGGCTTGCAGGTATCTGAGAAGACCGTCATCCTTGGCCACCGCACAGTCCAGCAAGCAGTCACCGAGTCGATCCGCAGGGCGGGTGTCACCATACGCGCAGCCAGGACAACCATAGACCTTGGTTTCGGCTCGACAGTTGGCAAAGCAAGACGTACCCCAACGGCAACCAAGAGGGCCAGAACGACGGCAAAGAGGTTCCGACGGGCACAGATCTTTCAGAGACGCGGGGTGGGACGCAAAGTTACAGCGAGACTCTACACCGCCAACTTTCGAGCCAAACGGATCTACGACGCTTCGATCATGGGACTACCAGCGACAAGGGTCAAGCAATAACGAGCCACGGCAGCTACCATGGCAGGGTTCACGGTGAGAGGCAGATGCACGTCTACCATCATGCTCCAAATCTACGGCAAGCAGGACCCGCTCTCTTTCAATTTGAGACGCCAGATCACGGAATGGTTCACCTTCTGGCCGCAGCAGCCGCAGTACCATGTACGTGTGCGACTCGGATGGCAGGCCGTATTTGACAAGATGGCCAAATTTCGTGCCAAGTCCACATGGCGCTCGGTCACAGGACCTATGGGCGCCCTGATCGTCGGCATGGGCGAGATCGGTGGGCAGATTCGCCCTCCGATCGCTGGACAGACCCAGATGGCAATGCGTGGACCTACGACACCGACGGCACCGACATGACTTCTCTCTTCGACGCACCCCACGCTCGAACCACAGCCGGCCTGTGGAAGCACGCTGGCCAACACCCTGAAGGTTTCGGTTGCGAGCAAGGTGGGCATCTTCAAGCGGCGCAGCGCACTTTACGCTGGATGCGGCGCAAGAAGTTCTCCAAGGAGGCTGGAGCCTTGGAAAACATCGCCACAGGCAGTTGTTGGACTGCTCAGAGCGCCTCAACCGCAGGCTAAAACTGACCAGCCTTGCGCCCGCGCTGTGGAAGGGCAGCTGGGCCCTTACTGCGCAGATGCTACCAGTGCGAGAAAATGATGACATCGACCATGACTGGATCCGCCGCACCCAGGGCCTCAAGAACAGAGCCGTCCAATCCATGAGTGACGAGCCCGACATGAAGACGTTCTGGTGCAGAGGTATCTTGCCCGCAAGGCTCAACGATATTCCAGAGGCTCCCGGGTGGGAAGAAATCCGGACCGTCTACGATGCTGACATGCCCCGTCCAGGTCCCGATGTTCGAGAGTTATTCTAGCATCAGCGGTGGCCCGATTCAGGCCCACAGGGCCTACCTCGACGGCTCGGTCAATTCAGCGGATGCTCGTATCGCCCGTGGTGGACGGGGGGGGTGCCTTCGACTTTAACGAGACTCCAGTCGATGATCGGTTCCCAGGGCTCGACGGTTCCATCGATGGTCAACAAACGGTTCTTTGTGTTGAACTGGTTGCTCTGTATTACTGTCTCCTCTACGCCCAGAGGCCCCTCGAGATCTGGACCGACAATGCCTTGGTTCACCGCGGATGGAACCCCTGTGGCTTTATCCTCGAGGCCCCCATCAGCAGCGGTGGCAGCGGATTAAGCAGGCTATCCTCCAGAGGCCCGACAGGATCTCCATCGCCTGCGTAACTCTCATCTTGACGCCGTGCGCCTGAGGCTTGCCTCTCAGCCCTGGTATGTTTCTCTCGGTAATGAAAGAGCTGGCGCTCTGGCCCAGAGAGGCCTCGCGAAAGCCCAGAACCTAATTCAGCCCCAAAGATATTCTTTGAAGGACTATGAAGCTCCCCTGCAATGGGTCCATAAGCGTCTGGTTGCAGTAGCCACGGTTGTTAACTCGTGCCCTCGGGTCAAGCACCAGCGTCTTCGGGTAGAGAAGAACCGCCACAGGCTTGAGAAGATAGTTGCGCTTCGGCAGGTGCTCGAGCGTGCCACGGGCCACTGCGTGCAGCAACACCCGAAGGACAACAAACGCTGGTTGTGTGTTCGCTGCTAGCTTGGCCCAACACGAGAGGCCGTTGAAAGCTGGATGCGATCTCACCCGTGTAGAGGAACAAATTTTTCTTCCATGTTATAAATGTGCCTCTGCCGATTCCGCCCTCAGCATACCCCTCTCTTACAGTTGGAGGTAAGACGGTACAACCGACTCATTCGGTGCAAATCATGAATGGTCACTTTTGGTGCACGAAATGTGTGTGAGGCTCGGCAGTTGCACGAGCACTGGAGGTGGCAAGCTGCGCCAACTCCCCGTCCCTTGTCCAGGTGGTGTGGGCACTGACAGTGGACGGCAGGCGTTGCGCAGGTTGGCTAATTGTCAGCCCCCGCATGTTTCGGCCAAGTGTTGGCCCTCAGGGAACCCCATCAAGCCCCTCAAAGCCAAGCGTGCACGCCCGATGTAAGAGGCTCGGTCACAAAGGCCGCGGCGTGTCTCTGGCCACGACCGCGCCCCTTCGGTGGGCCGATCCTCCTCCTCCACCTCCTCATCATCATCCTCCTCTTCCCCCTACATGCTCCATGTTGCTTAGCAGCTGTTCCGATTCGTGCTCGTTTTTCTTCGCCTCTTCTCTTGGCCCTCCTCGCCTCTTTCGTCTCCGTTGTCCACGCCTCACGTCCTTCACCGCAGGGCGTCATGGTTGTACAGCCCCGAGCCCAAGTCCTGCCAGCCAGCGCTCAATGAGGGCGCTCTCGGCCTGGATGGCTGGATGCCACGAGTTGTGTGTGCGTGACAACGCGAGCACAAACTTGATTTGTCTGTTTCAGGGATGCGCGCTTGTGCGCCTGGCGCTGGGCTTTGTTCAAGGAATGTCAGGAGGGGAAAGAACACACAGACACAATCAATCGTCGATTCCCCACAGAAAATATTGGAAAATATGGGAAGTGGGGGGAAGACAAAAAACAAGAACATACATGAAAATAAGGGGAATCCTGTTATTTGTGTATTTGTGTATGTGTGCGTGTGTGTCCCAAGGCCCCTGCAGAATTGTTGTGGTGAGATTGTTGTATGGAATTATTCGCGCAACCCCTACCAGCCCATCCAGAAACGACGCCGAGGCGAGTCGCCCTGATCAGGCATGTGGGGGAGCACGCAGCATATTAAAAGGTTGTGAAGCCGTCATACTTCAAGACGAAAGGATGGAGGAGGAATCAGAAGAGGAGGAAGATGAGGAGGATGAAGGGCAGGGGAAGGAGGTAGAAGGGAGGAGGGAGGAGGAGGAGAGAGGAATAGGCTGATGAGGAAGAGAAAGAGGAGCAGGAGGAAAAGGAGGAGGAGGAGGAGAAGGACGGCGAACGCAAAGGCCAGAGGGCTCTTGGATGCCTTCCGGAGTCTCTTCGGATGTCTGTGGAGAGCGTCTTATAGGCCGGTTGGGGCGCCTGGGGGGCCTTTTGAGAAGCGTTTTGGGTGTCTCGGGGGGGCCTCTTGGAGGTCTCTTGGGTGCCTTTTGGGGGCATCCCGGGGGCATCTTGGGGGCCCTTGGGGCCCCCTGGGTGCCTTTTAGGTTGCGCTCGGGAGCCTCGGGGTCCATCTTGGGGCCAACTTGGAGGTGATTAATCAAAGAAGGGGGGGTACTCAATTTGTCCCCCCAGGAAGGACGCTCGAACACCCCGCGGGGCGCCCTGTCCAGGTCCAGGGATAGGGGGTAGGGGCAAGGGTCAGGACAGCCTCCCCGCCCGCAAGCTGTCTCGCTCACTCCTTCCCAACACATGAGTAGCACCCGGGCTTCAGCATGTTCAGCGGTCGTGTATGGATGGGCAGCTACCGGGAACCCATAAAAGCCCGTTGTGCGCGACGGGGCGAGGTGCGCCACGCGTTCCAGGCGCTCCGGGTGCGCCAGGCACGCTGCGGCCCAAGCGTGCCAGGCACGCCTCGCGCGCCAGATGCGCGACGTGCTCCACGTGCACCATGTGTGCCACGTGATCTAGCCGCGCCAGGTGCGCCACGTCCAGCGTTCGCGCAGAGTGTGCCAGGTGCGCCCGCGCACGTGACAGCACATCGGAAAACACGTCGGCCCCCACCATCCTTCACGAGCACCAGTGTGCAATCGTTGCGGGAACGCCATCATGGTTTCTGGTGGGTTTGGACACAGCAGGCAATGTGCCAGCACCCCCCCCCCGCGGATCTTGTAAAACACAAATGGACAGTGATCGCGGAGTGGCCGCGCGTGATCCAGATTAAGCCGCGAAGTGCATGTTGCATTGGTTCCAACCTTCATGCGTTGGGCTCTCGTTTTGAATAGAGCACTTCCCGCGCGTCTCCTTCCTCCCGTCTCCCTTCTCCTCCCCCTTTATGCCTGCCTGCTACCCTGCCTCCTACTTCACCTCGCCGTCCTGCCTGGGGGCTCCCTGGGGGGCTGCGATCTGCGAAACTGTCGCTACCTTTAAGGGCTGCTGGGGAGTCAAGCAGAGTGACGTCCCACGCGGATCTACATTAGACCTCTCAATCCTTGGGCGGTTGCGCTCTGCGAACATGTCGCCACTTTCGAGGGCTGCTGGGGTGTCCAGCGGAGTGACGTCCCACGCGGACCTACATTAAATCTCGCCATCCCTGGGGGGCTGCGCTCTGCGGCATTGTCGCCACTCTCAAGGGCTGCTGGGGGGCCAGCGGAGTGACGTCCCACGCGGACCTAACTCAGACCTCGCTATCCTTGGAACGCTGCGATCTGCGAAACTGTCGCCACTGTCGACGCCAGGGGGGGGGGGGTCCAGCGGGGCGCCGTCCCACGCCGACCTACATTAGAGCTCGCTGTCCCTGGGGGACTGCGATCTGCAAAACCGTCCTCACGTTCAAGGAGTTCTAGGAGGTCCAGCGGAGTGACGTTCCACGCGGATCTATATTGGACCTCGCCATCCCACGGGGGTTGCGATCTGCGAAACCGTCGCCACTTTCGAAGGCTGCTTGGGGGTCGAGCGGAACGCCGTCCCACGCGGACCTAAATTCGACTAAATTGGACGGCTTTTTCTCCCGCGGGCCACGCCTGTTGGGGCCGCGGCAATGGATCGGAGCCTTAGGTTAGTGCATCCCTGGTCGCAGCCATGCGACTACGCCGCACCATCCACGTCCGCACTACACGCGTCTTTTCCACAGTGGGGGGAGGGGACCGAGTGCACGACGCAGGTCTAGTAGCCCCATGGCCCCATGGTGGCCTTCGGCCCATTTCGCGACTTTTTCTACGTTGCAGGTCAGAGGCCTCTTGGATTCCTCTGGGGATTTCTTGGAAAGCTTCTCGGGAGCCTCTTGGAGGCGGTTTGGGGGCCTTCATCTCGGGGGTCGTTTCGGGCCTCTTGCAGCCTGATTTGGTGTTCTTGGAGGCCTCCTGGAGCTTTTGAGGGACTTGTCGGGGGCCTGCTGGCGGTCTCGAAGATCGTCTTGGGGCGGAGGGCTCGAAATGTAGGTGCGTGCTCCCCCTCTGGGGCATCTCTGGGGCATTTCTGGGGCGCTTGGGGCCTTCTCGTGCCGTCTTGGGGACCTCTTCAGTTGTCTTGGGTGCCTCTTCAGCCGTCTGGAGGCCATCCTGCAGGTTACTGGGGCCGTATTTGGGCGACCGCGGGGTCTTCTTGGGTTGTGGCATCGAGGCCCGAAAGGCGAGAACGCGGAATCAGCGAAGGCATGCGGGGAACTCCGGGAGAGCCGCGGGACGCCCCGGCAGATCCAGGATTTTGGAGCCCGGGCCCCTTATTATTCATTGTGGGGGGCGACCAAAAGGGGGGTGATGACTAGGGGGGGGTAGATATCATGGCGTGGGCCATGAAATCTCCCCAGAATTCATTGCGCCTCTTCTTATTACAATACGTCCTGTGTCCCCCGCCCTGGGTGGGCCGCGCACATGCCGCCGACCATGATTGTGACCCCCTTTCTTGGACGCCCCCTTCTTTGCCGCCCCCGATATTTACTCAGGACTGAAGACGAAGGACTCCAAGAGACCTGAACTCCAACTCGTGTCTTAGTGCAAGGTGGCAGATTCACGGTGCTAGGCTCTGGGTCCAGTCACATCGTTCTCGGATATTCGTCTCCGGAGCACGTACAGGCCATGCCAGGACGTTATGTGTTGGTCGCATCACGCGTTTGGCTCGGATTCTGCGAGCCCAGCGTATGTTACGACGGGTGTTTTGAGATACCAATTTGAATGACGGCTTTAATGTATTGATTTTCCAAGTAGCTGAAGTAAAGTACAGCATTCAACGAGTTGTTGGGGCCTGTCGGCAAAACCGAGGCACCGAGCACTTCACAACAGGGAGCAGCGTTGAACGGTCCTGGCAGTTGTGTTGCGAGGCGAAAGAGCGAAATGCCTGTGTCGAGCAGCGCATGTTTTTTATGTCTGTGTTGCCCGAGCACTGTGAAGTCACGCGAAAATATTTATTTCTTTGTACCAGAGTCCATCTGCTTGTTATGCAAACTTTCGAGCGTCAGAGTTTGTTCTCTGTCCTGCATACGCTTGCTGAACATCTGTTTTAGTTGACATTTTCATTTAGGACCGCAACGCGCAGGAACCATGTGTTTGCTCCTTGCGGGATGCTCTTATATTGCAGGTGTATGTGTCATGGAGTTGTTCTAGTTCCTTCTGTTTGCAGGGCCCCCTTTCGTTGCCCTTCCCTTCGCCCAGTCCTTTCTGCATGCACCGCTCCTCTCTCTCTCTCTCTCCTTCTTTCATGTTCCCCGCATTCCCTCTCCTCCTATCTTTCTGGTGGTTGCCTCCATCTTTGATCATCTCTTGGCTCCAGGTCAGGCGTTATAGGTTTCTGCTTACGCAATGGCCATGGCAGCGCTTGCGATAGTCAGTTTCACGTCTGCGTAGGCTGGTCATTTTCTGGCCTGGCAGCGATGCCCTATCCAGGCGAGTGTCGTCTCATTCTTTTGGCGTGGGTGGCGTCGTGACAGGAACAGAGGAGGATGGTCGGATGGATGATGCTGATTATGATGATGATGGTGATGATGGTAATGATGGTAATGATGTTGATGGTGATGATGGTGATGATGGTGGTCGTGATGTTGATTGTGGAGGTGATTATGATTGTCATGATGATGATGGCGATGATGGTGATCATCAGCATCATGATCACCATCCTGATCATGACGATGACCATGACGTTGGCGACGGCGACTGCGACGGCGGCTGTGATGATGGTAATGATGACGGCGAGTGCGACAGAGATATTGATTGCGACGGTGATGGTGTAAGTGACGGGGATGGTTATGGTCATAGTGATGGCGATGACGGTGAGGGTGATGGTGATGCTAATATTGGTGGTATTGACGGTGATGAGTACGATGGTGATAGTGTTGATGATGATTCAGTTGATGATCATGATGACAATGATGACGATGCTGATGATGTTGCGGAGGATGATGATCATGATGACAATGACGATGATGCTGATGATGCTGCTGAGGATGATGATCCTGCTGATGACGATGATGCTGATGATGATCATGACGGTGATGATTATGATGATGATGATGATGATGATGATGATGATGATTGTGGTGACGGTGATGATGATGTTGATGATGATGATGATGATGGCGATGATGTCGATTATGATGATGATGATGATGATGATGATGATGATGATGATGATGATGATGATGCCGATGATGCCGATGATGATGATGATGATGATGCTGATGATGATGATGATGATGATGATTATGATGATGATGATGATGATTATGATGATGATGAGGAGGAGGAGGAGGAGAAGGAGGAGGAGGAGGATGATGAGCATGATGATGATGGTGGTGGTGACGATTTTCGTGAGGGTGGCGAAGTTGATGGTAATGTTGATGGTGGTACTGATGCTGCTGATAAGTATGTTGCTGCTGATGATTATGATGCTGGATGAGGATGAGGAGGAACAGGAGTTTGAGGAGGATCGGACGAGGCAGGAAAGGAGGGAGACCTGTAGGGTGGTATGGAGGAGTGAGAGGAGTAGCAGGACGAAGTTGGCGTTGGCCATGTGGTGACAAGTGAAGGCCCAAAGCTCAGCCCACTCGTCGTCAGGCGATCTCGAACGCCTTCGGCCAGAGTCCTCCCCCGGAAGTCTCCAGAGCCTCATGGGGCTTGAGAACCTCGACCGTCGAGACTTCAAGACTTCAACTCGTCGCCCTTCATCCTGTGCCTCCTCCGTCTCCTCCGCCTCCGTGAGGAGCTCGATCCTCGAACCTCCTCCTGCTTCTCTGGAGAGGGCGCAGGTTCTCAAAACCACCCAGATACTTGACCCTCCTCCTCGATGCCCGCCGGATCATCCTCTCGATCCCGCTCCTCGTGCTCGTCGCTCCTCATCGATACTGCTCCTCCTTCTCCGCTGAGGCCCTCCTCCCCGATCCTCGATCCGCCTGCTCGATCCTCCTCTATGGAGAAGGGGAGGAAGCGTACCTGCCAAGGGAGGCCTGGCTCGCACGTGGTGGGTCCAGCTCTTCGCCAGACCCGGGGGCCACGACAGGGGGGGTTAGGTCAGTGGGGAACTGTATCGACCTCCTAATCCCCATTTCATCGCCGACCCCAGACCATCTCGCAGCGTGGACAAAATCAGGAAGGTAGGTTTTGGTACATGTTCTGCCTCAAGGGGCCTTCGCAGGGCCCGAGGATAGTCCACAGCTATTGGCGGTCCACGCCATGAGAAAATCATGACGTCGGGAGTTTGGGGCAGGAGCGTGCGGCGGTTTCGCAATCGTGGACCTGTCGCAACTATCGGCGATGTATCGCCGATTCCACTTCGATGTTCCCTCCCTGGGCCAGACCCCCCCCCCCCGTGCGAATTGTTCCCCCTGGTGCACGCCCCGGCCGGAGCATCCCTGGACCATGTGGGGCGAAGCGGAGGAGAGGAGGAACCCATACCTCGCAGATAATTTCGTTTCTCCCCGAGAACAATGAAGGGTTCACAAAGGACGGGAAATTGTGGGGGATACTTTGCCAGGGAGGGCTATTCGCACGTACCCTTGTCGAAGATGGACAGCGGCCATCGTATATCCCTGATAGGCGAACAAACATGTTGCCCAGTCAAAAACCACCCACAACGTCGGGGATGGGGTCGCTGATGCCCCCGTTGAGACCTCCTTGCGCTGCGAACAAGAAAAACGCGACGGGTGGGTTCTGTTGCAGTTCTCGGCCCTCGGGGGTCCTCACTGGGCCCCAGTCTATCAAAAATCGACCTGGTGACTGAAAGGAAGGACCCGGGCCTTCTGGGGTGAGGCACAAACGGAGCACGACGGTGGATAGAGAGCGGGAGCAGGAGGGAACAAGAAAGACACCAGTTGAGCGGCGGAAGAAAAAGAGGTCGATTGCGCGGACATTCGGGCGAAACCTGCACACGTAAGGTCGCTCGTGAGCCCCCTCGTTTCCACTGTAGCGTGCCGCGCCGGCGGCCCGCGTAAGCCGCCTCGTAATGTCATGGCACCGTGCCATCTCGTGAAAACCGGTTCTTGTCGTCTCTCAGCTGGAGGCCACATCGTGCAGTGCTGGCTGAGGGCTCAGGCCGGACTTCTGCGTCCATGCAAGCGTTCAGCTTACACAGGGCTCAGCCAGAGTACCCTAGAAACCCTTGCAGAGCCCGAGTTGGGCTGAGCCAGGTTTGGGATTTGCTGGTGACCCAAGAGGTGGCATTACATGTTGGCCGATCCAGGTTGGGGAAATTTTTCAAATCATTGCAGCGCATTGTTTGTTCTTTAATTATTAGCGTTCCGCGTATCCCCACCAGGTAGGGGACAACCTAGCCGCGATACGGTACGGGGCCGGCACCGCCAGATACCGGAGACTCCACCTTGCTCAACAGATGGAGGAAGCACTCGGGCAAGCGGAGAGCGCCTGCTGGGTGCTCACATGGCAGGCAGTCAGGCGACGATTGAACAAGGCAACCGACAGCCTGGCCACCATTGGGGTCTACAGGGCCGACCCCCTGCTCAGGGAGGGCGAAACCTCCGTCCGCACGTACATCGTGTGGGCGGGCACTGCCTCAAACCCCCCCGCTCACTTCCCGGCCAGTAACCCGAGGAAGCATTTAAGAACCCCCCCCCCCTTCCGGCAAATCGATAACCCTTCCGCACCGTGGAAGCGTTACCTGGCACCAGGAGCCCTCCTCCTCCTCCTCCTCCTCCTCCTCCTCCTCCTCCTCCTCCTCCTCCTCCTCCTCCTCTCCTCCACCCAGGAACTTCCTCCTGCCCCTTAGGAACCCTTAAATTCATGAGGAATCCCCTGGATTTTTTTTACGAGCCCTTCGGAATTTAAAGGAGTTTTCTGGAATCCTGAGGAATCCACAGAAAGTCTTAGGAATGCGCAGGAATCGTAAGGGAATCCTTAAGAATCCAAGATAAATCAGTAGGAATCCCTAGGACACCCGCAGGAATAGAACTGGATTGTTTTTTCGCGTGGCCGGGTGCTAAGATAACGCCACGGTGCGGGGGGGGCGGGATACCCTCTCGTGGACCTCCCCCTAGGACGGCCGATGAACATCAATTTCTCGAAGGGTTTTGAATGAGAAATCTCTTCCAAGAGGCCAGCAGATCAGAAGAGAGAAAAGGAGGAGGAGGAGGAGGAGGAGGAGGAGGAGGAGGAGGAGGAGGAGCAGGCCTCTGAGCAGACGCAGGCCTTTGAGCAGGCTCCTGAGCAGGCGTCTAAGCAGGCTCCCAGGCAGGCCTCTTAGCACGCCTCGTTTTCCAGGGGCCAGGCCTCCGCGAATTTGTTCTGTGTCCGGGTGCTAAACCTATCGTTCGGTTATTTCGGCCCCTCGGAATATCGAATAAAAATGCGGTGCTAAGATATCGCCGGGGGGGTTCTTAAATGCTTCCTCGGGTTATTAGTCAAGACATCGACCTGTGCGACCCAACGGAGTGCGCCAGTGCCGCTTTCCATCTGGAAAATCCTCGGCTCTCCTCCTCCTCTCTCCCCTCCGCCCCTGGCCTCGGATCGTCCGATCGATCGCTCCGCCGACCGAGGTCCCCCCCCGGCAGCCGGCTGCACCCCCCCCCCCGCTTTACCTGTTTTCTTGCGGCGGTTAGCTGCACCCCCCTTCAACATGCCCAAAAGGAAGAGCAACAATGGACCGTTGGCGCGGTGGCCCGCGCCCAACACGTACAACGCAGACGGCCCCGTCAACACGGGCGACCTCCTACCTTTCCGTGCTCGAGAGTGCCCCTGTCTTCGCTGGGCGCACTTGAACGGCGAATGGTGCTGGTGGTGCGAGATCTGCCAGAAGTACTGTGGCGGCAGAGGGCACCTCCTCACATGGGAGCACTGGAGCGAAGCCGACAAGCAGGATAGTCACGGGTGGCCCAACCCCCAGGAGTTCATCTCACCAGGCAATCGCTGGACCTTGACAGGCGGGACGGAGCACGACCGCGTGCACAGCTGCAACATCAGCAGGTTCCAATGGGAAGGCTGGAATACGCCAGCGCCAGAGAAGGTAAATGGTCAGCCGTACCTCCCAGGTTGGATTTTCCCAAACGAGTGGGGCTACGTGCCACTCAACTTTCCGTACAGGGACGACACTCACGACTACTTCGCGCCCAGCCGGCACCACCCATTCCAATGACCTACGCCCACCCACGCAGCTGAGGTGGGCCTGGGGGATGGCGTCGAAGGGGGGGCCCAGCGTCTGGGGCACTCCTGGCCTACCCCCCGCGCCGTACCTCGAGTCCACGGCCAGGCGCGACACAGGGGACAGCAGACCCAACGCCTCCAGCAGGGCCTCTTCTCAGGAATCCGCGGACAGGTCCCGACTCGAGGCAGAAGAGAGCATGGAGCAACGCAGCCAGCACGGCGCACCCCCAGCAGAAATAAGGAGGGTAGCGCTTGAGTCGGCTGCCGTTGCCGCCGCCGATGCCGTCAAGCAACTATACGCCTTTTCCCGCCTGCAGCACAGCCGCGCAGTTCCGTTTGCATACCCCCCTGGGAGCGATCGAAGAGGGCGTGAAGCTCCCAAAGCACTGGGAGCAGGATCTGAGGCAAAGGGGACGCAACCTCGAAAGGCTGGCCTGGACCGAATGCATGGCAGCCACAGAGACCGTGTGGGACAGCTCTACTAAGGCCAGAACATACCTGGAGAGAAGGCAGAGCTGCGCACTAGGAGTGTCAGTCACACCCATCCACGAGGACTCAGAATGCGACATCCTCGATCACTTCGAGCTGAGGAACGCATTCCCCACCCAGGTTGGGGAAGTGCTGCGTCAGCTGCAATGGCCCCGGACGTTCAGGATCCTCCTCAGGGGTCAGGACGCGGGACAAGATGCCCGCGTGCTACTTCTCAGCATCACCAATCCATCAGCGGACCAAGAGGCGGCAGTCAAGCTCCTCTGGCCGCCAGACCTCGGAGGCGCGGTACCCACCAAGGACTGCCAGGCACTGGGGCTCAGACAGGGATCGAGATCCCCCAGCAACGAGTGCATTGTCGCATACGACGCGGAAGAGTATGGGGAGTTCCACACATATCACAGGATCCAGAAGCCCACCTACGTGGGAGAATCGTGGTACAGATTGGACAGGGCTCCCTCCTTGCTGCAGTATCGGAGGATCTCCGCCGCGATCACCGAGATCTACAAGCTTCAGCAGGCTCCGCGCGACCTAGTCGGGACCCCCTGGACGTCATCACCTACCCCCTCACTTTCCGCACAGCTGACAAGAAGGACAAGGTGCTGGCCAACAGCGTAAACAACGCACTGCGGTGCGGACAAACCCAACTGGCTCGCGCCACGGCCGCCCTTGAGGCGCGCTTCCCCAGCGCCAGCCAGCCAGCAGCGAGCGCCAGCGCAGCGCCACCCGCCCCCCCCACGGCGCCTTCGGCCGCCGTCCCATTCACAGACCCAGAGGTGGGCATGGCCGTCGGGCAGGTCTTCCAGCGCGTCAGGGACCTACCGCAGCACGCGGCCCTCGAAGCAGGAGCCAGACGCCACAGCCTCAACAGCGACGCTGCAAAGGCCCTCACCGCCTCCACTTTACATCACGTAACAATCCTGCGCGGGCCCCCCGGCACAGGCAAAACAATCTTCTCTGTTGCCACGATGGACACCTGGGCCAACACCCTCTCAGATGGACTGGCAGTCGCGCTGGCCGCAGGCTCCAACACGGCCGCCGACCAGCCCGTGCTCGGGTTAATCAGCGCACAACAGGTAAACAAGTTGGGCACCCGCACTGGGTTCCCGAGCAAATTGCGTCCGCTTGGCCAAAGAATTCAAGGTGCCCACGGCGCTCACAGCGCTCGCTCGCCACGGGCTTCTACCCATGCGAAAGTGGATTCGCCAAAGACTTCCCCGCATTTCGGACGCAGATGCTCGAGGACGCCAAGACAATCATCGCCGCGCACGAGTCCGCGGAAGCGCGAAAGAAGGCCGCCCCAGTCGCCCCACTCATCATAGACGAGGCCGGTCAAGCGCACGAGCTGATGGCCGCCATGTCCCTGGACAGCGTCATCCGTTTTGGTGGACACCTAGTGTTGGTTGGCGACCCCAAGCAGCTCCCCCCCGCAGTCATCTCCAGGAAAGCGGCCGACCAAGGGTTATGCCTCTCCATCTTTGACCGCCTCCACCACGCCCTGGGGGGCGACCAGTCCTCCGTGGTACAGCTCAGCCTATGCTACCAGATGCACCCCCTACTGCTGGCCTGGCCGCACTGTGTATTTTACGACAACACAATGCACGCCGGCCTAACAGACCCCCTGACACAGCGACCCTTGATCGAGGGACTCCCATGGCGGGACCTCCTCCCCTGGGGCGACACCAGAGCCGTTGACCAGCAGAGGCAGCAGGCACCACCACGAAAGACATGGAGCACATGTTGCGAGGCCGGGATCCAGGAGACCAGCGCAAGGAAGAAAGGCACCGCTTCCTACTGGTGGACAACCCCTCCCTGGAGGTCACATCGAGGCTGCACGCAGGATGCGCCAATCTACCGGGGGCAGCGCAGACCGTGCACATAGTGCGTGCCTTCCTGCCCGCCATGCGGAACAGCTCCACGGCGCGGGCGGTCGTCGGCTACCAGCCGCAGTGCGCCATCCTAGAAAACGGATGGCCGCAAAGCGTACGAAGCATCAGCGGCGCCCTCAGGCGAGCCAAGACCAGGGGCAAAGGGCACGGGATAGACGGGGCAGCCTCAGGCAACGGGCCCCCCCCCCCAGACCGCCACCCCTGCGCCAGCGACCGCGCCAGCGTTTTCGTGCAGCACACCTCAGAGCTCACAGGCATCTCCTCGGTTTCGCGTGCTGCGGAGCCTCGCCGAGGAGCGTCTGGCCATCGGCAAGTTCACCATCTCAACCATTGACTCAAGCCAAGGTGGCGATGCCGACCTGGTCATCTGCCTGACAACCAGGTCCAACAAGTGGCGCGACTGGGGCTTCATGGACAATGCCAACAGGGTGAACGTGGCAATCACCCGCGCCACCTGCAATGTGGCCATCATCGGTGATGGGGGGATGTTCGGCGCAGCAACAGGTTTGCGCCTGCGGGAGCTCTCCGTGTACGGATGGTTCGCCGAGCTTTGGGTTCGCTTCTCGCACCCGGGGGACATGGGCAACAGGTGGACACTGGCAGTGGACAATGAGTTCGACCCCATCCCAGGCCTTGCCACATGGATCCCGGCCCCCCCGCCCCACGCAGGAGACGAGGTCACCAAGGGCCTCGACAACGCCATCGGGAAAGCCCGTGCCTCCATGGAGAAGAACTTTGCAGATCGGATAGCAGCACCGCTCGACCCGCAGTCCTCATGGGACAACCTAGGGGACACAGTCAGGGGCAGTCTGCAGAGACTCGCCGAGGATCCAGCCATGGGCGTTGTCGTATACACCGCCTCGGGGCTTCGCCCCCACCAATGGTCCATAGCTGACGCGCCGAGGCAGCCAGGCAGTCTCGACCGCAAAGCATGGAGCCACCTCGGATTCTGCACCGACGTCGAGCTGGGCATTGACGCAAGCAACCTGGTCTACAATCTCACATGGGCTGCCCTGGTCTGGTTCCTCGGGCTGGGCACCCCATGGGGCACCTCTCGCCTTGCCGTCCCCGAGACGTCGCTCCCCCCACTACCCTTCGCGAAGGGCATCAGCCATCGCCCCACGAGCACCAGTCGTTGCACCCCCGACGACATACTGCATCAGCTCACAGAGGCGCGGAGCACAGAGACGGGGAAATGCAAGCGGCACCGTGCGCACCCAGGGATGCAGCACCTGAAGTCTCTGCTCCGCCCTGGCCAAGCGGACTCGGAGCTACGTCGGTCTCTTCTCAGCAGCGACGGGCTCCCCATGGACACCCCCACGCTCAGGGTCCTCCTGGTGGTTATGATGCTCCAATTGCGCGCGCCACGCGCCACGCTATGGCCCTTCCCACACCCCGAGGCCACGGGAGACATCATCGAGGCGGCCATGGGCGCACCATCAAGCATATCAGCACGCTTGCCACCTACGCCCACCACCACCAGGTTGCGATCAACCGCGGGTGCCCAACCACATGGGGGGCGATGCTGGACTATAAGTTCACGCTGGAGGCCCCCTATGAGGCCCCTCGAAGCAATCGCCAAGCCGGCCGACATCAAGTCCCTGAGGGAGGGAAGCTGCTCCATCTGCACACTACACAAGGAGCTCAGCGGGGGCGAGGGAGGGCTCGGCCGCCCGGACGCCATGGCAGACCTGGGGTACATCGGCGGGGGGATCGCCATGTCCAAGAAGCGCCTTGACGAAGACCCCAGGCATCCCCGGCCCCCGGCATAGCACTCAACCCACCCAAGGTAAGCGACGACAGGTTCCTGACCAGGCAGCAGGTCGGCAGCTTCGACTGCGACGGGTGCGTGAGCACCGGGTTGCATGGCTCGGCAGGCACCTGGGAAGACGACGACACAAGGGAGTTCCTGGCGCAGAACCGCGCCCAAGCGTACCTGCAAGGCCGAAACTGCAGGTGGCTGTGCGAGCCGTGCTGGATCAAGTCGCCGGAAGGCAAAGGCATCGAGACCTCACCACCAAGAACAGGGACCTCTCACCACCAGGAAGTCACTACAGCAGCGCCCACAGACGTACAAACGCACATTGGATGAGGCCCGCTACCGAAAGAAAGCCAATACTCTCCCCTCCCTGGATCGGTTCCCAATTGGGTTCGGGCTCCCTGACCTTACGCAGGCCCCCATTCACTCTGGATGACCTGGTCATGAACGCCCCGCCCGCCCACAGGCCGCGGGCGCTCGGCGCCGCCCTCCCAGCCTACAAGCTGTCCGACGGCAGATTCGGGCCTGACTCGCGCACTACCAGAACCTATTCCGCCATGTGCGACACCTGCCCCGTGGGGTCGCCACTGCTTGCGCGGTCTACAGACAGCCCCGCGCTCGGCTGCTTCATGTGGCGCCCTGAGACAGGTGCGCCGCGCAGCGATGAGGCAGGGCTTCCGCCCTGGGGCACCATGCCCACGCTCTGGGCCCAGCAGCAGTGGAACGCAGGATGGGCCTGTAGGCGATGCCTTGTCCACATCTGGAACATGGCGCCAGGCGCCCTCGACCGCATCATGGACCGGGGCTACTCCAAGGTATACCTCACCACTCCCACCAAACGCACGGCAACGGCTGAATTGCAGGAGGGCAGCTACGACATCAGCGCCCACCTCTCCTCAACAGGCGCCGACGTTGCCGCAGAGGACACATGCTCAAGGCAATCGGCCCCAAGGGACGAGCTCACCCCCAACGACAGAGAGCACAGCCGGGCGGCAGGAGAGCAGTGCACCTGTCAGGGTCGGTCGCGACAGCAGCTCCGTGTTCCCCGACGTGGACCCCCCAGAGTGCCCAATCTCACCAACCCAATCCGCCCTCAGGCTCGCCGGGGTGGTAGCTGACGGCCCCGTTCACTCCTTGGTGAAATACATCCTGGAATGGAATCATACTGTCTATAAATGTTGGGAAGACTTCGTGCTGCGGTGGGGTTACGGCGTCCCGGGGGACAGGGCAGATGAGGGATCGTGGCCCACAGCAAGGTTGCTTCCTTTCCTGGGAATGATCTACGGAGAGTCAATCCCAAACAACGGCCACCCCCCCGATATCCCCTAGGATGGGCAACGGGCTGCAGTGGCTAGAGTGGTATACCACTTTATGAGGTCCAACGGGAAGTACCAAGGCAAATGGGAAAGTTTCGCAGCCAACCTGACAGAGCAGAAAAGCCAATGCCCCTTCCGACAGCGCACCGGCACACTACTCACTTTCCTCATGAAGATTGACAAGGCTGCTTGGGCCTACGGTGCTGCCACTGTCCTGACCAAGCGTGACCCGCGCGAGGCCGTAGTAGGCGTTGCAGGGGAAGGTGATTCACCAGCAGCAACCTGGCTGAACAGAGCGGCCGGTACCGAGGACCCCCCCAGCAAGCAGTGCTGCATTGACACGAGAGGACATCTTTGCCCATGCCACCAGAGCCGCCACCCCCGCCACAGACTCAGACGGGGGGCGCGGCCCTCATGCAGAGGGGAGGGCCCCAACGGGCCAGGCATGCACGATCGAAGGCGAACCTGGCGGGATCGACTGGGGAGTGAAGGAGACAGGAAAAGCGAAACCGACTGCGCCAAGGACCCGAGCCCAGAGCTCTGCCCGACGCCGGTGGCAGACGACGACGAAGGGGACCCCCTCAAACTCTTCCCAGAGGCGCCCGTCAGGCCCGACGCCTGGCCCCCATGCGACCACGTCGTCGTCAGGAACGCCGTTCGTGTAATCAAGAGCTCGAAAGACAGCCCACGAAGAGCAGACAGCGCAATTGGGAGCATCAATGACGTCAGGGATGACCGTGCCCTCAACCGCGGGAACGGTGACAAGGGCCGCCAGCGACCCGCGTGCGACGACGGCAAGGAAGAGGACGGCCGCGCCGCCAAATCCCCAAGGGGCGACCCAGCACGGGCACGCATTCCCGAGGCGCCCTGGAAGGATGTTAGGGACACACGGCCTCCCCTAGGCAACCCGTGCGGCCCCATGGGGGGCACCCCCATGTACATGTGCCCCGTTGCCGAGGCCGACGTCGCCAAGGATGAACCCGCGCAGGAGAAGATAGCACGCCTTCAACAGACGCTGGGAGGAGCGTTCAACTTAGGTGTCATCGGCTTGAGAGTTCTTTTAATCATCAACGTTGCGCTTGGTGCTAATTAAATCTTATTAGCTTCAACTAGGTTCGGTTAAGGTGGGCCATTGAGCCTGGCCCGGCCCGCGCCGCTGTATCTTGTCTCGATAGTCCAGCCAGATGGATCTGCGCCAGTTCAGCGCAGTCCAGCGCATTGCGTTGTAGCCCTGCCGCCCTGGCCGACCTGCGTGCTAACAGGGCCCCGGCAGCCCGGCCCAAATCAATGCATCCCAGCTTTGTCTGTCCAGCCGGACCTGCGTCAGTCCAGCTCAGCTCTGCGCACTTCGGCATGGCCCAGGTCGCCCTGGCGGACCCGCCTGCTAAGGGAGCTCGCGCAGACGAGCAGGCATCGCATCCACTCGTCGGGCGTCGGAAGCGTCGCCCGCCCATGGCGCGGGTTCGCGGCGTCTCCGAACCGCCCAGCCCCAGTTGCCTGGCTGCCCGCGTCGCCCGCCGAGCAAGGGGCGCCCGAACGGGGGCCCCGCGCGGATTCGACCCCGGCGGCCACCGAGCGCTGCGCGGCCCGATCGAAGCGTCAGCGCCGTGACCCCCGCGGCGCCGCGCTTTTCATTATTGGGGTCTCTGGCTTCTGGCTCAAAAGTATGAAGCTTATCTCTTCGGCGACGGCGTCCGCGGCGACAGGCGGGGCGACGGGCGCGTCGGAGCCCGGGGCCCACCTTGCAACAGCATTTTTGTATGGGGTCGTCGACGCGAGGGCCGCGATGGATGTTGTTGAGGTGGCTGCCTGAGCGCGGCGCGCGGCGGTCGTCTTGGCAGTTCTCGCAGGCGCGCACCCCCTGGCACGCGCTCGCAGATCGCCCGCGGCGGGGGCGGCGACGAAGCCGACGACGAAGGAGCGAGTCGATCGTTGGTTTGCCGAGGCGGGAAACGTTGATGCGCGGGGCCTGAGTGGGCCGTGTCGCGGCGCAGTTTTTAATGCCGCGCACGGTTGCCCCTCGGGCCGGCCTGGCCGCGCCGCCGTTGCCCCCCGCCCCCCGCGGACCTCCCGGAAGACATTTGCCGATATTACGCGCGTTCTCACTAGGCTGGCATGGGTGGGCGCGCCGGGCTGGCACTTCGCCCCAACGTCGCAAGCAGCGGGCGCGCGTCGGCGGGCGGGGGGTCGCCGCCGCAGGGCCAAGCGGGGGCCCGAGTTCAGTCTTCCGCGCCAAGGTGGCCACGGCCGAGACAGCGCGCAGAGACCGCGGCGCCCGCGGCCCCTCCGCCGCGGCAGGGCCGCCGGCACTTGGCATCGGGTCGATGCTGCTCTCTGATGGTATATGCTGCCCTCTGCTGTTCTCTGCCGTGGTCTGCCGTCTCGCCGCGCGCCCTGCGACCCGCGCCCGTTCAATATCCGGCACCCCATTGCCAGCTTAACATGCGCAGTCTTTGGAGCAGGCCCCGACCAGCGACTGCGCGGATGCGATCTACACGCGCGTGGGGAACATTGCGACTCCTCTAGGCGGGTCCCGATGGGCGCGTCAGATGGGCGCTTGCCACACCGTGGCATCCAACGCGCGACGTTGCTGCAACCCTCCTGGAGTGCTCGCTGCACCTCGCAGCGCGCGCGTGACGCTGGGCGCCCTTCCAGGATGCACCGTGCCATGCCGCGCTGTCCGCCTAACCGGGCTGGAGCCGCGTGCTCCGTCGACGCCGCAGCTTTGGAGGCGCCCTGCCACGCGCGCGGGAACGCCGCGCCGCGATCCCAGCCTCCAGGGGAGAGGGGGGGAATGGGAAGGGGGCAAATATAGCACCCCGCAGTTGCGGATGAGAGCGAGGGGGCGGGCGCGGGGCGGGTCGCGGGGTGGGTCGCCGCGGGGGGGGGTCGCGGGTGGATCGCGGGCTGGTCGCGCGGCGGGTCGCGGGGTGGGTCGCGGTTGGGTCGGGCGGGTCGCGGACGGGTCGCGTGCGGGGGGGGGGGGGGGGGGCGACGACAAAGCGAGCATCAGCATCGCGGAACTCCATTTCAGCCGCGCACCCGGGGACAATGAATGACCGTTCGGGACCCTTCTCTCTGAACAGAGAGGTAGGCGACGGTGCGATAAGAACAAGAGCGGGCCACCGATGGCCAAGCGGAGCCACGGCGCTCAAAATTACCGCGAACTAATCGGATCTAGCGCGGGCGAATAACACCCCCGCGTGGCCAGGAAGCTCGGAGTTACAACGGACGGCGACGAACTACTAGTAGCTGACCGCACGCCGGCACATCAGGGCTCCACTGAGAAACATATTGGGGGCGACCCCGAGATGCTTCGAGCTAGCGCGAGCTGATGCGAGCTCGGCGGGGCTCCGCGGGGCAAGAAGTTCCGGGGCGGGCGCAGACTACAGCGAGCGAGTGCGACCGAGTCAGCGCCAGCACGACCTCGTGACGTGAACGCGGAGCCCGCCGCCTGGGCGGCGCGAGTAGTCGCAGGCTGGCGCAACGCAGTCGACGCAAGTAGTAAAAGCTAATTCAGCTAATTCGCAACATTTAGTTCATTTAGTTAAGTTTAGTTTAACTAGCTCGAGCTAGCTCAGCTGATTTAGCTAAATTTGCTCGAGCTTATACGGGCGAATTTAGCGAATCAGATCGAGCAAATACGACTTAATTTAACGAGTTAGCTCGTATTAGCTCGAATTTGCTCGGCTGGTGCGAGTTAGCGCGAGTTAATTCCAGCGAGCACAAGCGCGAGTTAATTCCAGCGAGTTAATTCCAGCGCTTGTATTAGCTCGAAGTAGCTCGAGTTTTGACGAGCTAATTCGAGCTACTTTGGCGAATTAGTTCGAACCAGTACGAGCTAATTTAGCGAATTAGCCGCATTAGCTCAAATTTACTCGTATTAGCTTGTAGTGGCTTGTATTAGCTTGTATTAGCTCAGCTATTCTTGCCCCTTGAAGCCTTTCTGGGTTCTCATCAGTTCGCGTGATCTTGGATTAGCTCGGCGCATTCTCGCCCCGCACTGCCCCTCCGGACTCGGATTGCTGGTCTCGGAGGGCACCGGGGGCATTTTTGGGGGCAGTTTGAAGGCTTCGTCGGTGCTTCTTGGGGGCTTCCCGGGCGCCTCTTGGGGGCTTCTTGTGGCCTTTTCGGGGGCCTCCTGGGTGTTAATTGGGGCCTTCTGGGGGCTCATTGGGGCCCGGGTCTCGACGTGTCCGCTCGGGTCGCCCGTCTGGGCTCCCTCTTGGAGACGTCTCGGGGGCTTCCTGGGCCGTCTGGGAGGCTTCTTGTGTCGGATGTCGATTTGATGCGGGGCGCGGGGCGCGGGGCGAGACGAGGAGAGGTTCGTTCGGCGAGCGACAGCAGCCGTTGACATGTCAGATAATTGGCCGGGGGCTGCAGAGAGCTGCAGGGGGCAGGGGGCGCCAGCATATAACATCAGAGATCAGCGATCAGCAGACCGCAGCAGCGGGCGTCAGAGAGCCGCATATCCCATCAGCCCATCAGAGAGCAGCAGAGACCAGCAGACAATAGCGGGCACGGCCAGAGACCAGCAGATACCAGACTCCAGCAGAGAGGAGCAGCGACGAGCGGAGATCATCTGAGCGCGCTTACATCGCATGCACAAAGAACGCGTTGGCACCGCAGTGGTGGGGCCGCGCGTATTCGCCGAGTGCCGAGCTTGGCACATAGGGGAGTGTGCGCCGGTCGGGATACGTTATCCTCGCACATTGATGTATTCGCGGCGGCCGCGCATGGGGGGGGGGGGGGGGGGCATTGCTGCGAGTCTTCTTGCATGTGCCAGGAACAGTTAGTTCTGCGACTGGTGAGTCGGATATGCGCGGGGGAAGTGCGTGCGCCAGCGTGCCTCCAACCTCGTACTTCCTTCGCTCGTTGCTGCCGCTCCGCCCTCGATGCCAGGGAGCTCCATGGAATTTTTCGCGCCCGACGGCGAGGCCCGACAGGTCGAGCCCCAGGTAGACGATGCAGGCGCGTCGACTGATAGCGCCGCGTTGCATCGCGTAGCAGACGGCATCCGCACGCAGCGCCCGAGAGCAATGGGGGGTCATCGCATGGCATAGCGGCAGGGAGTGGCGTGGCCCGCGCCAACATTGGCTCGAGTGCCCCCCTCGATCCCGCGCGCGCGCCTTGCGTTCGCAGCCCGCGCCCGCGTCGCAGAGCTCGCAAGACCCACCCGGCGTCGTCGCAGAAGGCGACGCCGCGAGAGGGCTGGGTGGGGGCGGCCGCAGGAGGAAATAATTCGCGCGCGACCTCAGTCAAGAAACGCCGCGCCGTCTGGCCGTGGCTCTAGCAGGGGGGGAGACGCAGTCCCCGCCCATTGACGAGCTCGCAGGGGAGGTATGCGAGAGGGCGCCTCAGCAGCTGGCGACGGACCAGCAGCTGGGGCTCCGTCGACACCGGAATAGTGCGCAGTCTTCTGCAAAGGCGGTTTGCAGTTGCGCTTGCTCTCCGACGATTGCCGCTGCAGCGCGCGCCCGAGCCGACCGCGAAGCAGGCGCGGTGAGTGCCTGGCTGCCGCGGCGGCCCGATGCGAAGTGCAGGCGGCCCTGCCTCGGCGGAGGGGCCGTGGCCACCTCGCCGCGGAAGACTAAGCTCGGACCTCCGTTTGGCCCTGTGGCCGCGCCCCGCGCCCGCAGATATCCGCCCGTTGGTTGCGACGTTTGGGCGAGGTACCAGCTCGGAGTGCTCCTCCATGCCGAAGGAGTGAGATCGATCGCTAAGACATTGGTGAATGTCTTGCGGGAGGCCAGCGGCGCGGCTGGGGATGGGGGGCGGGGGGGGGGGCGGGGGCGGGGGCGGCGGCGGCAGCGCGGCCTGGCCGACCCGGTGGAACGAGCGCGCGCAGCATCAGAGGCTGCGTCGCGACAGGGCCCATTATGTGGAATGCCGCCTCGCGCTGCAACGCTTCCCGTCTCGGAAAACCAACGCCTCGTTCGCCGTCAGCTTCGTCGCCGCCCCCGCCGCGGGCGATCCGCCAGCGCGTGCGAAGGAATTCGCGTCTGCGAGGGTTGCCGAGCTCAAGATCGATCGCCGCCTGCCCCAGGCTCTGGCAGCCGCCCTGCCAGCGTCCAACGCGGTCTTCGCGGAGACGACCCACAACGATAAGGCGGTTGCAAGGTGAGCCCTGGATTCCGACGCGCCCGTCGCGCCGCCAGTCACCGCGGACGCCGCCGGGGCGGCGCCGCTGAAGTAGTAGTCGCGCGGGCAGGCGGTCGCGGGCGCGCCCGGCGACGAGATGGCTGCTGGGGGGGAGGAGCGACGGGGCGCCGACATGGCCGCAGCCAGAGAAGTTCGCCTCATCGCCACTCTTGAACCAACAGCCAGGGACCTCGATGATGAGCAGAGCGGCGCCCTTGGGGTCACGGCGCTTGCGCCTCTCAGGCGCTTCGATCAGGCCGCGCAGCGCTCGCTTGCCGCCGAGGTCGAATCCGCACCGGGGCCCCGTTTGGGCGACGCCCCTCGCTTGGTTGGCGACGCGGGCAGCGGCCGCATCTTGGGGGCGCGCCGTGGGGCCCGCAGGTCCCGCGCGCGCCTCGATCGACGAGGCCGACAGGAAAGGGGGATTTCAGCGGGAACTCCAGCAAACCGCGACCGGCCAGTAAGAGTGTCAGGCGCCGCCAGACGCGGGAGCCACCGCAGGCAGCTCGGGCGCGACCCCACGCCTGCTGCCACCCCGCCGCTATCCCACCGGGGTATTGGGATTTTTGCGCATCTGGACACGGGCGCGGCCCACTCCTCGGCGGTTCGGAGACGCCGCGAACCCGCGTCGTGAGCGCGAGATGCTGTTGGCGCTCGGCGAGTCGATGCGACTGCCTGCGCGTCTGCGCGAGCTCCGTTAGCAGACGGGTCCGCCAGGGCGGCTTGTTCGCGGCGTTTGCCGCGCCGCCGACAGGCCCCTCGGCGCCCTGTTCGCATTGCTTGCGCATTATGTATTCTGCCGGCAGCGCGCTCGAGCGCGGCCATTGCGCCCCCTGCCCCGCTTTTTTTTTCTGGGGGGGGGTGGGGTCGGAGGGGGGGGGGGGGGGGCGTCCTGGAGCGCCCCCCCCCCCGATGCGCCTTAGGGCTGGATGCGTCGGCGCATAGCGGAATAGCGGAATAATAGGCGGGCGCGGTAGGATCTAGTAGAGGTTAATAAAGCTAATAGAAGGTAATCGGCGGACCGCATGATTAAAGTAAGTCTCGAGCCGGTGACATTTCAGTTCAACGGAGCATGGGCCGCATGGGCGAAGAAGGCCGCCATGAAGCAAGGGGCCAGCGGCAGCGAAAAACGCGATCCCAAATTCAACACAGCCCAGTTGTGAAACGAGTTCATCCAGGCGCGGGGTAGCGCAGGTTACGACGCCTACAAAATGGACAGAGACCAAAGGCTCAGCGCCCACTGGCCGTCGGTCAAGGACAAGCACGCGAAGCTCCTCAAACGCGAACCCAAGACCCGCGCTCAGCGCGGGCCCGCCAGCAGCAGTGGATCCGCCCCCTGGACGGCAGAAGGCAGGGCAGCCACGACGGCACCCGTGCGTGAGCGCTGGGCAGGCGCCATCGGCACCGCCAAACCTTCCCGCCGGCACGCGTGGCAGGAGTGGGACGTCTGGAGCCACCAGATAGCACCGTGGACGGAAATAGGCTGGAAAGGGAAGGGCAAGCGCTACTCCCCCAGGGGAGACGACCCATATATAGACAAGCGTGCACGATGGTGGGACAGGAAGAACTAGTACGCCCATGGGGGGGCAGGCTCGGGTTGGCCTGACAGCGTGCCCACCGACCTCCCGGCCCGTCGCTCGCCAAACCCCCCACCTCGCTGCCCGCGCCCCACCTGCTGGGGCTCGGTTCACTTTGCAGCGCCTGGCTTTGGCCATAATACCCTGGGGCAACTCTCGCTGGGGCGGGTGTCTCCCCACATCTCGCCCCCTGGCGCAGCAATGCTAGACGGCCGCGCTGGATGCGTGGACCTTGCCGGGCATCGTGCCCCCCCTGCAACAGATGGGGGCCGGCCCACAGGCCTAACCCCCCCCTGGGTGCGCCTGCTTTGCTGTCCCGCTGCGACAGCCACCATTTGGGTGCCGGGGAACGGCCGTAGATGCACTCGCCCAGGCTACGCTGCGCTGCCCACTTGACAGCCGCCAGCTGCCGGTAGCAGGGGTTAGTCGCCTGAGATAGCCACCCCCCTGCAGGCCGCGCAGCCGCGCCTCGGCAGTTTGCAGCCCCAGCTTGTTGCGTAAAGCTACGACGCAGCGCCCTCCATTTGGCGCGTCCGACGCCGGCGCATTCCAGCTCGGGCCGCGTCGGCGCAGCCCTGCCACCCCCCATCCTTCCAGGTGCCACTTGCGGCGGTTAGCTGCACCCCCCACACGTGTAGATGCTCTCGGCGTGCAGCTGCTTCCAAGTTGCGCGTCTATTGCGGCGGTTAGCTGCGCCCCCCTTTTCCACGCCAAATCGCACTTCACTACGCGGCCTCAAGCCGCCGGTGCGGGGCGGCGCCGTCTGCCTGGCCTGGCGGACGTCCTCCAGTGCGCCCCCGTGGTTCGCCTGCGGCGGCTGCGGCAGCCCGAGCGGGTGGCCGGGCGGGCGGGCGGCCTGGAGGGCCCCCCATCCACGGATCGCCCCATTCTTTCGCAGCGGGCATTGGTGCGGGCCTCCTCGCAGCTGGTCGACCCTGAGGCACTCAGAAGGTCGATGGTGTCCATCGAAGTGGGAGTCACTGAGGCGGGTTGCCTTGCCTGGGCGCTTCTTTCAGTGTTTCTTTTACGCGTCGCCCCGCCCGAGTGTCACCTCAGGCCGCGTCTCTAGGTTTCACCCGCCCAGGGGCGCCTGCTTTGCGGCCACTCTTTTCGGTGCCCAGGGGGCGGCCGTCGGTGCACCCCCCAGCGCGCCTTCCTTTGCTGTTCACTGGGCAGCCGCCCGCTGCCGGTAGCGCGGATCAGGCGCCTGAAATAGTCGCACCCCTTCTCGCTGCTCAGCCGGTGTTCTGACAGGTGCATTTTCAGCTGCGTTGCGTAATGCTGCGCAACATGGCCGTCCAAGTGGCGCCTCCGACGCTGGCGCACTCCAGCCCGGGCTCCGCCGGCACCGTTCGGCCACCCCCCCTTCTTTCTACGCGACTGATGCGGCGGTTAGCTGCGCCCCCCGCGCGTGCATGCGCTCTCGGCGTGCAGCTGCCACCCAGTTACGCATCTCTCGCGGCGGTTAGCTGCGCCCCCCTTCTCCACGCCAAATCGCGCTCTGCGGGCCGCAGGGGCCCTCCCACAGCCCGTCGACGCTGTGACTTCGGAAGGGCGGCGGTGTCCTCCGAGGTGAGGGTGGCTGTGACGGGTTGCCTTGCCAGAGCGATGCCTCGCCCGCGTTTCTCGGCGCACCTTCCTTTTCCACCGGTGCCGACTCGTCCGTCGGCCGCCGCCAGCCCCAACCGTTATGTGGTGGCGTTCGTCGGCTGCGCGCTGAGTGGTCCAGCCTTCAGCGCCGACGGCCCGTTCTCCACCACCAGCAGCCGGTTCCCCGGGCTGGTGCCAGTTGTTTGTCTGGGGCGATGCTCGGAGCTTGGCGCCGCCAGGGCGACGTTCCGTAGCGCCAGCACCACTGCGCGCTCGTTCTTTGGGACCGGGCGGCGCCTAGGTGCGCCACTGCGAATGTGGAGCATTTTGCTCAGTGCACGTGCACCGCACCTTGTGTGCAATTCGCCTGCACCGCCGTCCCGGACACGCTTGTTGCCACCAGACCGCAGTCGCGCGGCCGCGGACCAAAAAGTATCCCCACCAGCCCATCCAGAAACGATCAGCAGGAGAATCGGTGAATCAGATTCGGCAGGACGCATGCAGTCGCGCAGCCGTCTTCGGGAAAACAAGGATCACAAAGAGCTTCCCGCATTGAAGTTTAAGATGGAAATCGGTGCAAGCTGCGATGGTGATTCGATGAAGGTGAGGGGTCTTTGGATGACTCGTAATGGCTGTTGCGCTGATTTGTATATTTAGCCCGTGTGTGCTTCGGAACTTGGAGGCATATACGGGCAGTATATTGGGCCCCTCTTGGGGCCTCCTGGTGCTCCTTCTTGGGGCTCTCTTGAAGTCATCTTAGGGCCTTCTTGGGTCTTCTTGGGGCTCCTGTGGGGCGCCTTGGGGCCCTCTTGGGGCTCTTTTGGAGGATCAGGGGGTTTCCTTGGGGCTCTTTTGTGATTCTTGAGGGGCCTCTTGCGGCCCTCTTGGATTCTTTCGCTGAAAAAGATAGGAGGGTTCCACTTGTTTAAAAGGATTGGGAATATCCATAAGCCCATCAACCCAACCATAATTGATTGCCAGTTTTCTTCAGCCCTCTTTGAGGCGATCTTGAGCCATGCTCGGCTAGAGGCTGTCGGAGGCTATCTTGAGCCATGCTCGGCTATCTTGGGCCATCGGCAGGCTGCCTCGAGGCCTCTTGGAGGTTTGTCGGAGGCTATCTTGAGCCATGCTTGGCTATCTTAGGCAATTTTGAAGGCAATCCTTGGCTATCTAGGGCTCTCTTGGAGCCATCTTGGGCCAGCCAAGGCGGGGTGGAGGGTATTTGGGAGAGGCTGGGGCCTTCTGGGGCCATCTTGGGCCCCATGGCTCAAAAAGTGGAGGTTCCTTAATTTGCATCGCCCCCTCGGAGGCTCTCAAACGGCGTTTTGGGGCCGTCTTGGAGCGCTCTTGGGCGCCTCTTAGACGACCTTGGAGCCGTATTGAGCCTTCTTGGGCCCCTCTTGGGGCCCTTTTGGGCCATCATGGTGCCATCTTGAGGCTTCAAAAGCCCATCGGAAGCGAAAAGGCGAGAATGCCTGAAACATTGATTTTCCCTAGGCTTTTGAAGGATTTTGGCATCTTGGAGGGTGCCGTTGAAGGCTCGAAAGGCACTTGGATCCGTTTTGGGGCAGCCTTGAGGCCTCTTGGATTTGTGTCGGTGGCTATCTTGAGCCATCTTGAGCTATCTTGGGCAATCTCGGAGGCCATCTTGCGCTCTCTGAGGCCCTCTTGGAGCCATCTTGGGCCACAAAGGACCCTCTAACCCCTCGGTCCCCCGCCGTCCAGACCCAAGGAGGGGGGGGGAGGTATATCAGGGAGGTTGGAAATGGCAACGCTCTAGACCACCTCCGCCCAGAGGGTTGGTGGGATTGGCCGAGCCGGATTTACAATGAGCTTCAGTCTTCGCCCGAGACCCAGGCATCCGATGTCTTCATTTTTCAACACGGGGTCACCCGAAGTCCCGACCCGTTCCCCAGGGCCAGCTTCTCATCGCGAGTCTTTGTTTGACCGTCCTGGGGCCCGTCGAGGGCCTTCCAGGGCCCAAGCACGGCCGACAATTTCTTGCTGTGATTGGTCAGTGACGCGAGCATGTCTGGGACGTGGACGATTCGCCCGGGATGCGCCACATTGGTGGAGCGGGAGGATGACGAAAGACGGAGCGAGCGGGGGGCAGGAGGAGTACGGCGCCCGGAAGGACCGCGTCGGCGTCCGAGGTACGGGGGGATTATTCGGGGCGACAGGGAGCGAGGGCAGCGAAAAGCAGGTTCAATCGGCCCGAGAAGGGGAGAGGAAAAGAAGGAGAATGAGGGAGATACGGAGCGGAACCAGGATTTCGGAGGTTTTTGAGGGCAGCTCGAGAAGTGTGTCATCAGGGACCCTCGGAAGCGTCCTTGGAACCAACTTTTGAGCGGTCTGGGGCCAGACGACGGCGACGACGACGGAAGGAGTCAAACACGATCACCTCCACCACCATGGCGGCGAAGCCGACCAGGGACGCGGGCGAGTCCGAGGGATAATTGGGACAAGTGGATGAGAGACAATTGAAGTCGAGAGCACAGAGATTTACGATAGTAATCTCTCTGACCACCTTGGGCGGGCCGTGAGGGGAGTGGTTACACCCTTTTGGATTCGCGCCTGATTCTGGATCCCTGTCGAGATGGGATTCTCACAGCGGGAAACTATGTGCCAGGGTCGGTAATAGCTGCACATTATTTTGTATCCACCCCAATACTGCAAGGCCTCTGTGTCTCGCTTAACACCTGACCTCCCATGACTTGTTGACCTCTCAGGGGCCGTTTCTTGGGGGCGGGGGAGCCTTGGCGCACATTGTGGGAGCAGTAACGAGGGAACGACCGTTGTGTTCGCACACATTCCACCAGTACTACTACTACTGCTACTACTTCTGCTCGTACTACTTTCATGATCCATTTTCTTACTACTACTACTACGAGTACTGCGAATACGATTGCTACTACTACTACTACTACTACTGCCACTACTACAACTACTCTTACGACTATGAGTACTATTTTTACTACGACGGCGATGCTTATGTTTGTTTCGACGACGGCTGCTACTTTTCGATTACTACGACTAAAAGACGACGGCGATTCCGACTAATTCTACTTCAACGGCTACGACTTTTTTGTTATTATTATTACGACTGTTGCTACTGTTGTTGCTACTACTATTGCTGGTTCTATTGCGACATAGTCCCAGTAGTGGTATGTTGCTCACTAGTACAACTACTGCTAATACCACTTCGTATTCGTACTACGTCTAGTATGGTTTCTTCTTGTTACTACTACTACTACTACTACTACTACTACTACTACTACTACTACCACCATCACTACTACTACTACTCGTACTACCACTATCATTCCTATTGCTACTGTTTCTCATTCTCAGCACGACCACATCTACTGATACTACTACGTCTACGATTACCACTTTCACTACGACGACTCTCTCGATTGTTGCTTCTAGTGCTGCTATTACTTTTGTGCTTCTTAGTATTGCAACTATGAGCGGTACTACTACAGCTGCTGCCTTACTATTACTGCTACTACTACTGCAAAGGCGGCAATGGCAACGACGACCACTACGCTTGCTACTACTACTACTACTACTACTACTACTACTACTTCTACTACGCTTGCTACTATTACTGTTATTATTTTCGCTATTGCTGCTACTACTACGACTACTACTACTACTACTCCGGCTCCTACTACTACTATTACAAGTGTTGTTGGTATTACTACTTTCACCACTACGACTACGACTGCGACTACGGCGGCGACTACTACTACGACTACGGCTATTACTACTTCTAATACTACTGTTACTACTACTACTACTACTACTACTACTACTACTACTACTACTCCTACTATTACTACTACTACTACCACTACTACCACTACTACCACTACTACTACTACTACTACTACTACTACTACTACTACTACTACTACTACTACTACTACTATCACTACTACTACTACTACTACTGCTACTACTACTATTTCTACGACTACTACTTCTACGACTACTACTACTACGATTATAAATATTTCTACTACTACGACTACTACTACTACTACTACGACTACTACTACTACTGCTATTGTTACTAGTACCACTACTTCTCCTCCTTGTACTGCGGATATTGCGCATCGGGCTATTACGGTTATTACGATTTAAAGTTTCTATGTTCCGCTTCTTTGTGGCGTGTTCGAAGATGTTGGTTTTCTCTTTCCTCCAGGGATAGTTTGTTTCGCGCTGCCCTACGCGCGAGAGGATTTCTGGGCAAATTCTCACGAGGATGAGCATAGTCGGCAACTGGAGCATACACATTACCAACGGCGGGCTGTTTTCGATCCCAGCACTTTCTGGGGGCCGGGGCCGACGTCGGGGTGGTGTGGTGTATTTTTGTTTCCCTGGTTTTCCGGGGAAACAACGAAACATGTATACACCAGTATCCCGTCTACACCAGGACCCGCTTTCCTGTGCAAACTTCGGTGCGGGGCCGGATAAAGCGTCGGCGTATCGAGTTCGGTTCTGTACATAGGGACCAGCGTTTGTGGATGTAGTCGTGTAGTCGGGGTTGTCATCGCCAGTGCACGCGGAAACGTTGTCGTCGTCGTCGTCGCGGCGGAGATGATGTTCCCACAAAGTTCGCCGCGCTGGATCGTGTATGGGCTTCCCTCTCCCAGGGAATAATGCCCTCCGGGCTACCCTGCGCGACAGAAGAATGTTGAGTTCGTTTGTAAGAGGATTGTATCAGTATAGGTCGATGTGTTCCTCGTCGACGTCGTCGCTCGCGATCTCCTCTCTCATGTTGTCGTCGTTGTCGTTGTTGCGCAGTGAGTGCCGCGGAGAAATATGTTTGCCTTTATGGGTGGGGCCCCAGTTCGTCAATGAGGGCGTCGAACAAGTAATACTTTCCACGGTTGGAGGGGTCAGAAGACTTACCGCGTTTACTTCAGAACATGACGAGATGGCCGCGATCACGACGGCTAAATTGGCTCCTCAGGTTTGCCAGATGCGGGCCAGAAATGACCGAAAGGGCGCTTGGATGCATCCTCTCGTTGCTGCTGCTCTCGCTTCGGCCTCCTTCTTCTCTTCCTTTTACACCTCCTCCCGCCCCATCCTTCCCTTTCATTATCCCCTGCCCCCTGCTCCCCCTCTTCCTGCCTCGCCCTTTTGCTCCTCCACTCCCTCCTCCCTCATTCCTCCAGTTCTCGCTCTCCTCTTCCCATCCACTTCTTCTCCATTATCATATGTTGCTTCTCTACCTCCCTCCCCCCGCTTTAGATCCTTCTATTCTCCCTTTCCCCCCATCGTCACTCTTCTCTCCCCCTCGCTCTCCCCAGACCCCTGACGTCATCAACGACGTGGACCCATCCCGAGTAGTTTTTTGATTGTCCCGGGGCAGGGTGAGGGCCCCTGAGGTGAAATATTGGCGTAACCTTTCCGTCGTGATTTTTGTCACGACCCCAAGGGTTCCTGGCCCTCCTCCTCCGCCTCCTCCTCCCTTCCACCCCCGTCGAGGCGCGCCAGCGCCTGCAGGCTATGGCGGCTATGGCTACCAGTACCCCCCGCCGGGGCCGTACGGCATGCCGCCTCCGATGGGCTACCCCGCGCTGCCTCCGCCCGGGCCGTCGCCGTACTACGGTGCGCGGGGTGGCGTCGGCCGCCCTCGGCGGGGGCCCTCGGCGGCGGCCCTCGGCGATACATACACACACTTTTTTTTCTCTCTCTCTCTCTCTCTCTCTCTCTCTCTCTCTCTATATATATATATATATGTATGTATATATACAGGGCCTGGCCAGACCCCTCGCGTCGTGAGAAAAAGACGGAAGGCTTCCCGCTGGTTTCGACCTCTGTTGCCCACAGCCAGGGCCGTCAGAAAAGGACTCGGGATGTAACACCGTTCCCGGGGAAGAGATCCAGACCTACGGGGGCCATGTCGTTAAAATGTGACGTCGGGGCTCGTGGGGTCAGTTTCCGATTTGGGACCATCACAAGTCGATCTTGCTAGGTAAACGCAGGAGAATGATGGGGTCCAGGGCTTCACCGCGATCTGGTTCCGCTGGTTCCGCGGCAGTTTCTGTTCCGCGGCAGCTTTTTCTTGAGAGGGGCTGCCGGCGGAAGCAGGGAGGGTGAAACAAGGCCAGTCGGAACAGGTTCAGGAGGGCCGGGCGGAAAAAGTACCGGGCGGAAGTCCAGGTGGAACAGGGCCGAGACGGACCGGATGTGGAGCCGTGGTGTGAGGCAAAAGGAGAGGAAGAGGAGGAGGAGGATCAGGAGGAGGAGGAGCAGCAGCAGGGGCAGGAGCAGGAGCAGGAGGAGGAGGCGGAACAGTAGTTATTCGAGGGGGAGGGTTCTTCCTGTGTGCATTGATGATGTATCTCGTCCTATTTTTTTCCGAGACTCTCAGTATATTATGGACGCTTCGCGTCACCCAGCCAGCCCATCTAGAAACAGTGCCAAGACGAATTGGCCTGATCAGAGGTAAAATGTCGTACCCTAAGAGGAGGGATCTCGGCTGAATCGGAGGAGGAGCAAGAGCAGGAGTAGGAGGAGGAGGAGGAAAAGAGGGAGGGGGAGGAGGGATGTGGGAGGAGGAGGAACAGGCGGATGAGGAGGAGAAGGAGGAGGAGGGCAAGCTGATAGGCAAGAGGTCTCTTGGATGCCTTTCGTTTTTTTCGCAGATTTCTTTTGAGATTCGGTTGGAGTCCTTTTGGGGCGTCTTGGGGGTCTCGTGGCAGTACCGGAGGTCTCTTGGGCCGTCGTGGGTGCCTTTGGGGGGGGCTTTTGGAGGCTCTGGGGGGTCTCTCGGGAGCCTCGTTTGAGCATCTAGGGGGCATCGTGGGTGGGCTCTTGGGGGCATCTTGGGGCCATCTTGGAGCGCTCTTGGAAGCCTCAGGGGCTATCCCCGGGCCATCTTATGAAGGATCGATCAAAGGGGGCTCCTTGCTTCATGTCAACCGCCTCAGGAGGCCAACTTTGGGCCAAAACATTAGTACAAAGTGAAATCAATGATTTTGGCTTTCCCGCCGAGGCCTCTTGGGGCAACTTGGGTGCCTCTGCGGACTTCTGGGGTCCGTTGGGGTCTCCTGGGAGCCTGTTGCGAGCCTCTTGGGGGCCTCCTAGGGCCTTCTGGGCACCTCTTGGGGTCGTCTTGGTGCACCCTTTGGAGCCTCGGGGGCCACCGACGGAAAGACCCCGCATGAGAATCACCGTATTGCGCGTGTGAGTCGCCATCATCCACGACGAGCGATGTTGATATTGCTAGGATGCCAGGATACCAGGATGCGACCTGTGGGCCCGTTGAGATCTGTGGGGCACGTAGGATTCGTGGGGGCCTTGAGACCTGCGGGGCCTGTGGGACAAGTGTGACCTGTGGGACCTGTGCGACCCGCGTGGCCTGTGCGACCAGTGGAACCTGTGGTACTCGTGAGACATGTGGGACCTGTGGTTCCCGTGCGGCTTGTAGGACCTGTGAGGCCTATGGGACCTGCTGGACCGGGGGGACTTGCCTGACTTCTGAGGCATATAGGGCCAGCGGGCCCTGCGGGGCGTGCTCCCCTGGACGGCCTCTCCTTCCCTCTGGTCGGGACACGCAAGTCGGTACTGGCGCCGTCGCCGCCGCGGGCAGGCAGGGGCGCGTACTCCGAGGGCCAGGTCGTGCAGCCGTTGGGGCTACCCCGCGGGCCGACGCCGACGGCCCGTCGTTCCTGGAATTCTCGCGCGGGCGGCCGGATGATCACAATGTCCCGCATGCACGCATCGGAAGGGCTTCCCCCGTGCTCAAGCTCGCAGAGGCCAAGCATGACGACAGGTACATGGTTCCGATGGCCCGTTCGGGTCAGTAACATGAGTTGCGGGTCCCATCGAGGGGGGCTCCTGCCTGAGTTTTCATCAACTTCACACAGACGAGGCCCCTGGTAGGCCGACGACCCGCTTCGGATTCGAACGTAAGCGCAGAGCCCTACGGAGGGGGGTCCCGCTCGAGACCTCATACAGACGAGGCTCCTTCGGGTGCGCAAGTGCTATGTATGCTACGGTCGGGCGGCGACCCGCTTCGGATTCGAACATGAAGCGCGGGGCCCTTAGGGAGGGAGTTACCGCCCGAGACGTTTTCACAATGTACTCGCAGACGAGGCTCCTCGAGGCGCTCAAGTGTTCTGCCCGCACCGGATTCGAATGTGAAGTCTGAAGCCTTCATGGAAGGGGTTTCCGCTCGATTTCTTGTGCCATTCACTCACAGACGAAGTTCATTGGGGTGCTCAGGTGCTTTGCCTGCGATGGTAGGCCTTTGACCCATGTTTGATTCGAGCATGAACCGCGGGGCGTACTGGGGGGGGCCGCTCGAAACGCTTTCACAATCCACTCACAGACGAGGCTCCTTGGGGCGCTCAAGTGCTATGTTCGCTATGGTCGGTCGATGGCCGGTTCGGATTCGAACGTGAAGTGCGGGTTGTTCGGAAGGGGGTTTCTGCTGGATGCGTTCCCGTAGTTCAGTTCGACCGGTGGTCGATGATCACGATGGCATCGCGATGGGAGGTGATAGTGATGATGATGATACGTAATTGGTCAGTGCAACTGAAGAGAGGAACAGTGCGTGAATGTGTGGGTGGATTGAGTGGGGACGATGAGGCGGAGGAGGAACAGGAGCACGATCAGGAGTAGGAGTTGGACGAGCGTCGGAGGAGGAACCGGAGGAAGAGGAGGAGGAGGAGGAGGAGGAGGCTGCGGAGGAGGAGGAGGAGGAGGAGTTTTGTGTTTGTGAGTGTGAGAGTATGTGAGGGAGTGGGTGAGTGGTGTATAAAAGGAGGAATTTGTGGGGTGTCCAGAGAAAACCAGCACTCAGGATGTGGGGCAAACCTTGGCAGAACCGTTCGTTTTGACCTTCTCACCGAAGCCTCTTGTGGGGTCTTGTGTGCCTCTGGGGGGCCTCGTTGGGCTTCTTGGGGGTATCTTTGGAGTCTCTTGGGGGCCTCTTGTGGACCGCTTGGGGGCCTCTTGAGGCCTTTTGGGCACTTCTTGGGGCTGTCTTGGAGCACTCTTGGGGGCCTTGGGGACCGTCTTTGGGCCATCTTGGCGGAGATCGATTAAAACGAGGGGAGCTCCCCAATTAGGTTCCCCCCCAAGGAGGCCAACCTGTGTCCAAAACCTTTTGTGCAATCAATGATTTTGGCTTCCTCGCCGAGGCCATCTTGGACGCTCCCGCAAAACGCCCTCTACAGACCCAGAGGGAAGGGGTAGAGGGAGGGGTAAACCCTTCCCGGGAGGGGATGACAGGGTTAGAAATCAAAGCGTTTTAAATTACTGCAGGGCCGGTGGGGCTTGAATAGGTGAGGCTAGGCGTGATTGAGTCTGAACACGAGCGTTCGGGTATGAGTGAGATTGGGCGTGATTGAGTCTCCGCATCAGCGGCTGGGAGTATGATCGGGTATGGGTTTGAGCAGGTGCGAGTATGAATGCATCTGAGTGTTAATGAGTCTGGGTGCGAGAGAGCTTGGCAATGCGTGTGTAGTTAACGACGAACGACGAACGACGAACGAATCTGGGCATGAGCGGGTTGGAATCTGAATTAGTTCGGGGTATGAGGAAGTCTTGGCATGAGCGAGGAAGCCCAGTGCCGTGTCGTACCCACTTTGGTTCCTCTTGAATTGTTAATCTGCCACGCATGCTACATCGCGGTGGCCATGGCGGTCTGAGAAGAGACGCGTCTGCTTCCCAAAACGGGCAAGTCGCCTGAGAGATCACCGCAGTCTGAGCGCGAACGGACCCGTGCCATACCTTCTGGCAGTTCCTTATGTACATGCAAGCCCCGAAGTCCAACTCAATTTGAGTCGGCTCACATGGAGCTTTCTCTGCTCGAAGAAGCTTCACGATGACTCCTCATGTCCGCGAAGGACGCTAAGGTGCCAGCAATATTCTTCCACGGGGCTCCAAGAGTCGTCCCAGGCGGCCAGAGACTCCCGGAGATGGCAGAGAGTTTGCCCCAAGAGAGATTGCCATCACCGACCTAATCATTTTGGCTCAAGAGGTTTGTATGAATTATGGCTTCACGCTTTGACTGCACCGTCTTCTCTTCTACAGCTTATGTCTTGCAAAGCTGGACTCGTCAACAAGATGTGGAACTCAGTGGATTCAAAGAGGCATCCCCTCCGCTACTTGCATCGATTGCGGCTTCTGCAGCCCAACCGGAACACGCAGCGGCAACAGTCAGGGCGTTTCTATGACAACATCAACGATGGATGTTTAAGGATCTCTCGCAGCTTACCTCAACGTGGCCTCTCACCAATCATGCCAAGGTTCAAATCACAGCTATGCGCCGTTGCCGAGCATTTTTGCTCAATGCACACCATGCAGGAGGCCACCATGAAATCCCTCCCCTCCATGCGGTCTCTGCCGCCCTGCCAGGAGAGCGACGGCGAGCCACTGGAGACCGACGACGAGTTCGACCACCCGCGCGGGCTCGGGCCTGGGGCGAGGTCAGTCACCAGAGGAGAGGAGCAGAACCTGGAGGAGCAGAACCTGGAGGCGGGCGAGCAGAACCTCGCCCGCTGCTGGCGGGCGAGGTCAGTCACAAGAGGAGAGGAGCAGAACCTGGAGGAGCAGAACCTGGGGCCTGCGCGCGTTCGGCGAGGAGCAGAACCTGGAGGCGGCTGCGCACCCGAGAACCCACCCGAGCACGTGCAGGACCCAGCCTGGGCGGGCGCCGGCGGCGCCCAGCCGGCTGCTCGCGAGCGGCCGCCGCCTCGGCCTGGAGGCGCCCAGCGCCACGGCGTTGTCGGGGCAGCGCCGCGCTCCTCCTCCTCCTCCTCCTCCTCCTCCTCCTCCTCCTCCTCCTCCTCCTCCTCCTCCTCCTCCTCCTCCCTCCTCCTCTTCCTGCTCGCCGACCAGTCCGCCCGGCGTGCCGCCGCGCTCCGCCGCGGGTGCGGCGCTCGCTGGGCGGCCCCCGGGCGACTGGGCCCCGCGGGCGCAGCCCGTCCACGCCGAGGGCATGGCCGCGCCCGGCTCGGGCCGCGCGGCCCGGGCGGGGCAGCCGGCGTGTGCAGGGCGGGCGGGGGCCGCCGGCGGCGCGCTCGCGGCTGCCAGCAGAGCTCAGGAGGGGAAAAAACACACAGACAATTAATCGGCGATTCCTAGAAAATATGGGAAAATATGGGAAGCGGGGGGGAAGACAAAAATCCAGAACATATGGGAAAATATGGGGGATATTTTCATTTGTGTGTATTTATTTGTGTGTCCCAATTCCCCTTCAAGAGCGCTGGAGGGGCAGCGTGCCAGGTTCTCGGAGCAGGAGCAGCTGCTGGCGGAGCTCCAGCGGCAGGGTCAGGAGATCAGGCAGGGCATTCTCCAGCAGGAGGCCGACCTGGCGGAGCTAGAGCTTCAACCAGGGTGGGCTCGTGGGCAACGCGCTGGTGCCGATCGACGATGCAGCGCCCGCCGCCCCCAGCGCTCCAGACATCACTACGCTCATGGTTTGCAACATCCCGATGGCTGTGACGCAGAGGCATTTGCTGGACCTCATCAACAGGTCTGGCTTCGCGAACCGTTATGACTTCGCCTTTTTACCAACAGATTTCGACGCTGGGACTTCGAAAGGGCACGCGTTTGTCAATTTCGTCTCCCCCGGTGACGCCCGCGAGTTCTCAAGAAAGTGGAACGGTGCGCGGCTGACTGGGGCTGGACCCGTCGCCGCGGCTATTCTCGAGGTCGGAGCGTCACGGCTGCAGGGCTACAGGGAGAACACCAGGAGGTGGAGTGCGATACGGCTACGGCGTACGAAGAACCGTGAGCTCCACCCGTTCATCGACCAGAGGCTTGTTGCCGGTTGAACGACCGGTTGCACAAATTCATTGTTGCAGACGATTCGGGAGGGGCGGGGGTCAAGGGCGCCGACAGGGAGAGGGTCAAGAGCTCACCTCCACCTGCATCGCTCGTCTACAGGTGGGGTGTCCAGAGTATCTTGATGAGATTCGATGGTGTATATTATATTGGGGTCGATGTCAAGCGGTGATCCTTTGCCTCCTCCTGCCCTGTGCTTTGCTTTACTGGAGGAGGAGGTGGACGTGGAGGCGGAGGAGGTGGACGTGGAGGCGGAGGACGAGGAAGATGCCACGCAGCGCGGACCAGTTGACGACCCCGCGCCAGCGCGGCCACGAGCTGGCCCCCCGCCAAGCAGGCAGCCCAGCCGAGCTGCGTTGGGCCACGTGGTGCGGGGGGGTGGCTGTACGTGGTCGCGCGCGCTCGTCTGCGTCCCGACAAGTACCAGGAAGCTAGATACTCGGGTCACCCTGATGGGCGCGAAGAAGTGCGCTTCGCGCCTTGCGGCCTCTGCTGGACAGCTGCCGTCCTCCAAGGTGGCCTTTTGAGAGCGTGTGCTCAACGGCTTTCACGAATCGTGGGGCGCGACGCTCGAGGTCAGGTGGCCGAATCTGGCGGCGAATATATATATATATATATATATATATATATATAGTTGATCCTTTTTGTTCACGGCCTTGCACTCGTGGTTTACATTTGCGAATACGACTGTGCAAGCATCTCAGCAGCGTTGCATGTACTTCATGAGGGCATGGTCCCTGAGGCTTCCCTGTGTAAGCCATAGCAATAGTCAGGATCACCCCACTGTTTTTCGCGCGTCGCGACCTAGTCTGGACTCTGCTCTCCTCGAACGTCTTAAGAGTTAGGCTGCCGCATTTGGGATTTAATTTATCTGACATCATTGTCCCCGTCCGACCCTTTTTTCAAAGCACCGCCTTCCAAATTTCTTAGTGGCTCTTGAGTTGCCTCATTAGGCCATGGTTCATAGAGTTTCGTTCTGCATGTATCCGTGGTCGTCGCTCCTCTTCTCCTCCTCCTCATGCTCCTCTTTCTATGGCGGGCTGGTTTCGTTCGGAGTTGTCGACTCCAGTGCACGGCATGCCACTTGGCAAGTCGTATTTGTATTGAATTATATTGGCGGAGTTCCCGTGGTTTTGCCCAGACACCCACATCGAGGACATGTGGTTAGGTATCATTTGGGCTTCGTTGCCTGCCACATGAGAGCGCCATGTTCCACCGCGATTGGTAATCATCTCCAGGAGACTATCATCAGACCTGCCAGCATCATACCACCTCTACCACTGCGTCCGATGTATACACTATTGCGTTGAGATCCTATGACGAATGGTCATTCATCCTCATCATTCTCCTCGCCACCGGTATCCGCGCACAGCAATTTAGGTCAAGCGTGGTTTGGGTACGTACATCAATCCAGTGCATTTGCCTCCTGACGGGGGTGTTACAGCATGCTTTCCTGTTCATTGACAGTGCATTGCTTCGTCCTCACATGTATGGCGGTTAGTGGGACACGTGTGTCAACAGATCTAGGTATCAGAGACGCCGTAAAGTGGGGAAAGTCAAAATCGACACACGAGATGGTCATTGACGCTGTCAAGCGAGCTTGCATCGAAGACTTCGGAAGGGAGTACGAGAACATGTTGAGGTCTGAGCGTCCAGATCTCCTCCCGACTGATTCTCGTGAAGTGTTATTCGACCTACTCGGGCAGCGATGGGCCCTCGAGGATGCGGTTGCTGTGGATCCCGGCAACAAGACGCTCAAGGAAGAGTTAGGTGTCGCAAAGGCAATGATTAAGAACAGGCTGTTTTCCGTGACTTACGTCGGCCACATGTGCGGGAAATATTTGAAGCAGCCCAGGGAAGATGTGGTCAGGGATTGTGTGCTTGGTCACGTCGAGAATGCCACGACCGTGAAGCGGAGCAGCGTTGTCTACTCTAGACGCTTCGCGTAGCCCCACCCTGGGCGAGCTGCCTAGATCAGGCATGTAGGGGAGCACGCAGTGGAATAAAGGCTGGGAAGTCTTCATGCCCCAAGAGGGAGAGGATGGAGGAGGAACCAATGGAGGACGATGGGGAGGACGAGGAGGAGGAGGAGGGGCAGGAGGAAGAGGGGGAGGAGGCGGAGGGGGAGCAGGGAGGAGGGAGAAGGGAGGAGGGAGGAGGAGGACTAGCCGGATGAAGAGGAAGATGAGGATGTGGTGAAGGAGACGGGCGAACAGAAAGGTCAGAAGCCTCGTGGATGCTTTTCGGAGTCTCTTCGGATGCCTCGAGAGCTTCCTGTAGGCCTTTTGGGGCGTGTTGGGGGCGCTCGATGGTCATGGGGGCCTCTGGATGCGTCTTGGGTGCACTGGAGGAGCCTCTTGGGGCCTCTTGGGGGTCTCTTGGGAGCCTTTGGGGGGCATCTTGGGCGCATCTTGGGCGCATCTTGGGACCTCCTTGGCGCCTCTTGGGCCCCTCCTGGGGCACTCTGTGGAGCCTCGCGGGCAATGTTGGGGCCATCTTGGAGGTGGGGGTGATCGATCAAGTAAGGGGGAGGTTAAAATTGGCGTTGCCCCTAGGAGGCCAAGATGTGACTCAAACCCGAGTAATCTCACTGATGTTGGCCTTCTCGCCGAGGCCGTCTTGGACTCTCTGACACCTCGCGTTCCCCCGTCCAGGTCCAAGGGGAGGGTGTACGGGGGAAGGGTAAACGGCTCCTCGAAAGGGAAGATGGAAGATGGAACTTGCAACTCTCTAAACCAATCACGCCCTAGATGGTTGGTGGATTTCCCTACGTTGACGCTTGATCTTTCCCCCGGACAGAAGGTCCAGTTGAGCAAGCTTATTAAAGCGAGGTGGTCGCTGCAGAAGAGGTTGCGCGTCCTGAGCGAGGCTGGGGCGGCTCACCTGAGCTGGAACGACCGCAGTATGTTGAAGACCTCCGTTTCCAAAGAGCACGAACAAGCTAGGCATATGATCAAGACGTTTGGATCCAGGCGCCTGCGGTACAGTCCGCCACCGTGCCACTGGGCTCCGGAGGGGGAGCGGGGGGGGTACACGCAGCGAGGCGCTACTAGGAAGGGTGTATGTGCTTTTAGAAACCTTGCAGGAATCCTACCAGGCAGCATTCCGAATTTCTGATACTCCCGCATCGTGCAGGCACGGTGACGGATTCTCTCTCTACCACACGACGAGTCGCTGCAAAAAGGAAGTCGCGCGTGACAGCCTTAGCAACAGTGCCTCGATCATGGCCCGCATCGCCGGCGAAATAAACGGCCCAGTGGCCAAGCAGCATGGCTCTTGCGCCGAAATCTCTGGCGACTTCTGCCCCGAGGGCACGAGCCCACAGAGTAAGCGTGGCTTCGATTCCACGACGTTCGGAACAGTTTACGCTGGCACTTTTGCCGTATTCAAGCCGGCATCCATGGGCATCGGTTTTGTGGTCGGTTTTCTGATTGGTGGTCCTGCGCTCGGAGCGGCCTTTGCCGCGGGAGCCGCCATCCCTGGGCCAGCTTTCGTGGTGCCCGTGCCGATTGCGGCCGCTGCCGCCACGGATTGGTTTCCCAAGTGCCGTTGTTTCCCAAACGAGTGCGTCTTTGACGAGCATCTTCGATCGTGTGCCATGGCAGCGTCCGGAAAGTCGTCGAATCCCTTCGAGCGTTTACCGTACCCCGGGCAGAAGTGCGTGCCAGCTGGGGAGCCTGGCAATGATGGAATAATCGTGTGCAAGCTGCAGGCTTGTTCAGCAGATGACTACGCACCGGCTTGGGAGCAAGTGCCCATCTTCGGTTCAGTGGGAACGCACCGTGAGGAGACGCGCAACTGCTTGAGTTCCAGTGGCAATGTGGAAGATAGTTTGCTGCTAGTGGACAATTTGCCTGGCGCGAATGGTGGTACCTTGAACAATACTGTTGGCAATCGCACAGCTCTCTACAAGTCCATGGGAGTACAGCCCCCCATCACGCAATCACGTGAGTAAATATCGAAGGCGAGTTCGAAGACGTTCTAACATAATCGTCATTATCGTAGTCTCCCTCATCGTTCTGCAGATGCGCTTCACAAGAATCATCCACCCTCCTCCACGTCATAATCGTACCCTCATTGTCTTCTTCGCCCCCTCATGTCCCTTGCCTCCTCACCTTGCGCGTCTTCTTTCTCAGCCGAAGGACGTTTGTATCCATCCCGACGTAGTGGTTGCGCCGATGCATCTTCGATGCGGCGCGATCCTCCGATCCCATCTACCATCGTCCTATATCGATGGTTTCCTGCCATGCTTGCTACACTTTCGGAGATGGGTATAACTCCCACCCTACCAAATCGATTGGCGAATTCGCCCGTGGGAGGCCCTAATTTCGCGCAGGAATGTTGCAGCCGCCATATGGTTGCGGGTTTGCGCCCGCGAGGTTGGAGTTCTAGGGCGTTTTCGTAAAATCGTTGTGTTTGTCAAAGTGGTTTCGCCCAGACCCCGATGCGCATCTCGATCCTCAGCATTTTCCTCCTCATGACCTTCGCCAGCCTCAGCATCTTCCTCTTCCTCCTGTTCCCATTATGTCTCTCCTGATAGTGGCTGCGCATGGACAAATACGAACAAGGTATACAGGGCAATTGCTCGCCCTCTTCATCGCAATCCTTCAGGTCGTTGTTTCCTCCTCGTTCCCGTCCTGCCCTCCCCCCCTCATCCTCCTCCGCCCCGTCCTCTCCATCATCGTACCCCTTCCCTTGTTCTGCCATCTCCCGTCTCCTATCCCTTCCTTCCCTTCCCGCATTCCTCACCTTGCGTGCCCTATGCGAGAATGAGGGGGCCAGTTGGTCATTCCTTGTCCCTGGGCGCGTGGTTGAAGTAGGGTTCCGCGATGCGGATTGTTGCTGCGTTTTTGCGGTGTTATTTGTACATTGATTTTTCGTTTCTAAAGGATGTTTCTTGTTGATCCCCCCTGCCCTGTGCCATTTGTATTTTGTCAAATCAAATGCTCCTCTCGGGGCTCGCACCCTGTTCTTTATCAGGGAAAGTCTTTCTCCTCAAATTGTGGTGTCAGCCCCCCCGCTTACATCACCAACAAAAACAATCATTCCTGTATTGCTTATTCTTACTAGCGTGCGTGCCATTCAGCACGTAAATCCTAAACTCAAGTCGGGTCTGTCCCTCTACAGGGGGAATATTCAGACTAGTTAAACATGGTACCGCAGAAAAAAACATCAATCAGGCCTACAGGGCTAGGGGGCTATATGGCTATAGGGCTATTGAGCTATGAGGCTATAGGGCTATTGGGCTATAGGGCTCTTGTGCTATAGGCCTAAAGGGCACCCCCAGGCACCCCCAGGCACGCCCGGGCACCCGGGCACCCCCAGGCGCCCGGGCACCCGGGCGTGCGGCGAAAATCGGCGGCAAACCTAACCAAACCATATGAGTCCGCTAGGACCCCTACAGAGGCAAGCTCTGATTGGGGAATAGTCTGGGGACGATGTTTGACATGTTTTGAATTTTTGTTGGGATCTGTTTGGGGTATCCTTTTTTGTTGTCCAAAGTCTGCCTGTAGGGGGACAAGCCCGACGTAATCCTAAACCAGCGATGCCTGCCCTCTTCTTCTTTGATCGATCATACCCCCGTAGGGGGGTATCTGTCTTACCTGCAACGTGTATTTCGTGCAGCCCCGAAGGCAAGGGACGAGAGGACGGATGGAAGGAAGGGACAAGTGGCAGGCGGGTTGTTGAAGCGTGCGTCTTGCATGAATCGCGAGGAAGTATTCAGCGACACCACGATGTCTAAGTAATTCTTCAGGAAATCCACAGCGAGAGCGTGTTTCCTGAGTGTCGAGGGCGCGGCGTCTGAATAAATTGCGCAGAGGTCCCGCACGAGAGCGCGATTGCTGCATACATTGTCGGCGCGAGAGCGCGATCTGGGAATGCATTGTGAGGAAGAATCTGGCGGGAACCGCTGTTGTTGTAAATGGGGGGCCAGGGGCATGATTCGGTGACATGTTATTTTGCCTTGTGCAAGCAGGGTGCGAGCACCCGGGATATGCGCTTTATTTCAAAAAAGATATGGCTTCCGGAGGGGAGGATCAACAATAGTTATTCTTTCGGTAATTCATTCACAACACCAAATGTTCCCTTCTGATAGAATTGCAAACAGTATTTCATCATCGCGCTCCCTGGCGGGACTTCCTCAGAAATCTGAAGGCTGCCGCCGACCCCTATCGAGCGAGTGGTTGGGATCGTGGGGGGTGGCGGTGACTCAGGTTAGCGGTCGGTCGATTGGGCGTGGTTGTAATTCCTATCCAGGAGCAGCGATGACCCCATCCCCGAAGGGGAAGAATGGGATTGGACAAGGAATCGCGAATCGCGATAGACCATAGGCGTCGGAGCCATCATCGTTATTTTGGGTCCTGAGGTGCCGCCTGTGAGGCGGTGTGAGGACTTCCTGCAATTGTGGGCTTGGCGATGCCGCGCGAAAGATAGTTCAGTCTATTTCGCTTCGACATCCTCGCCGTTGTCCTGAGGCGGTCCCGCCCTGTTGGCTTGAGTCATTCTCGCAGTTGTGGGCTTGAGGCACGCCAGAGGTCTACCCAGGTTCTCCTCCCACACTCTCGCTTCTCAGGGCACATGGATGGCCTGACATGAGCTGGTCTAGTTAGGTTCGCTTCACACTTCGTCACAATCTGGGCTCGGATTCGACCTGGCTTGAGCTCGTCCAGTCATCTTCGCCCGATGCATCCTCGCTATCCTGGAGTAGTCGATGTTCGTGCCTCACTGTGTCCGATCTCGTTCCTCGCGGTTCCCCGTGGACTGTTCGCTTCGCTTGAGATCTCCTTGTTTTTCTGGGTTCACGCACTGAGGTCCAAACCTCACGTGGTCCCGGTCCTTTTCGCTTGGGAGATCGTCAGGGTGGGGTGCCCAGACTTGAGGTGGTTTAACCAATTTCGCCCGAGATCTTCTTTTTCTGGGCTCAGAGATATCCTGTCAATGCTGTCCCAGATTACCCATTCAACAATTTGTGTCACTTGTCGGATGATCAATCGGGGTGACTGCAACCCTCCTTGTCGTCAGTGGCAGATATGTCAGTCGGGGCCACCTGTCCAACGGGCGAGGGTCGGTAGGCATTACATGAGGCGAGTTGCCCGCCTCTGCCGAGGAGATTTCGGGAGGAAGTGGTTGCATGCGCTAGTCGCCCACAGTCGTGTGCGGATTGCCCTTGCCTTAGATGCCGTGTTGGGCATCGTCGGAGGGGAGGCCCGACGGTGCAACATCAGCCAGACTACTGCCGCTGCACCTTGCCTTGCCTTTACGCCCAAAGCAGAAGATCACATCGCCTCCCAGGCCGGCGGGTTCGGAAGTCATGGAGCGTCGCGTCAATTTCGCGGGAGGAGTCATTGATATGCCATGCCCAAGCTTTGCCAGGAATGCCACGGGCATTCGCCAGTGGCCCCTGAAAGGCCAGGCCAACTTAGGAGCTACGATTCCTGGCCGATCTGACTCTTGGACGCCAGTTTTGGCCCGATCCACCGTGCGCCATTGAGGTGTCTAAGGATCCAATATGAGGGGTCTCCCCCTCGGCGGAAGCCAACGCAATTAAAACGAGGATGGTGCCGCTGGGGGGAGCTTGGCGGAATTCTGCGGAGGTGCAGTGGGAGACTTCATGAGAGGTCAACGCTGGCGTCAGAAGAGTTATCGGAGGTCGCCAGGTGCCCTCCGACAGTTTCCCTTGCCATCGCCATTTCCGTGATTCGGTCTGTGGACAAGTTCTACCCGTAGCTCGGTCGTCCGACTCATTCGCGGCGAGGCTCAGTCCGCGTTCTCAGACGCCCCACAAGCCCCCAGGACCGACTCAGGCGCCCCCCAAAGGATGCGAATGGAACCCCCGAGGGCCCAAAGACGGCCCTCGAAGCGGCCGCGAGGTTTCCTGACGGACTTGAGACGGATCGAGATAAACCCCAGAGCCCCCGACAGACGCCACATTCGCCACCCAGTGTTAGCAGCGGCGTTCAACGCGCCCCAGGCGGCGCCCACGCGGCCCCCATGCTTCGAAGAACATTGAGGGCCTGCGTGGCCAAGGAAGGTTTTGAGGGGGGCGTGGGTTGGTTTGGGGCAAGAAATTGCCGCGTGGGAAATGCCAAGGACAGGAGCTCTGTGGGGTAGGGATGCCGGGGCGAGGAGGGGGGCGTGGGATGGTTGTGGAGATGCCGGCGCGAGGAGGGGGGCGTGGGTTGGTTTTGGGCGAGAAATTGTCGCGTGGGGGGACGCGGGTTGGTTTTGGGCGAGAAATTGTCGTGCACGTGTGAGGTCCCAAAAAAGAGAGATCTGGCGGGGTGGAGATGCCTGGGCGAGGAGTAGGGCGTGAGTTAGTTCTGGGTAAGAAAATGTCGTGTGGGATGTCCCAAGAACAGGAGCTCTGGTGGGGTGTGGATGTCGGTGCGAGGAGGGGGGCGCGGGTTGGTTTGGGACGAGAAATTGTCGCGTGGCAGGCCCCAAGAAGCTCCGGTGGGGCGGGGATGCCGGGGCGAGGAGGGAGGCGTGGGTTGGTTTTGGGCGAGATCAGTCGCGTGGGGGGCCCCAAGAACAGGAGCTTTGGTGGGGCAGGGGTGGTGGGGCGAGGAGGGGGGCGTGGGTTGGTTTCGGTTGAGAAATTGTCGCGTGGGAGGTCCCCAGAACAGGAGCTCTGGCGGGGTATGGATGCTGGGGCGAGGAGGGGGGCGCGGGTTGGTTTTGGGCGAGACAGTGTCGTGCGGGAGGCCCCAAGGGGGAGCGTGGGTTGGTTTTGGGCGAGAAATTGTCGCGTGGGTGGTCCCAAGGACAGGAGCTCTGGTGGGCTAGGGGTGCCCGAGCGAGGAGAGGGGCGCGGGTTGGTTTTGGGCGAGAACATGTCGCATGGGAGGTCCCAAGAACAGGAATAGTGGTGGGGTAGGGGCGCTGGGGCGGGCGAGAAGTTGTCGCGTGGGGGGTCCCATGCAAGGAGCTCTGGCTCTGGTGGAGCAGGGACGTCTGGGCGAGAAGGGGGGCGTGGGTTGGTTTCGGGCAAGATCAGTCGCGTGGGAGGCCCCAAGAAAAGGAGCTCTGTCGGGGCGGGGGCGCCGGCGCGAGGAGGGGGGCGCGGGTTGGTTCTGAACGAGAGATAGTCGCGTGGGGGGCCCCAAGAGCAGGAGTTCGGGCGGGGTAGGGATGCCCCGGCGAGGAGGGCGGCACCGGTTGGCTCTGGGCGAGAAGTTGTCGCGTGGGAGGTCCCAACAACAGGGGCGGGGATGCCAGGGCGAGGAGGGGGGCGCGGGTTGGTTTTGGGCGAAGAATTGTCGCGCGGGAGGTCCTCAGAACGAGCTCTGGTGGGGTGGGGATGCCGCGGCGAGGAGGGGGTCGGGTTTGTTGTCTTTGATTGTCGCGTGGGAGGTCCCAAGAACATGAAATTTGTGGGGCGGGGGTGCCGGGGCGAGGAGGTGGGCGTGGGTTGCGGGCGAGAAGTCACGTGGGACTCCCAAAAGCAGGAGCGCTGGTGAGGTATGGGCGCCGGGGCGAGGAGGGGGCGCGGGTTGGTTTTTGGGGAAAGATTGTTGTCTAGGCCCCGAGCTCTGGTCGGGTAGGGATGCCCGGGGCGAGCGGGGGGAGGCGCGGATTGGTTTCGGGCGAGAAGTTGTCGCGTGGGAAGCCCCAGGAACACGAGCTCTGGCGCGGCAGGGGCGACGGGGCGAGCGGGGGGGGGGGGGGGTTGGGGCGAGAAATTGTCGCGTGGGGGGCCCAAGAACAGGAGTTTTGGTGGGGCGGGGATGCCGGGGCGAGGAGGGGGGCGTGGGTTGGCTTCACGCGGGAAATTGTCGCGTGGGGGGCGCAAAAACAGGAGCTCTGGTGGGGCGGGGGTGCCGGGGCGGAGATGCTGTCGCGTGGGTGGTCCCAAGAGCAGGAACTCTGGCGGGCTATAGGGGCGCCGGGGCGAGGAGGGGGGCGCGGGCTGTTACCTAACAGCGAAGACTGATAGGTTTCTAGTGGTGTCAAAAGAGAGCAGCAGATGACTCCACAGGGGGGTCCGGGCGGGACCCGGGGCGGCTGCCTTCGAAGCCCAAATCGCTTGGGACATTTTCGCAAAATCGCTCTTGGCGCTCCCAGAACTCCACTCCCGGGCTACATTTTGAATGCCCGGAGCCAACTGTAGGCCACTTCGTGCTCTTCGACTTCCCAGAACTCCATTCCCGGGTCACATTTTGGATGCCCGGAACCAACTGTAGGCCACTTCGTGCTTTTGGAATTCCCAGAACTCAACTCCCGGGCCACATTTTGGATGCGCGGAGCCAACTGTAGGCCACTTCGTGCTCTTGGACTTCCCAGAACACCATTCCCGGGCCACATTTTGAACGCCCCGAGCCAACTGTAGGCCACTGCGTGCTCTTCCACTTCCCAGAACTCTACTCCCGGGCCACACTTTGAATGCTGAGGCAGGCTGATGCTGAGGCTGAGGCAGGCTGAGGCTGAGGCCGAGGCTGCAGGCAGACTGAGGCTGAGGCTGAGGCAGGCTGAGGCTGAGGCTGAGGCAGGCTGAGGCTGAGGCTGACGCAGGGCTGATGCTGAGGCAGGCTGAGGCTGATGCAGGCTGAGGCTGAGGCAGGCTGAGGCTGAGGCCGAGGCTGAAGGCAGACTGATGCTGAGGCTGAGGCAGGCTGAGGCTGAGGCTGAGGCAGGCTGAGGCTGAGGCAGGCTGAGGCTGAGGCTGAGGCTGATGCAGGCTGAGCTGAGGCTGAGGCTGAGGCTGATGCTGAGGCTGAGGCTGAGGCTGAGGCAGGCTGAGGCTGAGGCTGAGGCTGAGGCTGAGGCTGAGGCTGAGGCTGAGGCTGAGGCTGAGGCTGAGGCTGAGGCTGAGGCTGAGGCTGAGGCCGAGGCTGAGGCAGACTGAGCTGCTGAAGCTGAGGCTGAGGCTGAGGCAGGCTGAGGCTGAGGCTGAGGCAGGCTGAGGCTGAGGCAGGCTGAGGCTGAGGCCGAGGCTGAAGGCAGACTGAGGCTGAGGCTGAAGCAGGCTGAGGCTGAGGCTGAGGCAGGCTGAGGCTGAGGCTGAGGGCTGAGGCTGAGGCTGAGGCTGAGGCTGAGGCTGATGCAGGCTGAGGCTGAGGCTGAGGCTGAGGCCGAGGCTGAAGGCAGACTGAGGCTGAGGCTGAAGCAGGCTGAGGCTGAGGCTGAGGCAGGCTGAGGCTGAGGCTGAGGCTGAGGCTGAGGCTGCTGAGGCAGGCTGAGGCTGAGGCTGAGGCTGATGCAGGCCACTGCGACTGTCATCGCGAATGCGACTACGACTGCGAGAACAACAGAATTCTACAACTGGATTCTCATCTGAATCTTAAGGGGAATGCTTCCAGATAGGCTCCTACACATCGCTGTTAGGTTGCTTTGCCGGGATAATTTTTGTGCGGGATTGTCGTGACGGTGGCATCAAGAACACGGGATTTGGTAGTGTGGGGGCGCTGGGGCGAAGAGAAACAAGGCGTCGCGTGGGAGGCCCCGACGACAGGAGATCTGTCGGGGGAGGGATGTCGGGGCGAGGAGGGGGGCGCGGGTTGGTCTCGGGCGGGAAATTGTCGCGTGGGAGGCCCCAAGAACAGGAAATCTGGTGGGGCGGAGATGCCGGGGCGAGGCGGGGGGCGCGAGTTGGTCGTGGCTTTTGGGCGAGAAACTGTCGCCGGGGCGAGGAGGGGGGCGTGGGTTGGTTTCGGGAAAAGAAGTTGTCGCGTGGGAGGCCCCAAGGAAAGGCGCTCTGCAGGGGCAGGGATGTCGGGGCGAGGAGGGGGGCGCGGGTTGGTTTTAGGTGAGGAATTGTCTTGTGGGAAGTCCCCAGCACAAGAGCTCTGGTGGGACAGGGTTGGTGGCGCGAGGAGGGGGGCGCGGGTTGGTTTCGGGCGAGAATATGTCGGGCGGGAGGTCCCAAGAACAGGGGCTCTGGTGGGGTAGGGATGCTGGGGCGAGGAGGGTGGCGTGGGTTGGTTTTTGGCGAGAGACTGTCGTGTGGGAGGCCCTCAGAACAGGAGCTCCGGCGGGGCAGGGATGCCGGGGTGAGGAGGTGGGCGCGAGTTGGATTTGGGCGGGAAATTGTCGCGTGGGAGGCCCCAAGAACAGGAGCTATGGGGGTTGGGGCGCTGGGGCGACAAGGGGTGCGTGGGTTGGTTTTGGGCGAAATGGTCGGTTGGGAGGCCCAGGGAACAAGAGGGCTGGCGGGGTAGGGATGCCGGGGCGAGGAGGGGGCGCGGGTTGGCTTTGGAGAAGAAATTGTCGTGTGGGAGGTCCCAAAACAGGAGCTCTGGTGGGGTAGGGATGCCGGGGCGAGGAGGGCGGCGTGGGTTGGTTTCGGGAAAAGAAGTTGTCGTGTGGGAGGCCCAAGGGACACGAGCTTTGCTGGGTTAGGGATGCTGGGGCGTGGAGGGGGGCGCGGGTTGGTTTTGGGTGAAAAATTGTCGTGCGGGAGGCCCCAAGAATAACAGGAGTTCTTGTGGGGTAGGGACGCCAGGGCGACATCGGGGGCGTGCTTTGGTTTTGGGCCTGACATTGTCGCGCGGGGGGTCCCAAGAACATGAGCTCTGGTGGGGTGGAGATGCCGGGGCGAGGAGTTGGTTTTGGGCGAGAGATCGTCGTTTTGGATGCCCCAGGTTTGGGATGCCCTGGCGAGGGGGGCGTGGGTTGGTTTAGGGCGAGGAAGTGTCGCGTGGGCAGTCGCAAAAACTTGAATTTTTGGTGGGGTAGGGATGCTGGCGCGACGAAGGTTGGTTCTGGTAGAAAAATTGTCGCGCGGGAGGTCCCGAGAACAGGAGCTCTGGTGGGGTGGGCATGCCGGGGCGAGGAGGTGGACGTGGGTTGCTTTTTGGGCGAAGGATTTTCGCGTGGGAGGAGGTCCCAAGAACAGGAGTTCTGGTGGGGTAGGGATGCTGGCGCCAGGAGGGGGGCGTGGGTTGGTTTTGGGCGAGAACTTGTCGTGTGGGTCCCGAGAACAGGAGCTTTGCCGGGGTGGGGATGCCGGGGCGAGGAGGGGGACGTGGTTTGGCGGTTTTGGGCGAGAGACTGTTGTGTGGGAGGTCCCAAGAAATAGAGCTCTGGTGGGGTACGTAGGGATGCTGGCGCCATGAGGGGGGCGTGGGTTGGTTTTGGGCGAGAACTTGTCGCGTGGGAGGTCCCAAGAATCAGACCTCTGGTGGGGTGGGGATGCCCGGGCGACGAGGGGGACGCGGGTTGTTTTTTGGCGATAAATTGTCGCGTCGGAGGCCCCAAAAAACAGGAGCTCTGGTGGGTTAGGGGTGCCGGGGCGAGGAGGGGGGCGCGGGGTTGCTTGGGGGGAGAAATTGTCGCCTGGGAGGTACCCTGAACAGGAGCCCTGGCAGGGTAGGGATGCCGGGGCGAGGAGGGGGGCGTGGGTTGGTTTTGGGCGAGAAGTCGCGTGGGAGGTCCCAGGAAAAGGAGCTCTGGCGGGGTAAGGTCGCGTGGGAGGTCCCAAGAACAGGAGGTCTGATGGGATAGTGATGCCGGGGCAGCTTCATCGAGGATGAGGAGGTGGAGGAGAACGAGGGCTGGGGGTTCAACGGAGAACGGTTTCTGCATCATCCAATGAGTGCGAGGAACTTCTGACCCAGCTTCGCCGGGGGCAGCTCACGAGACGTCCGACCTTCACCCTGAGAAAATGTATAGTTGTATAGCGTAGGGGGATTTCCTAGAAAATGATGCTTCAAATTGTGAAGCAGCCTGCTCTTGGAAATCTCCCGACGCTGCACAGCCGAAGGCTCACGCGTCGCAGCCACCAGCCACGGCGTGCTGCCCGAAGAGCGCGGCGCACGCCCATATTCGACATGTAGAGTGAGGAGGAGCGACAGAAGGACGTATACGTACATGAATCCGCACTAATGGCGAAAGTACGCATTGTGCGAATGTTCGAGGGGCCGTGTCCATGGGCGCGTATGTCCTTTGTGGGCTCCCTATACAGGGCGGCAGTTGCAGGGGGACAGCGGCGGGGAAGGAATTGAGCGCAGGCATGGCTAGGAACGCGGCGTACAGTTGAGTCTGGTACGCCTCAGTACAGGAGGAGACAACAGAAGCAAGAACACCTGCTAGGACACGGAAGGAGAAGGGGATGCCAGCGACCACCCGTTCGAGGATATAGGGCACCCGCTATATGCGATGGGGCCTTTGAGTCAAGTGAGCTATTCCCTACTGCTGCCGGGCTGCTCCTTGCAGAGAACGGCTACTTGACGTTGCCCTTAACACGCCATATGCTCGCATCTGGCACGGTTCGGAGAAGCGGGTTCCAAAAATACACGGGTTCCAAAAATAAATGCGGGCCGCTAGATTTTCCGGTAATTTTGGGACGTATCTAGAGACAGTCGTATTGTTTCGTCATGGAATGATCATTGTTTCCCAGACGTTGGAATGCAGAACGGTTCAGGTTCGCAAAAGGTTCATTGTTTCTTTGGTCTTGCCATGGTTCATCCTCTAGCGTTCTTCGTGCGCCCCAGCGTTTTCGTTGGGGGCCACATTCTTTAGCGTTTCTCTTGGCGGCGGCTTGGCTATCCTCCTCCTCCTCCTCCTCCTCCTCCTCCCTCCTCCTCCTCCTCCCCCCTCCTCTCCTCCTCCTCCTCCTCCTCCTCCTCCTCCCCTCCTCCTCCCTCCCTCCTCCTCCTCCTCCTCCTCCTCCTCCTCCTCCTCCTCCTCCTCCTCCTCCTCCTCCTCCTCCCCCCCTTCTTCCTCCTCCTCCTCCACCTCCCTCTCCTCCACCTCCTCCTTCCTCCCCACCTTACTCCTCTTCCTCCTCCTCCTCGCCCTGCCCCCCTCGTCAGCCCCCCGAGAGACGGCGGGGCGGAAGGCTACGACTACGGCAGGCGGTCGCCCTCGCGGGGCCGCAGCCGCTCCAGGAGCAGGAGCGGGAAGGGCGGCGGCCGTGGCCGCGGTGGGCGCGGCGAGCCGAGGGAGGAGCCGCCGCGCGGCTGCGCGCCTCAGGAGGAGGAGGAGGAGGAGGAGGAGGAGGGAGGAGGAGGGTGGAGGAAGAGGAGGAGGGAGGAGGCAGGAGCCAGGAGCCAGGAGCGAGGAGCCAGGAGCGAGGGGCGAGGAGGAGGAGGAGGAGGAGGCGGAGAGGCCGAGCGCAAGAGAGTAGCCCAACAGAGGCGCGGGGCTCCAGGAGCCGCCACCGCGCCAGCAGCAGCAGCAGCAGCACGGTCGCGGGAGCCTCGGGAGGAGGAGGAACCCCAAGGCTCGAACGTCGGCGAGGAGATGAGCTATGGGAATGTGCTGCAGGGTGCACCAGGAGCACGTGCAGACTGCGCTCCACACGCTCTCGGATCGGAGGCACGGTCTAGTGTTGGAAGGTAAACGCCAGCTTTGCTATGGCATTCCGCAGGCCGCCAAAGGGGGGTTCCTCTGGCAGCTTGAGGTTCGACTTTTTCGGGTGCTTCGTTGGTTCCCGGCAGTTTACCAGCCTCTGGATGGCTTCCAGCGGCTGCGCCTCGCCGAGAGCGTTTCCGGGGGTGCCCGGATCGTCTCGAGCGGCCGCCAGCGAGGTGCTTTATGGCCCGAATTCCAGGGGCAACGGCATGGGGCAGGGGCCAGGATCATCGGTACTATCGAACTTTGCGTGGCAAGAGTGGGCAGCGTGCGCAAACGTTTTCGCGTCGAGGAAGAGGGCGACCTTCGGTCCGAGTCTCCAGGCAGAGGCCAGACCTCGGTTCCTCGGTTGGTGGGCGTGCTCCTCCCTCCCCTGGGCCTCCAGGAGGTTCCTCGTCGCCGCGACCGGGTTCGCCTCGCGAGGGGGCCGAACTTCGAGGTCGAGTGTGTCCGCGCTTCGGTCGGTTATTCTGCGTCGCAGTCGGTTCGCTTCGGTCCCGTCTCTGTCCTCGTCTCTCGTCCATCTTCTGCCTTCCGTCCGCAATCCGAGGAGAAGAAGACATGCCTCGTGAAGCAGCTCCGCAAGACGAAGATGTGCTTGCACTTCAAGAGGGGCAAGTGCAACTTCGGGCCCGAATGCGCTTTCGCGCACAGCGACGAAGACCAGCGGGGGGGAGTAATGAATTGGAGGAGGAGGAGGAGGCGGAGGAGAAGGAGGAGGAGGAGGAGAAGGAGACATCGGTCAGTAACGCACGATAAATAATAGCAGCAGGACACGGCGCAGTAAGCAACAAAGATGATGGTGATATTGATGATGACGATGATGATGATGATGATGATGAGGATACCGATGATGATGTTGGTGTTGATGATGAGGATGATGATGCAGATGATGATGATACCGATGATGATGTTGATGCTGATGATGATGGACATGAGGATGATGATGAGGATGCTGATGATGATGATGCTGCTGATGATGATGATGATGCTGATGATGATGGTGATGGTGGTGATTAGGATGAGGATGAGGATGAGGATGATGATGCTGGTGATGATGCTGATGATGATCATGCTGATGATGATGATTATTGTGATGATGATGATGATGATGATGATGATGATGATGATGATGATGATCATGATGATGATGATCATGATGATGATGATGATGATGATGATGGTGATGATGATGATGACGATGATGATGCTGATGATGATGATGATGATGATGATGATGCTGATGATGATGATGATGATGATGATGATGATGATGATGATGATGATGAGGCGAAGGGAGGAGTAAGACCAGCAGCAACAGCAGCTGCTCGATCTCGGGTGCTTCTGGATCGAGCTCATACGGCTCCCAGGCTCTCTGGCTCGACAAGGTCGGCACAGCCCTTCTTCTTTGTGGTTGCTTGGCATCGAGATGCGCAGCATCCTCGGGGTACGAAACGGTGACAGCGGTGGTTGCAGAGAAGCAAGAGCGAACATAACCTTCTTCACCCTGTCCTCGCCACTTCTCCTCGTCGTCCCTCTCCACCTACCATGTCTCCACCCTTCCCCTGCTGCTGGTTTCCCCCCTTCCCCTCTCCGCCCCCTCTTCCTGACGTCGCATTCCGCGCGCCCCCCTGCTTCTCTCACCCTCCCCTTCTCTCGCCTCGCCTCCCTTGACCTGCCTCGCCTCTCCTCTCCTCCTCCTCGGGTCCTCCTCCTCATCCTTTTCCTCCTCCTTCTCCTCTTTCTTTTCCTCATCCTCCTTTTCCTCCTCCTCCTCCTCCTCCTCATCTTTCTTTTCCTCATCCTCCCTTTCCTCCTCCTCCTCGTCTCCGCATCCTCCTCGTCCTCGCCACTGGTGCGCTGGCGCGCCGCCGAAGCCCTGGGGATGTCAGGCGAGGCGGGCGCCTCGAGGTCCGATGGATAAATAGTGATCGCCGTGTGGCGCCTTCGCCCCAGAGTGAGAGAGCCTTTGCAAAATCTGGCCCTTCGGATTCGACTACGGTCAGCATCTCCACGAGATCTGGCCGCCTGTAACCGCAAACGTCGGATCGGGAAGGGATCGGGTCGCGCCCGATCTGGCGCGGAATCGGATGCTGGTCGGGGTCGGGTCGTTTGAGATCGTGGGTCGGGTTCGTGCAGTTCTGATGGGGAGGGCAAAAAGGAATATCTTGAGACATGGGCTGAGTGGATTCAACGTACAGCCCGAGATGTCGAACAACGTCTGGAGGATGTTGGGATCGTTGATGGGATTACGCAGTACAGAGTTCGAAAAGGAAAGTTGGCAGGGTGGTCTTACAAGTGGTTTTACAGGGTGCTGTTGTGGAGCCCAGGCAGAATCCACAGCAAGGGAGACCGCATCGGGCGCCCTGCTAAGATGCGGGCCGACGGCTTCGTAGACACGTGTGGCTAAAATTGGACAAGCGTGGACAGAATTTGAAAATCGTCTCACCGCGCATTGAACATTGAGCTTCTCTTCGCCATTGTCTCCTCACTGCCGTAGGCGGGCGCGCCTGCGTTCGCGTAGTACGCCGCCCTCCCTTTGATTGGGGCCAGTCCGACTGTGCAGGGCACGAGTCGAGGCGAGGCGAGTCGAGACGAATCGAGTCGGGTCGGGCTCGACCCTCGCTGGCGTGAGAGGGGATCGATTCGTGTCGGATGGGGTCGGATTGAGATCGAATCGAAGTTTGCTGGTCGGATCGGATCGAGTCGGACCGTGAGCAGCCCTGCCTCTCGCCATGCAATTAGTCTCGACTACAGTTTTTGGAATCTTTCTCCCAACGCCACACCCCGAAAAATAGTCGGAGTACAAGTGCCATCAGTTTCGCTTCAGCCGCATGCGTGCTATTCCCCCCCCACCACCTCGTAAGATTCTAATTCAAGGACCCCTTGCGGTGGGACCCCCTGGGGTCACCCACTGTGTTAGAGAGGGGGCGGGGCTCATCCGGTGTGGCCTGGTTTGGCAAGGCGAGACGCCTCGCAGTCTGCCGAGTTTGGCCTGTTTTTGGCGCAGTTTCGCTTGAGACTCCTCCGAGGCCTTCCAGGAGGCTGCCGCCCTCGGCTCACACCGACGGATGATAAAGGAAGCGCAGGACCGACGCGTGACCGGTTGCCGAGACTGTGTGCGCAAGTGCCCTTGAAGTGGCGGCTCGGCGCAACGCTGGAGCGAGCGGGGAACCCCTGCCCTTCAACGGGCCATGCGTCTTCATTTGCTCATGTCTTGGGCCTCCAAGAGGGCGTGTGGATTATTATTATTATTATTATACTTCTTCTTATTCTTCTTGTTCTTCTCCTTCTTCTTCTTCTTCTTATTATTATTCTTCTTATTCTTCTTTCAACGTCCGCTGGCTCCTCCCTCGACTGCGCACACGCCTCGGGCCATGATGTGCAAACCCTTCTCCTGACACCCCCCTCCTCTTCGGCGCACCCGGTCTCTTCGGGCCGCCCTTACTCTTTACGACACGCGCCGTCAAGCGCAGGAGCTCTCCGCGGTGCCGGACCTTACCAAGACGCGCTTGTGCATCGCGTTCAGCAAGGGCCAGTGCCGCAAGGCGGATTGCAGCTTCGCGCACGGGGAGGCGCCACGGGGGTTCGGGGGGCCTCACGATCGAGGATCGAGATACGAGGATTGAGCTTTGCCCACGATCGAGGGGTGGGGACCTCCATCCTCCTTCGCCACGTCCTCGGCTGCTCTTCAAGGGCGACTCTCCGCCAGAGCGACCTTTGGTGCGGGTGTGCGGAGGTCAGGGGCAACGTCAACGGAGGGGAGAGGCGCATTGGTGGCTGTTGGGAAGTGCTCGAGACTGGCGGGTTGGTTTCATCAGCCGCCCCTCGTCGAGGGCGTTCGGGGGTTGTGGGAATCGTCCCGCACGCCCGCCAAAGAGCCGCGCTCAGTCCTCAAGGTCAGGGAGCAGATGGTCAGGGGCAATGAAGGACACGTATACAGTCAACCATGGTAGAAAGGATGGGGCAGTTTTCCAAAGCTACCCTTGCATCCTTGCCCCATTCGGCATTCGGCATCCTTCGACATTCTGCTGCGCTCCGCACGGAAAACGTCAACATGGCGTTCCAAGGCCCTTGCATCCTTACCGCGCATCCTTACTATCCTGGTTTGTACTGATCCCCCCGTTGCTAACTCTCCTTTCGTCCGATCGGCGGGCTCTGCCAGCTCCGCTCTCCTCGGCGCCTAGAGTAGAGACGACGGCGGTGGCAGTGAGGAGGAGGAGGACGGCGACGTGGAGGAGCCTCGAGTGCGGGCTTCGGATAACGGAGGTGTTATCGCCAAGACTGTCTCGAGCTTCGAACCTCGAGGTCTCGATCCCCGAACCTCGATTCTGGAATTTCGACCCTCCGTTCGAAGGACACGAAATTGCATGAACATAAGCACTGTTGTTTCGCAGCTCCGCGCGGACATCCGAATGTTTATATTCATGCCGCTGGTCCTCCCTCTATCGAGCCTTGGGCCCTCGAACTTCAATTATCGACTCTCGGTCCTCAAACCTGGAGTCCTCGAACTTCGATCCTCGACCCTCGAGGACGAGCTCCGGACCACGGAAACGTTCTTCAAGACGACCATCTGCAGCTGGAACGAGCGGGGCAAGTGCCGCGCGGGCGCCCAGTGCCGCTTCGCGCACGGCGAGGAGGAGTTGAGGCCTTGGACGTTGTCGACGTTCGTCTTCGTCGTCGTCGCCGTCGTCTAATCATCGCTGTAATAGGTCACAGGGACGGGTGGCCTGCGTGCCCTTGTGACTCATTCCCTGGCTCTCGCTGCTGGTTGAGGTCCGATGGCGGGATTGACAGACGCGCTCCAGTGACTTCCAGCAAGGTTTCTTTTCGCTGCTCCAGGTTGGATTCTTTGTATGTGAAGACTGAGAGGTGGCCGTGACTCTTTTCTCGCACGGACAGTTTTCGGGCAATTGTGTTGGTGTTTCGTGTGGCGTCCTGGAAAGCACAAATTTACAGATACATTGTACCCAATATGGCCTCCGATGCTGACCGCACCGTGGGTCGCCATCATATTCAGAGCCTGCCAGGCGGTCGAGCTGGACTCGCCGTGACTCGTTTTCATATCACGGGGCGTTGTCGGGCAACTTGTTGTGTTTCCCTGGCGATTGCCCTGCGATCCTTCTTTCAGTCCTCCTGTTCCTTCCCCTCCTGCCCCTCCTCCTCATCCCATTATCTTCCCTCCTCCTGCGGGATCTGAGGCAGCCTGACTGTGTTGGAGAGGCCTTCCTTACTACGGTTCGACGCAGTTCGGGGGCCAGGAGCAATGCCAACACTCCCTGCGGGAGGCAATGCAATAACCGAGTGCGGGCGATAATAAAGTACCCCCCCTTTCCCCCCGAATGTTTAGTATCCCCGGCCAATGGGATTCAATTGTGGAGGGAGGCGCTGAGCCCGAATGTTATAATCCACGGGAAACTTGCGGGGATCGAAGTTGTTATCATATCATGTTGGCTGGCAACAGCATCAAAAACGTTGCCCCGCAGCTGCCCAGGCACAAGTTCCCCCGAGTCTCAGAGACTCCAAGCTTTCGAGCCTCTTCGAGGCGCCGAGCCTCTTCGTCCCAGGGGCAGCGATAGGGGGTGATAGGCATGCCGAGCCTGCCCAAGAACGTTCGGATTCACGATCGGGCGCGCATCGCCGATGCATCGGCGATGTATCGCCGATTCCAGGTCGATGTCCCCCCCCCATGCCTATCCCCCCACACCGTTGCCCCTGAGTCCGTCTTTACCAGCATCATCGTCGTCACCATCACCATCCCCATCAGCATCGTCATCATCAGCATCGTCACCATCGTAACTTACCCTCCCCGGGAAAGTCTTTGCTTATCCCCGCCAGAACCCCTGACATTCATTATCCCAGAGGGGTTCGTTATCGCCCGCGCGCGGTTACCAATACTCCGTCGGGCCAGCGAGAGGCCCGGCATACTTTCGGGGGCCGATGTCAATACCGACGCTCGTCGCGGGAGGCAATGCAACACGAATATTCCCTGCGGGAGGCAAGAGGGAACCCGCCCCAGAAAGTTGCCCAAGACGGGCGCTCAACCTCCCCGGGCGGGCGGAGCGTGGGGGCCCGAGGACACGGCGGACCTGGTTCGGAGAGGAGCGACGTTCGATGTCCGGGAGGGTTTTGGCGATTGTCTCTGAGCGGCAGTCGGCGTCGTCGTCGTCGTCGCCGACACCGCCGCCGCCGATGCCGCCGTCGTCGTTTTCGACCTCGTCGCCGTGTTGTCGTCGCAATGGCAGCTTGTGATTAACAAATGATGGAATTCTCTCAGGGGCTGATGCCGCCCCGGGGCTGATGGATACACCCCGCGGGGGCGAAACATTTTGTAATCACGCGCGTCGAGGGGTCGTCGTCGGCGCCGCTAAGGGGATCATGGGTCCTCCCTTCACGGCAGCTTCAAAATGATTGTTTATCGATAGAATTTGTTTGAAGGGTCGGCGTCGTTGTCGTTGCCGTCGTCGTCGTCGTCGTTGTTCGTCGGTTGTCGTCGTCCAAGCCGTGGTCGGTCGTCGTCGTCGTCGTCGTCGTCGTCGTCGTCGTGTCGTTGTTGTCGTCGTCGTCATCGTCGTCGCCGTCGTCGGTTACAGCGGGCCTACGCCGGCATCGCACTATCGTCGTTTCGTCGTCTCACCATCCTTGTCGCGTCGTCGTCGTCGTTGTCGCCGTCGTCGTCGACTGCAGTGGGGCTTGCAACGCAGCGCCCATTTCTGGGGTTTCCGCTATGCGTTTTCGTCGTTGTTGTCGTCGGCAACGGTGACAGCAGGCGCCGTCGTCGTCGACGACGACGGCGTCGTCGTCATAATCGTCTTCGTCGTCGCCGCGTATACGCAGCACCCGCGCTCCTTTCGTTCGCTGTGCGTCGTCGTGCAGAATCCTATGGACCATTCGCAGTGCGTCGTCGTCCGCCATCGCCATCGTCGTCGTCGTCGCCTAGGTTTACGTCTACGTCGTCGTCGTCGTGGGACAATGTAGTAGAGGGGGGACGGGGAAAACGAATAAGAGGAACCCTTTCTGCCTGCTTCTGCCGCTCCCCCTTTTTTGTTGCAGCCATGTGTGCACCGTTCGCCTGCTGAGGCGCCTCTTTCCCGCGCCTCTTCCCTTCCTGTCTTCAGCCGTTTCGGCCCAACCGCCCCGCTATAGCGGAGGTGTTGTTGTTTCCGTCAACTGATGCGGTGCCGCTTGCGTCGCGCATGTCGCCCTCGTGTTGTCCGCCGTGTCGGTGCGAGTCGCCGGCGCCGACGCCGTGTGTTTGCATTTGCCGGACGCCCGCCCCCTGCGATTCGACCGAGTTGAGGAACAATTTTGCCCAACACGCGCCCCGCCTGTTTATGTTAGCGACACGTTGGCATTAAAGGCGTTGTTGGGCCTCCTGGGGCCTCCAAGAGACGTACAGGGATGTGGGGCGGGGTGGCCCTTGGAGGCCACCCGTTCGAGGTGGCACCGTGCGGCGAGGAAAAACACATAACATAAAACTCAGCATACGAAACACAAGGAGATACGGGTTGAATACAACAAATAATGGTATCACGAATCACAGGGTATTAAGAAGAACGATGCCGGAAACAAGCCCCAATCATACATGTTGTTTGAGCTATCGGGCTATCAGTCTATAGTGCTATCGGGCTGCAGTGCCCTAGGGCTGCAGGGGTATTGGGTTGGATGGGGTATAGGGCTATTGGGCCAGAGGGCTATAGAATGTTTGGGGCCACGCGGCTAACAGGCTATGGGGTTATGATGCTATAGAGTTATAGGGC